>VZRN01000285.1:12688-113406 GCA_013397935.1 Dasyornis broadbenti
CGGCCCCGGCTGGGTCCGAGCTGAGGGGCTCGGCGCCACCGCCTCTGCCCTGCAGGTGCCCCCCCGGACCCGCCCAGTGCCCCCGCTGACCCCGCAGCGCCGCCCCCTCGGGCGCTGGGGCCGCCCCCGCAGGGTCCTGTTGGCGCTGCCCCGCGGGCCGAGGGTCGGCCGAGTGCGGCGTGCGCAGAGCAGGAGGAGTGCAGCGTGTCCGCCGACACCGTCCTCGCCCCGCTGCGGGCAGCCCTGGACGCCTGCCGGGCCACGGTGCAGGTGAGGCCGCGGCCCCTCCCACCACCTCTGAGCCCGGGGTGCAGGAGGGGCGGCAGGCAGGACAGCCAGTCAGGGGCTGCCTGTTCCCAGGAGACCTGAGGGGGGAAGAGAGCCGCCCCTGTCCCGGGGGCTCTCCAGAGCTGGTGGGGGCAAATCCCTCTCGCTCCCAGCTCACCTCTGCTTCCAGAAACAAGTGTGCAATGACATCGGGCGGCGGCTGACAGTGCTGGAGGACGCATGGGCTCAGGGGAAGCTGTCGGCACCAGTGAGGAAGAGGATGAGCCTCCTGGTGCAAGGTATGGGGTGAAGGGGGCTACATCTGCACCAGCAGCAGGTCCTGGGGCAGAGGCACCCAGGTGACGGTGCATCCTGTACCCCTGATGGGGTCACCTGTCCTGGCAGAGCTTCAGCAGCAGCGCTGGGATGCAGCTGATGAGATCCACCGCTCTCTCATGGTGGACCACGTGAATGAGGTGAGCCAGTGGATGGTGGGCGTCAAGCGCCTCATCGCAGAGACGCGGGACCTGCCCACTGGAGAGATGGACAGCAGTGCTGACACCGAGACCACGACTGAGACCGAGCCGGGGCAGGAGGAGCCCTGACACCAGGGACGGGGCTGTGGACTGTGAGCGGGGCAGCCCTTGCCCAGGGCCACCAGCAGGAACAAGGCCCCTGCTGCTGGAGGGCGTCTGGGCACCCCCTCTGTCTCCCAATCCTCATCCCGGAAAAGGGGATTTTAATCATTGCAACATTTTAGTGGCAATTCATTATGTTTAATAAACAGCACCAACCTGCCCCCTCCCACAGTCTGCCTGAGGGTTCTGGCATTGGTAGGTCTGGGGGCTCCCAGGGTCAGCAGGAGATTGGATTGCTGGGTGAGGCCATAGCTGCTTCATCAGGCTTGGCCAAAAGGCTCTGGCTATAGCAGGGTGTTTTTAGCCAAGAGGCTATCAAGGGAGGAATCATCAGCACCTGGCTGGAGCATGCAGCACTGTGTGTGCCTCCTGCACTGGCTGGCAAAATTTGGCCCCTCAGCTACAGCAGCCCTGGAGCCCAGCCCTGCTGCAGCAGGGGTCTAGGCTGTCTGGGGAGGCTGCCGTGCCAGCCGCCCCTGACATGACCAGGGTTTGTGCTGCAGCCACAGCCCTGGCTCGCATCTGGCTGTCCTGGCACATCTCAGACCTGAGTATGGAACCCAAGAGACCTGGGTGACCTCAGGGACAGGGTGGTCCAGGGACAGACACATGTACCTGTTAACAGGTGTTAACTGTGCTATTGCCCCCATGCTCACAGATGGTCTCAACAGCTGCCTCCACCACAGCTGAGAACAGACCCTCACGCCTTTACCACCCCCTACCTGCAGTATCACCCTTACACCCTCCTGGTGCTGCTCCCCTACCCTCCCTGGGGGCGAGAACCTCTCTGAGCCCTGACAAAGACACACACCAGGTTAGCACAGGGGTTTCACGGTGTTTATTGATCAAGCATGAGCTCCTAGGCAATTGCACCAGCCACTTGTGCTAGAGCCTGAGGTGTTACATGTCCATCCCCAGCATCAGAGAGGGCTGCAGCCAGCTGGTCACGGTGCCAGCACCTCCACGAGGCCCAGGAACAGGCCCAGCCATGGCCTGGAGATGGGGAGCTGGAAACTCAGATGTCCATCTCAAATTGGTCTTGATCTGCAAATGGATGGATATAGAACCAGGATTAGGACTGGGCTGCCTTGGCAGACACGGGGCAGGAGCTGGAACTGGGGCTAGGTTGAGATCTCTCCTTGCCCCATACCCCACACAGGTGGTCCACAGGCAGGGGCTGCAGCCCTGGGCTGCTCACCTGGCATGGCCTCTTCGCTCTCATTCTGCTCCTTGAGCTCCTCCAGCTTGACGAGGCTGGACTGGGCCAGGGATGTGACACCGGGGGTCTGGGGCAGGCAGCAGGGAGGGGTCCTGGCCGCGGGTGAATTCTTGCACTCCAGCAGGAACTTGCGGTCGCAGATGATGTGGGTACCTGCCAAAAGCGGGGGGCTGTCAGGCACTGCTGGCCCTGGCCACCCCCATCCCTGAGAACCTCAGCCCAGAGCAAGGGGTGGGACCCAGTGCTTGGCCATGGTTCACAGACACATCTGGCTCTGGAGCTACCATGGGAATTCCCACAAGGCAGCCTGTGACACCCATCTGGCCCAGCAGCTACTGCCCATATTATTCCTCCCCTTCAGGCTCCTGGAGCTCTGCAGGATGCAGCACAGGGGGTCCAGCCTCCAAAGGGCTACCCCATGGTGGCCAACATAGGCCACTCCTGTGATGCCTGGAGGGCAGAGCCAGTCCTGGGGCACACAATGAGGCCCCAGCCCGGTGGCCAGGCAGCAGCAGCTTCGTGTGGTGCACTGTCCCAAGGTGGAGCAGCATGGGCTGGGTGTCCCACAGTGGGCACCCTGGGGACCTGTTCCCATTGTCTCAGCTGCTCCCTGCACGAAGACAACAGCTGTGTTCAATGGGACACCTCCTCCTCCAGCCTGGTGGGTGTGCAGTGTCCACCCAGGGCACGCACTGCCTCCCCTCCATGCTCCAGCTGGCCTGCCAGCAACACCTGAGGTTGCACCAGCCCATGTGCCATGTTGCAGCCCTGCTGTCCCCTGCCCATCCCTCCCTGCAGCTGAGCACCAGTTCCTCGCCAGGCTCCGGCAGCAGGTGCAGCATAGGGTTCCAAGGAGCCCAGAGGTGCTGCCTGAGGTGCCAGCAAGCCCGGAGCTCCTGCCTGGCACTGCAAACATCTTAAACAGCCTGTGCCTGCCACAGCCCCGCAGCACTGGGCCAGGCTGCCCCACCCCAGAGAAGCTTAATTGAAGGCACACAATGGAGCCAGTGCCCACAGGGCCGGCACCTGTGGCTCAACCCAAACATGTCCAGTTCAGGGATGAGGCACATGCTTCCCTGAGGACAGAAAACAAAGAAAAGGACCTGCTGACAACAGCTGACCTGGGCAGTTGGTAAGGGGAAGGACAGACCTGGGGGACAGACCTTCCACCCAGGGCTGGTGAACTCAGGTGGACACAGACTCTGATGTTACCCCCATGCTTTCCCTGGATTCAACCAGCCTGCCCCGAGGGTCCAGCACTGCACTCACCAGCCCCCTGGCACTGCCAGCAGTCTGCTCCCCAGTAGCACAAGGCCCTGCTTCTGCTTGTGCCCCACTGTAACCATGGGGCAGTGATGTTTCAAACCTCGAGCAGGATCTTGCTACAAAAGTCTGGGGTTCCCTTTTCCACTTTAGTGGATGCTACTGGGGCCACTTGGATCTGGTACCCAGAGCAAGTGCCCATGTCCCCAGGGAAGGAACTGCGTGGGGGAGAGCCCGCGTGGGGGAGAGCCCAGCAAGGGACCTGTGCAGGAAAGAGCTGTCTATGCTAGGCAGGGCTGGGGCGGCTGAGGTTGTTCCAGGGATAGCCCCATCCCCATCCTGGATCTTGCCCCCCCGGTGTCATGGAGTAGACTGTGCCACCCACCCTGGAGCTGCAGCCCTCCAGGATGGGGACACAGTGGCTCCCTGGGATGGTTCTGCTGCAGCCAAAGAACCCACACAAGTGGGCACCCCACCCCTCCCCTGCACCGCACCCCAAGAGCACATACCTACTGCACCACAACACTGCTTGTTTTCAATACAATTGCTGCTGACACGCATCCCCTGCCCAAGGCAGGGGCTTGGACTGAGTGATCTTTAAGGCCGCTTCCAACACAAACCTTTCTGTGACTCTCATTCTGCATTTCTCCTTTGGTATCTGCACTACCAGTGGGGCAGCAGCAGTTCAATTTTTTTTGCTTTTCTTCCTCAAATACCAAGAAAAATATCTGAATATACCATCCAGAAGTGCTTCTGAGGTTGATTTGCCTGCGGTACATGGATACTGCTTATGCAGTTTGCATTTTCAGTACTTCTTTATGCTTTTACTGCAGAAATGCTGCTGCTGCATGTAAGGATTTGTCTGGATGAGGTGGATGCTTTTACTGAGGAAACACTGTTGCTGCATGTAAAGATTTGTCTAGATAAGGTGGAAGAAGGGGAAGTCTCCACCTGCCCTGAGATTGATCCATTAGATTAGACACTATGTGCACTGGAGTTGACTGCTTAAGGAATGGATCCAAATTTCCATTTGTTACTGCATCGCTTCAGAACAAAAGCAGAAATGAGCACAGTCCAAGTGCAGAAAGTGGAGAACTGGGTCAGGAATTAATGTTCATCTTAAGCAGTGTGCAAAAATCCTCTTCTTCCTCACAGAAAGGACTTGAGGAGCTCTTAGCAGATTTACAGCTTTACAAGAAGCTTAGAGCTGAATCTATTACATTTTCCTCTAGTGGGAAGCACTTTTCTAAGATCTGCTTCTGGGCAGGTGAAGGAACCCTTCATTCACGTATCACTGTTGTCAGCCCTTATTTGCAGCCCTGAGCAAAACCTGATCTCTCGGGCAACCACCTGCCAAAAGTGCCAGAAGCAGCAGAACTAATCCAGAGGGAAAAAACCATAACACAGAAGCAGGTTCACACCAATAAAAGCCTCACAAGTGGCAGGGGGAAGGACTCTGCAGACATCTGTGGCTCCAAACCCTCCCAAATCTGACTGCACCAATGTGCTCAGTATGTGACCCTGGGGAGATGCCTCACTGGGCACGGCAGCAGCTACTGAGGACAATAACATACAGCCCTTTCCAAAATTCTCACACACAACCTATGAATGCTGTTTGCCTTTTATTGAGTATTCAGGTAAATATTTCACATTAATACAGGCTACATAAAGTAGAGCCACTATACGACATGAAATTTACTCAGCTTTTCCTTTTAAGTCTGTAAACAATTACACAGGTATTTACCACCCTAAAAGGTCAAAATCATGTCATCAGCTAGTTCTCTGCTGCATACAAGGAGCATTCAGTAGTGTTTAGCCAAAAGCACTAGTTTTGTCTGATTTTTAAGTTTGAAGTGGCTAAACTAACTGAAGAACAGAATCAGTTTGTATAGGTAAGTCAATTTGTTCTTACACAACGGGCAATTGAGATTCCATTGTTACAGCCCACAGAAAATTGCTTAGTTAGGCACATGAAAAAATCCCCAGGGTTCTTCAAGGTCAAAGATTCCCAAACCAGGCTAAAAAGTGACAGACCCCCTTAAATCAGTTGACGTACTTGAGATGCATGTTTCCAATGTGAGGTGCCCAGGTGCCAGGCCAAATCTACAGCAAGAAATAAAAAGACAAATCTATTATAAAAACAAATAAAGCTTCCTTTAAGAGTGTTTAACCACTGAGGGAGACCGTAAGGCTTCCCTCAAAATACAACCAGACTGTCCAAAGGCAGGAGCTCTCCAGCTCTGACTAACAACCTGCAAGGTGTCGAGTATGAATATAAAACCTCTCAGTTATAACTATCCATTACCTGACTGAACAGTCTTGAAATGCTGCTCATTTTACCTGGAAGGTTTGGTACGGATAGCGCCATGGATATTTTATGAACACACACACACTGCAGGGAAAAGTCATGCAAACAATCTCAATTCTAGTTTCAAAGAACTGAAAAAACCAAACACATCACCCATTCAAAACTGGATATCACAGCATTGTATAAAGCCCCAGGAAAGCACAAGTGGAAAAAGGCAGTCACACTACCTGCTGAGCATCAGTACATTCTGTTGAGTTCTGGACAACTTTGATCATGGGATTCCAGGCGGGATCTGGAGTATGGAGCCCATTAAAGAGGGGGCCTCCTGGGCCATCTGCCAGCTGGGGGTGTGAGGGTATCAGAGTGCCGCCGTACATGGAGATGGGCAGGCCCTGAGGGTACAAGAGAGCATTGGTGAAGGATGTGGGGAAGGATGGATGTAGGACCAGACAGAGCCAGGTCACCTCCACAGGTAACATTCCACTAATCCACTAACATTCCACAGTGCAGGAATCTCAGCACTGTGAGGGAACACCAGGGCAGAGTATGCAACACAGTGACCACAGAGCTGGAGATTCCATACAGCTTAGCCATTTTTCTGAACTTACACCTAGCAAAGGCTGCAGCACACACAGAGTTTTCAGATAAGCCCGCAAAGCCAGGCCAGCAGCTGAACACTGTGACCTCAGTGCTCCCTCCTCTGTGCAGCACAGGACAGCCACAGTGCACACAGGGCTGCCCTGAGCCAAGCAGACTTTGAGTTGAAGATTTTCTCTAATTCCTAATGGCCATCTAAAATAATTCTGCCTGTTCAGAGAGAGCAACTTACAGGGCAGCTTTTTGCAATTAGGAGAATCCTTTTCCTATGTGTGAATGGCTGCTGCTTTGCCATGCAGATGCCAAGAGCATCTATGGCTCCTTCTGAAACATGCTGGGAGTCCTCTCCCTCCTGCCACTTCTCTAAGGAAGGTATGTGGTATTGTGGGCGTGATTTGTACTGAAAGCATTAAGCAAACTTGTGATCAGCCTCAAGAGCTGAGCAAGCTTTGCGAAATATTTCCAGGTGACTGAGCTTCTAGAGAGGAAACACTGGAGAGTAATGAAGGCCTCCAGCTACTGATCAGAGAGTATCCACAACCTACAAACTCTGGCTCTGTTTAGACTTTCCTCCAGGCTTGGGTACCTTTCCTGGTCGGTTCTGGGATGAAAGGAGGTTCAGGACTGGGGTGATAAGCAATGGCAGCAGAGGCACACACACACACAGTGAACAAGCAGAACACAAGATGCAACAAAGTCAGGTCCATGTCATTTCATAAATCCAACTCTCTGTAACTTACTTTAGAAAAATCCACAAAACTATTTGGCATAGGTTGGTGGAAAATATTCGAGGGAGCCACTATTCCAGAATCATCTCTCTCCATAGGCTGATGTTGAGAAAACGTGCCCGGGTCTGACAGCTGCTGATGCATTGGATGACTTCCCATGACAGGCTGAGACCAACCCGACAAGCCTTCTGCAAAGAGATTAAAAATGGCAGATTAAATTCATTGCAGACACTCAAGCAGAACTCAGCAACTGCACACACCTAAGGCTTCCCAAAGGCACCCTGAAAACACACAGCCACAGAGGGATCTCAGGCACCCAGACAAGGGTGGAGAAGATGGGGACTACCAAAAACTGCAAGTTCCACGTGTCCACTGCAAAACGGTTAAAATTCAACAGAGTTCCCAGCAGTATCTGTAAGCACATACAAGCCTTTCTTGAAAACACACAGCAATGCTGAGACACAAGTTAACCAGAGTGTGGAGGGCTTCACTAAAGCCTATAACAAATGCAGGACTCAAACGTTTGTATTGAAAGATACAATGGAAACACTCTACACCTCAAATGCTGCATTTCCTCCTCAAATCCTCCTTTTCACAAAATCCAGCTACCAGGAAACTGAACGTAAAACTTCAGCTGTTTCAAAGTCATTCTTTGGGAACAAAGGCTGCCTGGAACAGAAGTTATCCCATACTGTACAAGAGTCATGAGGAAATCAATGCAAAACCCAGCATCCACAGATCCCTGGTGCATCAGCTGCACCTCAGCTGACACTGTAAAATGTGAGTGGGAAAACAAAAGTGAAACCTGGCCAGAGAACAGTTAGGCCAGGAAACAGCCCCCCTTAACAGACAGAAATTGTTTACTCTAAACTCTGGATCATTCTGAGGACTCCCTGTGAAGTCTCTGCACCTTTTCAGGCTCACACATGCCTGGGGATAGATGACACAGGCTGGGTGAGAACCACCAGCATCAGGAGGGGAAACCACAGCGCTCTCACTGACCTGCAGTCTCCTACCACTGACACCAGCTTTCCCCTCAGGGTGTACTACACAGAAGGTGAGTACAGACAGTGGAGCTTTATTCCTCCTTTCCACCCTTCCCTTCAAATGCAGTCCTTCTGAGAGGCCCTGGCAGTTTCTTTAGAGCAGCAGTACAAGAGCCTTACCAGACACACTGTTCACTCCGAAGGACCAGATGCCGCTGTGACCCACGGGAGCTGTGAAGTTGGTTCCCAAGGGCGTAGGAGTGACAGAGCCTCCCTGCCGGATTCTGGCGAGTCTCTCTGTCCCAATGGGAGGGGGGACCTTTCGATCTTGATTGGCGCTACCCGTTTTTGGCTGGCCCAAGTTAGAAGGTGCAGAAGCAGCTGAGAGGGGCGAAGATGATCCTGAGGAAACTGATGGAATAGGAGATTCACCTGCTGAAAAGAGTATTTCTCTTGCTTAATTACACACAAAGCATACAAGGTAGCAAGCATAAATGCCACCCCCTTTATTCCCTCAATAGTATCTCGAAGCAAATGATAAAATGTTTTAAAGGCTTTTTTGGCAAGCATTCTTCAAGTCTTTCACAAAAATTCTGTCTAGGAGTTATTTAACTCTAAAATCAACATTATAACACAAATGCTTTCAGCCATCAGAATTGTGATATTCTCATGACATAGCAGTGTATATAAATTAATTACAAGAAAGAATAAGAAACATGGAAGAGTTTCAGGAAGAGGTAAAAACATCAGCCAAAATACCATAAATATCTAAACAGCCTGGTTTTGGTATCCACCACTTCCAGCAGAAGAGAAATCAGACAGCTTCCCAAAGCCACAGGTGTGACCCAAAAGCATAAGTCCCGCCAACTTCAGAAGCGTCACTGACTCTCCTTGGGAAATCCAACTTCCTTTGAGCACTCATTTAAACATTTTGGTTCTTAAACTCAGAGTGGCAATGAAGTTGCATGCAGTGACATGAAAAACCTCTTCAGCTAAGATTCTGAATCCAAGACCCATATTTTCTGTAAAGCTACTTCCATGTTCTTCCCAGTAGGAGGAAAACCCACTGTTACCTTGGATGATGCTTAATGATTTTGGAACATTTTAAGTATAATTCCAGATCCCAATTAAAAAAAAAAAAAAAAGAAAAAAAAAGAAAAAAGACAAGTATAACTTCAAACCATGGCAAACATGACATTTTCACCTAAGATTGCACTCATACTACTTAGAGGGTAATCTTTAGCTTGGCATAATCATCTCCATTCCCCTACAGCTTCATGCCCTCTCCTTTCAGAGCCTACAATGATTCATTTTTTGCCCCAATATGCCTTTAGAAGTGCTACCAGAACTAGTGGCATGGGAAAAAGCCCACAAAATAGCACAGCTTGGGACTCGCATGCCATCCTCACAGCTGCTAAAAGCAATTGGAAAGCATTTTGTGCATCACTGGGTAAGTTCCCCTCAAGTTAGAAATCTACTAAAGACAATAGCTATGAATTTATAGTTAACTAAGACAGACCCATGAAGTTCCTACATGAATTTGTTGCGCTTGTCCAAGGATGTGGTGAAAAATGCTGTCTGTTAAAGCTGGGAGTCCCAACAGGCGCTGGCCCTTGAAGGTAAACCCGTGCTCCTTGTATGTTTGCTGAAAAGCCTGTCAAAGGACCTGAAGAAGAAGTTGTAGAGCTGTTGGATGGATCTAGAGAGGGTAAGCCTGAAATAAACATAAATTTGATTAAATATCTCTCTTTGGGAACCTGCTTCAAAGCACCAGAGAAAGCTAGTGCTCCAAATATAATTAAAGCATCTCATCACCTTCAGGGGCATCTGCACATGGTACGGTCACTTTACAGGTGCATGATTTTCCCTTAGAAACCGCAGAGGCATTTCTGGAGGCTCTCTGGTTTGGCCTCAAGTTTTACAAAAACAGCCATCCCTTTGGTCACTGAAAGAAAATGATCTTAGCAGGGAGGGCAGAGCAGGAAAGCTGGGAGTGGCCACGATCTTTGCTTACAAAAAAGCCACACAAACCCAACAGGGATGCAGGGCTCTGTGAAAGTCCCAGGGGAATCCAGCACCAGGGCAGCAGTTCTCTGCAGGATGGGCTTTGCCATCCCATAGGCACCTTCAGGTAGAGATCAGTCAGAGCACACTGTGGCCACAGAGACAGGGCTGATGTGGCACAGCACCACAGGGGAGGGGGCTGCTTCCTCTATGGACGTGTGAGAGGAAGAGAGAGATGGAGAAAGAGTTCAATGTCCCACAGAAATTATTAGCAAGGGGGAATTACAGGTTTTTTTAATAAGCCAAAGCTTTTAAGTACTTTTCCAAAACACTGTAAAAGCTCTTATCACACATTATTACCTGAAAGCAGAAATGGGCATGGCCATATGTTCACCTGAGTTTAGGGTTTAGTTTCAAGGGCCTATTAAACAAGATTAGTTTCAAAACCATTTAAACATTTCAAAATGACCACAACCAGGACCAGCCTATATTGCTGTAGAGTGAGGTTGAAGGCTGTACCTACACACTCCCCACCACAGACAGCAGAGCTGCCAGGCAGTACCTTAGGTCAGAAACTAGAGGGGCACCTTTCAGTGCCTGGCTAGTTCCTGAAAGCCAGGTCTTTTCCCCCAGCATTATCAAGCAAGTCAACCCGATATACTCCTTCCAGAAATGCCACCTCCAACCTGCTAAAATGGACAGAAATGATTTGTTGGATTTGAAGGAGGTATTTTTCTAACTAGCCCAAAGGTTAAAAAGCAAATTCTCCCTTATAGCCAAGGAGAAACACATCCACCCCACTGCTGGAACATGGGGTGCTCAGCTGAGGAGTCCCCAGTATGGGAGGACAATCTTCCTGGGTTTGTCACAGCAGAAACTCCACGGCTCTGATCAGGATGCCAATGCCTGTGACTGCAGTGTGGTTGACCTGAGTTTGTCTGGAGTTGCAGCGTGGCTCCACCATGGAGCTCAGGCACAAACTGATGGCGGCAGCTCCATTTGCTGTGGAGCCACTGACGGGACACCCTGGCCAACCCTCTGTCCACAAACATGGCAGCCAAAAGGCCCCTATGGGGACCAATTCCACACAAGCTGCCAGATGGCTGACAAACCACACAAGACTCTCAGTCTGCCCCAGACAGAAGGGTAATAGAGCTGCTGCCACCCAGGGGCACTGCGGGGTTCCTAAACAGAGAACGGCAGGGACTGTGACAAAAGCAGGTCTCCTGAAGGAAAGGGATGCCCAGCTGTCTTTTGATGGCTCAGCAGGATGATGGGTACACAGCTTTTGGATACACAGGTTGTGAAGTGCAATGATTGGACAGTCAAGACCAGTTCAGCACTGCAAATATGCTCCATGGGCTGAAGTGAGCGTGACAGCCAGAGATGCACAAATCCAGAGGAGTCAGGTCACAAAGAACATCTTTTAACATTACCTTGTCTTTCATAAAAATGGATGAAAAACTTCACTCGATATTAAAAATGGATATTCTGAATAATGACTTACCAAATCCTGATTGCAAAAATGAGCTTCCTATGTGTGTACTTACCAACAAAATCAGGTTTTTTAATACTAAAACCTTCTGCAATATTATATTCTGCAGTTGCTTGGGCCATGAACTCAAACTCCTCATCATGCTTTGAAGGCATAACTGAGTTTTTGAGGAGCATATTGATCTCACTCAAACTCTGCTCAAAACCCAGTTTATCAAAGACCTCAGGCACTTCTGCAGATGCTGGTTACTGCACCATTACCTGCACCTTTAGAGAAAGGGCCACAATACTTCATCACTCTGTGTGAAACAGAGTCCAGCAATTTCACACAATTTCATACTCATGTGCTGCTTCTTAAGCTGGTGTATTTCAGGTTTCTGACCCCTTTTAATAAGCAAGGTCTCAAACTCATTAAAACTCAGAGGACAGAAGTAAGACATAGATCTCTTTTGGTCTTCTCCACAGCCTTCCCACAAGGTTAGGCTAAGCCTGCCCTCAACTGCAAACTGCCAGGACAAGAGACCCAAAAATGTGAGATAAATAGGCCATTTCTAGAATGGATCCACAGCCATTGAGATCTGCAGGGGTATCTGTGCCTCAAAGGAACTGGTGAATCAGAGAAAACTGCAGCTGCAGCTGAGCTTACCTATGAACTGAGTAAAGCACCCATGAACTGGGAAAAGCAAACTACCCAAACTCTACCCTGAGGTGACAACTTGTTAAGAAAAAGTTAGTTTAGTGCACAATCAAACTATATTAAATCTTCACCAAATCAGTTTAGAGGTGATCTCTTAGAAATGTTGATTTGTGGAAAAACTTGCCATGGCCCAACTGTGCAAGAGAGGCTCAAAAGGCAAACCCCTGCTCGCTCAAGTCTCAAGTCACATTCGAGATGAGAGGATGGGTGTCCACCTGCTCTGAGGCTGTTACCAACCCCTCTCACCACAGGGAATTGCCAGGTCAGGCCCTGGCTGCTCCCAGTCCACTGTGCTGCTGCTGGCCAGAGCATGAGCAATGACCAGCCTGTCTGCCCCTTCTCAAAATCTCATGAACCCTGTCACCAAGCCCTATGGAAACAGCCATGAAAGTCCCCAGTTCAACCCACCTTGGAGGCTAAGCCGAGGGCAAGGTCTATTCCCCTGGGACAAGCTGGTGAATTAAGTGGGTGGACAGACCACACTTAGCTCCGAGGAAAGGCAACAGAGAGGTCCTCAGCCTACTCTACCCACTCCTTTCCTCTCTATCACACCTTCCAAACACCCTCTTGTCCTCAAGCTCCCCGAACCCCTCCTCCTACGTGATGGACAATTTCGATTCTGAAACAAAGGTGATCAAACGCAGCATGAAGTAAAATGACATTAAATACATCAGCTAAAGACCTGACTAATCAGTTGCCTCCTGCCAGGCACTATTTTAGCAGCACGCTTATCTATTTGCGGTTTTTCTTCACTTTGCAATATCCTTATCAAATCCTAGCTCAGAAAAAGTATGTTCTGCCCAAATATTTTCGAGCTTCAGTTGAGAACTTGATACTTATCTCCCCAAAGTCAACTGTGTGAGCTCTCCTTGGCTATCTACCCAAGCTTTCTAAAGGCAGAAACAGATTTACACTGTTTTTAAAATACTTACAGTCACTTAAAGATATATAAAGGACTAAGACATTTTCCCCTATTATAAACAGATGATCTTAACATAAGGGAACAGCAAAATACTTTGCTGCTAGGGAAAGTCCCAGTCACCCATGTTTGCACATGATGGATGCAATCATCAGGAAATCAGCAGATCCCATTTGCCATAAGCTTCCTTTCCCAGGAATTATTTCAGCAACAGCCAACTCCCAGTTTAGAACAGTGCAGAGGAAAAGTTGAGCCATTGTCAAGTGGTTCTGGAGCCTGCTGGGGGTCTGGTAGCTCTTTACTAACAGTCTCTGATGAACAAAGTCCAGCTACTTTATCTTCCACATCTGGTTCTGCTTACTACGCTGAGACTGGACATGGCACAGAGCTCTAGGTGTGCTCTTGCTTTGCAGAGATACACAGACCAAATTAAACAATTAAGAAAACTACAGTCATAGCAAACACCCTAGTTTTGTGGTTAAAGCCAGTCAGAGAGAAGTGTTCTGGTTTGCACAAGTCCTGCACATTTGTCAAGCAACCGAGAGGAAAGAGAATGCTGAAGATCTTCTTTCCTCACCATTACATCTTCCAAATGCTCCCTTCTCCTTTAATCTCAAAGTCAAACTACTTGACTTTTCCCAGCCCAGCATTCAAGTCCTGAAGATTTAGCCTAAATACCCAACACACACTGTGTGAGTAAGGATGACTCCAGAGCAACGCTCTCCAGCTACCCAGCTCCAGGGCACCCCACAGCCACCTTGGCAAGGACAAAGGGGTGGCACAGAATAGGTCTCTTGAGGGTCCCTTCCAACCAAACGGGTGCAGTTGGTTGTCTGCAACATAGTTTGAACACTGAGAAGATAAAAATCCTGCAAGCAGAGCACAGCAAGGGCAGGGAGCTCAGTGTCAGTGTTCCTAACCCATTTCAAATAAATCCAGATGTGTTTGTACTGCTATACTGAACTCCTGAATAAAACACTCCATGCAGTAGCACTCCAATAAACTTCACAAAGTAAGCTTATTAAAATCCCAGAGCCATATCAAGAACCAAAAGGCATGGAGGGTGCACCCTCTCTGAGTCAAGCTGGAGTCTCACACACAATGTGGAGCACCTGCATACAGTCACTGCTGCAGCTGGAACCTCCAGCAGTCCACAAGTTTGGTGTTAACCCCGCACTGTGTTCCATTCCAACTCAAAACCTAAAATTGATGCTACGCTACAAACAGGTGGGAGCATTCCTGTGTCATACAGAGGACAAGCAATGCAACATCTGCAATCTTCCCGACACCTAAAAGCCTAGAAGAGCTGAAGAAAAAAAAAAATCATCAACATTTTAAAAATGAGCACTTGGAAAAAACAGGCCATCCTCATTACATGAACATTCTCCAACTATTATTTGCAGACTACTTCTCCATCAGTATGATGATTAAAGTGCAATGGCTGAAGAAATAATTTTGTCCAGTGGATGATCTTAATGACTTACCTACAGGACTAGTTGAAACCCGTTGGGAAGGTGGCCTGAAACCAGGAGCCTTGGAGTTGTCAGGATGGACGTTTTCCACATGTCCTAGCACAGAGTTATTCAGAAAGGTAGACTGAACAGTGAAAGATGGGTCAGCTGCTGCTCGGGTAGAGAGTGGACAGTCTCCCCACGCTTGGTTAGCTGGCACCTGGTTGCTATCAAAAAGACTACTAAAGTGATTGAAGAGCGTTGCTGGCCCAAAGGCAGGAGGCAATGATTTGTTTGCTGGGTTAATGTGCATCTGAGAACCGTTCATAACGTTCATGGCTGACGAAAGCTGCACTGCAGCAGGTGGACCTTGAGAAGGTGTTAAAGGAACTTGATTCGTAACAAAAATAGACTGAGGATCTTGATGGAGGTTTGCATTTGGTACCACTGAATAGAAAGAACCTCTGGACTGCATCCTGTGAGTAACTCGAGGTGCTGGTACAGCTACTTGAGGTAAGTTACTGTTGTCCTGATTATCTGCAACAACTGACCTGGGTGACGCTAAGCTTAAAGGAGCAGTTTCTGAGCTGGATGAAAAAGGCATCGACATGGAAGGGCTGATCTCAGACATGCTGGTTGGCAGTATTTCATCTTGGGCATTGTTGAGCGGTGCAGGGCTGCTCACCGGGCACGTTTCGGTGCCTCCTGAGCTGCTGCTGGCTGACACACTGCAACTGCTTGCAACTGAAGCTGGTGCGCACGCACTTGCGGGTGGCTGCTCGGGGGTCGACACCTTCTCCTTGGGTGCTGAGACAGCCGAGAACGAGTCCCCTTTCAGGGCAGAATGCTGCGCTTGCGGAGCAGTAGATGGCAGAAACGCTGTGGGCACTTGCCCGTTGTTTGAGGGGGCAGAGGAAGCTGAGGGCAGAGTGCTACAGGTGCTCGTCACAGTCGAGATGGCTGTTGCTGCAGCGCTCGTCTTGGGGACGCAGGCAAAGAGCTGCTTCCTGACCGAGGAGGGAGTCCGGTTACTGGTCACACACAGCGGCTGGGTGGAAGCAGCTACAGACGAGACGGTAACAGGACAACTCGATGTAGTTAATCCAGGAGACTCCGTCTGCAAAACGTTTCCATTCTGACTACCTACACGATTTGAACTATTATGCTTTGGAGAGCTGTTCGTGCTGCCAGGGTTAACTGGTCTCACTGGGAATGGTCCCCAAGTGTTCGGTGAAGGTGAAAAGGTTCCTCCAAACTGGGCCATAGGTAAGCGAGGGTGCCGGATCTGTTGCATAGTTTGGGCAGCCAGCAAGGCAAAATGAGGGTGAGAATAAGCGAGAGGAAGAGACACTGGAAAAGATGAGCGCACATTTGCTGGGACATTCTTGTTTAATTTGTTAGTAGGCTGGAAAGTAGATAGTGTTGATGACTGCGATGTGACCAGGGGCGGTGCTCCGAGAGGAAACGAGTTCTTGTTGGAAGCAGTCGCAGTGCTGACTCCAGATGAAAAGTTTGCGTGGATTGATTTGCTACTCGAAGCAGGTGTTCTTATATGAGTTTTAGGAATCAAATCTTCCAGTTCCTTGGCAGGATCTTGAATAAGGGCATTGATGAGTTGCACTGCGTATCGCGTGGACTCTGTACCACCCCTAGATTAAACACAAACAGATTTATCTTTTGCAAAAGGAAACCTCACTTTGCGCAATGTTCTGTAGCCTCAATCTTACACCGATCTGTAAGTCTATTGTAAGTTTACTGCAATAAGTTATTTCTTGACTTGTGTGTATCTTAAGGATTATCTTTGAAGTCGACTGTCAGCGTATCTTGGCAGCAGGAATGTATGTTTTGTTCTAGAACAAAGAAGCTAAATAGATCCTGCCTTAAAAAGCAAACAAACTTTTCAATAAATGGCACTGTGGTCTAACTCAAGACTTTAGTTTTGAGATACTGTACCTTATAGTGATCATTCTCTCTCCATTCTTATCTTTTTGCTTATCAACATCAATGTGGGCACCAGTGACATCTTGAATTGCTGTGATGTTGCACCCACCTCTTCCCATTATTCTAGATACGACAGAAGCTGGGACTGATAATTTCTTTGACCTATATCACAAAGATCAGAAATCTGTGAAATGCATTCAAACTTCAAAGACAGACAAAACCCCTTTGCTGTCTGACAATGGCTGAAGTAATATTCTTATGGGCAGTAAGAGGTTTTCTGCTGATCCTTTCTTCACCCTTTGGAGCCTTTCTCAAAGGCCCCCACTCAAACTACTCATCATCCTCAGTACATGACATGGATTGTACAGAAACACTTATTCCACCACTATTGTAACACAGATATATGAGCCTCACACTCCTTCAGAACTACTTTTGGATTTTATCTTATCTTGGGTACCTCTCCAAAGAGAGACAAATCCTTAACTTATCAACCTAAATTTACATAAGCAGTGCCGCTTCAAATATAAAAGCCCATGGTTTTGCTACTTTGCATATAGCAAGGAGAAGATGGCTTTCCAGTGTTTTCCCAGAGATCAGCTCTGTACCACCACCTGCATCCGCCTCTTTCAGACCTCAAAATGTGGAAGTGCAGTGTCACCAAGAAACAACGGCAGGTGAAAGCAGCTGAAGGTGTGCAGTGCTGTGATTTAAGGAGCTGCTGGAAGCCCCTGTGATGGCAGCCTGGACTTGCAGAAGCAGGCTCACTGCCAGGCCACAACACTGCCACCAAAGCCAGTCAGTTCAGGGTTTTTCTGATTCACATGGTGCTGGTGGATCAGTGCAGGCACACAATATTGGGAAGTCTCTGAACATCAGTTCTGCTTACATCCAGACCCCAGCTGAGGTCTCTGGGCCACCACTGTCCCCAGACTTTAGGGTGTGGACCTCTTGCACCCATAAGATGCTTTCAGGCTTGCTACTGATGTGCACTGGCTCGATGCTGAATAATGAGAGGGGATTCAAAGGGGTTTCAGAAAACACAAGCAGTCACAGGTGCAAGTGGCTCTGAATGCAATGCAGATACCCACCACCCCCTGGAAAGGCTGCCAGCTTCACCTAACTATTCCAGTCTTGGAAACTTTTAAGTAACTTGATCCTCAGGGAATTGTTTGTCACTTAGCAGGATGTAGAGGAAATCTATTTTAAACATTTAAACACATGGAAATGTTATAAAGCATCACCTCATGTTGCCAAGGCATTTTTTCTTTCCCTCATTCCTGCCAGGACAGCACAATACAACCCTTCCTATCCCCAGAAACCTCAGTGCCTGCATCCAGCTCTATGCCCAAGGCAGTTTCATGCTTTGGGTTTTCTTCCTCACCTCCACTTCCAAGGCTCCTCTCTCAAGACAGACATTGTAGTCACTCTCTCCCCAAACCAGAGCCCCATCATCACTCTAAGTTTCATGAACACCTGTATTGCTCACAGGGCTTCTGACTGTACCTTGGTCTGCTTCCACCTCAGCCCACTGGGGACCTCCAGCAACCACTCAAGGAGCCATTTCCCTTCCAGGAGAGCCCGCCCCAGCACCCAGTCCTCTCCCACCCACCACCCACAGCCGTTTCCCTCCCTCTTGCCCAAGGCCGATGGTTTTGACCTAGAGAAGTGTCCTAAACAGTACCTTTTTGCTCCGGAACAGCAGCGCCCTCCTCTCTGCAGCTGAAATTGCTCAATTGGTGTTGGCTGCAGAGTGTTGCTGGGGGGAGGATCTTTCAAAACTCTGCCCACTTGCCTGTCAGGGGCAGAAGGGATGTTTGCATCAGTTACTTTGATAGACATCCCTTCTAGCTGAGGGTCACTCACAGGGAGAGGAAAGGAGAACAAATCTTGTTGAGACCAGGAGGCACTTTCAGAGAGAGAGCTCCTGGGCACTGTACCGCACATCTACGGTCACCAACAACGCACTTTGGCAGAACACACTCCCATCAGTCAGGGCACAGCAAACACCAGTGCAGAACACTGTATGGAATGTTCCTTGTGGCACAGGGCCTGATTCCTCAGGAAAGAGGATAGGGCAGATTCTGGATGCCATGTCTAGAACCCTGCCAAGGCCAACACAAGAGCAGACAACACCCACGAGAACAGCTGGGCTGAGCTGAGCTGATGAGACTCAGGGGAGTGGAATGATGAGAGCCCCAGGAGAGTGGGAGCAGCCCCAGGTCTGAGGAGGGTCAGGGCTGTCTGAGGGGCTTCTGCCTGCACAACTCCCCAAGTCGGGGCCAGGCTGCCACCACACACCCCGCAAGGCCACATCACTGTGGAGACCCCCATTGGTGACCACATCAAAAGGCAGAGACCAAACCAACTCTAAGGGTTCAAACACAAATTTTTATATTAAGCTGCTTTTTTAACCTTTATTAAAAACAGTAAGTAGCTTCCACTAATCCAAATGCACTAAGACCCCTGTACAATTATGTTCTTTGCATGTCGCCTAAACTTCTCCAAAATAAGCACATCTGGTCACTGCCCCTGCAGAACACACAAGCAGGAGGGTTTCCTAATTGCATCCAAAGCATCTGACACTGGTATGTTCGTGCTGTATTCCTTTTTTATAAAGGGAACAAAAAAAGCAAAGCCAGATGACCATTCTAGTTATAAGCAGTAGACAACATAAATGTTACAGAAGAGATACTGGGGTGTTATTGGCCATACAGCAAAATCCAGCACGTTTTCAAAAGAAGTTTGCTTCACAGTAAATCTTTAAATCTCACTGTATCTCTAAGCAGTCACTTTACAGTGACAAAATTTTCCATTGAATCAGTGATCAAGGTCACTGCCCAAAGCACAATGAACTTTGGCTTTGAAGGGATCATTCACCTCTCCTCTGCTCACATCCATTCTGCCTTTAGCTCACGTGCAATTATCTCCTCTAGGGCTTTTCACTGCCCTCTGCTCCCTTCCCCTTTTATCTCTTTCCCAAATCCTTTACTCCGCTAAAGTCACAGGTTTTCTTAATTTTCTCATGCCAAATACAATGTTTATGTCATGTTGACATTGAGCTAGTGAGGAGCTACTACAAATTAGGACTGCCGTTGGTTTTCCCAGCAGGGGAAAGGGGGATAGATTTTCTTCTAAGCTAATTCTTCAATTACAGAATCTTGCTGGATGTTCTATATTTGAGAATAATTTACAAGCCAAAAAGCTCACAGACAGTTTTGAGATATACTATTGAAGTCTTTACCTTCTAACCACTTCTTTCCAGCCTTCTTCTCTCTTCTGGCCTCTTTTTGGACTGGTCAGATTCAGCTTTACATTTGGAGAGGTCAGAGGCAGGGAAACAGCCTTATAAGTAGTTGACAAAGAATTCGAATGACCTTCACCATCAAGTCTGGAAACAGAAATGTACTGATTTACAAACTACACAACAAAATGACAGCATACAGTTTACATTCCTGCAGCTTAAAACTAGTGGCATGAACTGTTTCCATTCCTATTTTCTACCTGGAAAAACTGTTGGGTGACTTTGAGGAGGGTTTTGTTTTTCACCTTTTAGTCCAGTCTATACTCTTCAAAAAGCAGAGTGTTAAACTGAATGAAGTTATACCAGAATCACTAAGGACATCAATATAAAAGAGTTTTAATAGGTGGTACACAGCCACATGGGCATCTCCTGATTGTGTGTCTATACTGTGTTCTCCTTTCTTAAACAGCTTTTTAAGAACAGGTAATACTTTGGTAATAGTGTCCCTTTCTAACCAAATACTTGAAAACATGGGGGTTTTAGCACTAACTGTCACAGATTCCTGTACAGTGGTTCTACCCCTCAGCCCCCATTTTATGGAGGGGTAGCTGAGACACAGATACTTGAGCATAATGGTATATTTATGTCCCAGCCCCATCATTTGGAAGCAGGTGCCAAATATTGTTACCTGTACCAATACTGCTGTAGCAATAATACAGTGATATGCAAAGTCTGAGTGAGAGGGAAGAAGAGGGAGAGAGAGCAGACAATCTCTTCTTGAGCTAACTGGTCTATGTGGAGGTGCAAACAGCAGCACTGGGAGCTCACAAGTTCATCTGCAGCACTGAAACAGGCAGCAATCTCCAGCAGTCACTGACACCCTGGCCTTGTGTGATTCCACCAGCAAACTACGGCATAGCTCAAAAATGTACAGTAGCCCTCATGCTTCAGCTCTCTTGGTAAGCAGCACTCCTCTATTATATGCAAGTTTTTATTCATTCATTTTATTCCCCATTCTTTACAGCATTTTATGTTTGCTGTGTCTTCTTGCAGGCAGACTGTTTAAACTACAATTTATACAAACTTCAGAGATGTCACTGCATCTCACTAATCCAAGCATAGGCATTACAAGAAAAGCAAAGATTAGACAATATGCCTTTTAAGATGGCAGCATTTTCTAGCTCTCTGATAATACACCTACCCAAGGCATTTGCAAGTTCTGTGGAGAACTCTATTTGTCCTCAGATAACTGTAAGATTGAGGCAAAGAAAACAAGAAAATGCATATGAAAGAAAAAAGTTCACTGAGGAATATCAATTCCAGAGTAGACTTTAAAGCTTTTTCCTGCTTTATCTGAAAATACCTAGGTATTTTTCAGAAGAGTATCATTATGCAGCCTGAGTTTCAGTTTCAATTACAGCAGCAGTCATCAGCATGTCTGTAACTAAAGAGGAACTCAAAAAGAGCAAACTTAGAAATGATTTTCAGATGAAATCTGCCTGGTGCAAAAGCCAGAGAAGCCACCTGCAGAAGTTAATAAATACACCAGCCCCATTTTGATGTTTACATTCTGTCTTGCTTCCTCAGTGTACTTTATCTAACAGAAGAACCACCTCTCACAAGGAATCAGAAGGATGCATTTAGCTTGTCCTGCTGCAGTGAACTGTACAGAACCCAAAGACCTTGCAGGAGATTTTGGATGAAAGGTCCAAGGCAGAAACAATTTATGTTTGTAGAACAGAAGAGAGACAAATTCCAATTTTTAGCACTCCTAATGGGAGCCCAAAACACATACACCCTAACCACAAGGGCTGATGAATCCACTCTTTCTGCATCTAACTTGAATCTGGGGAAAAATAGCAAAAAGAAAAAACCCTAACTCTCTTCCCACTCCCAGATAAACACCTCAATCAGTCTGACAACAGCCCTGCCTCACTGCCCTTCTTGATGCCACAATGTGTTTTTATTGAAGCTGGCCTCTCAGTCAGACCAGTGTCCTGCAGATCAACCTGCATGCCCTCTCTCCTCCCTTAGTGCAGAAAATGGAAAGAAAACAAAACTATGGGGGATCAGACTTGTACTACCTAGATGTAAAAACAAACAAAGTCTACACACCCACATGGGATCTAAGCCTTCTGATTCAGACCAATGACCTATTTGGAAGCTGGTGTTGTAAAAGTTATCAGCACATTCCCAGGCAATTAGATGACCTTTTGAACCACTCATGTGGCCCCTGTACATTCCCTGAGTTCTTCTGATTCTCACCTCTGGTTCGACAAGGTTATATCAAACTGGCCATCAACCTGGCAGTTGAAATGCTCGGAGTCATCAACTTCTTCCCTCCTTAAAAGAGATTGTATGACAAATGAGTTAATGACAAAACAATCAAAAGGTAACAAAACCACTTCTGTTAAGTGGATACGTAAAGCTGGCACTTCCTTATTAAATTCCCAGCACATTCACTTTAAGATCTATTTTAACAAAGCTGACAATGCAACATGGATGCTTAAAAAGTGCAGAGGAAATAGGCTATTTTGCTCAAGTAGTATTAAAAACTAGCCAACAACGCCAAAAAAATCGTGTTCTTACCATTTTAAAAAGGCTATGTCCAAGAAACTTAACACAGCTATGCAAATAAAGAAGCCTCAGTCTCTCTAGGCTTTGGGAATGTACCAGTTGTTGTAGAGTTTAAACTACAGAAAACTTCCACTGGCATAGGTGGAACCTTGTGAAACAGGGAAGCAACAGAGCAGTCTCACCTCGCTGGTGTTTTGGAAGCCGAGGTGCTGTTTTTTTCTTCCTGAGAGGGGATGAGCAGTGAGGCATAGCGCCGCTCCGAAGAATTTGTATCCATTGTGAAGTTCAGCTCTTGGCTTTTCCCTCCACTGCTGCTTTCACTATTGCAATCTGTGCTATCCAGGTTATCTGAATCACTGTTCCCACTCGCACCACCACCTCTCGGCTCTCCATTTATTTTATTTTTATCTGCTTTTTGCTGTGCTAGAGATATATGCTGATCTGGCAAAATTATCTGCATATTCTGAGGAGTCTCTTTTGTTTTATTTTTCTTATTTTTTCTATTTGTGCTGGGGGTAGTCACCACATTAGCTCTCTTCTTCCCAAAGGCATTTGTGAAGGTAGTTGAAGTCGCAGAAATTCCAATTGTAGTTGTAGTAGTTGCACTTGGAGGCTCTATAGGAACTTCTTGCTCCACTGAAAGAAAAGCAGTTTATATACAATCAGAACCCACAAAACAGGGAAATCAGTGCCCTCACTGAACACACTACAGCTGAAGTTATGCTCTTTGCAGAGCTGCCAGACTACTTGCACCACATTCAGCTGTAAACCCTCCAAGAGTGAAAGACTTTTGTGAACAAAGGAAGGGGTGAAAAAATGAGCAAAGGAGTTTTGCCAGGAACTCTGACTATGGAGGGGAAAACCAGGGTAGCAGCCATGCAACACTGTCAAATATGAGAGACCAGCTTTCAAACAGATTCCTTTACCTTGATGGTTAGAAAGAGGCACCCCCACAATGACATTGTTCATAGAAACACTTGTTCTTTACCTTCGTCATCATTTTCTTCTTCATCATCATCTTCCTGTAGTTCCAGAGTTTCCTTAGGCTTGTTTTCTTCATCTTCTTCTTGTTTTCTCTTTTGTTCCTCTTTTTTCTTCTTTCTTTTTTCCTTTCTTTTCTCCCTTTTGGCTGCAAGAGCTTGTTTTCTGCTCTCCTCTCTTGACTATGTAGGAGAAAAGAATCCATATTTAAACATTTTCACACAGACTAGATTATACTTATAATTCAGATCTTCCCTAGAAATCCAGGGGGAAGAAGAAAGGAGAGAGCACAATGAACTAGAATAACTTTGGCACATACTGAAACATTACACAGAAACTGGGCAGACCTTATGCAACAGGACTAGCTGGTCCAAAAGCTTCTAAGGAATGATAACAAAGTAACAACCAAAACAGAAGTATTAAAACAACACAGTTTTACTGGAAAACCAGCAAAATCTCTCATCCTCTCAGTTCTTTCTCAAACAAACATTTGATCAGGTCAGTGATATTTTTTGTGTGATGTTCACATCTTTGATTCAAAAGTCAGTACACAAAATAGTACTTTACATAAAATGGCTCTAATTTTAACAACTTCTTTAAAAATACATGGAATCAGTCATCTGCTATACTGTCTGTGCACAGCAACTGAGGTGTGTTTAACAAGTCCACAACCTGGAAGATTTAATAAACTAATGCGTAACTTGTCAAAAACTAAGAACCTCCATCAAGAGAGCCCACTAAAGAAAGACTTTGTTACTCTAGAACACTTTAGAGTATTCTCAGCAAGGGAGAAGGAGATTTTCTCCACTATCTGCTCAACTCCACTCAACTCCACTGGAGAAGAAGTCCATAAAATGCTCAGGGACTATGACTTACACACAGAAACACACCATGTACCACACCATGACACTGGAGACCTCTGTGCTGAGGTGATCCCAGAGAACTATTGCCTAAGGGAACTATTGCTAAATCCAAGCTTTCCTAAAAAGGACAGTGCAGCGGCTGAAGCAGAAGTCAGTTCTAATTTGCCACCCTGAGTATGTGCCTCACTTGTATTACATACTAGGGGAAGGAACACAGACACAGTCAGAGCATGAAGACCAACTGCACCAAGAAGCACCAAAGGAAATACAGCCTACAAATTCACATACAGTTCAAACACACTGCTACATGACAACAATGTTCTACTCACTTTTTCCAGGTCTAGCTCCTTTAGCAGTATAGTTGCATTTTTGTTGGCTTCTGCAGCCTGCTGGTCTTTAGCTTTCACAATCGTCTCCACACACTGGTGACACTTTTTCAACAGATCCTGAAATGCAAACTTGTCTTACTACCACCATAATAAACTACAATTGAGGAGTGAGGCTTGCTCTCCAAACATGAGATTGGCTCCCCTATATTCATAAACATACACCCAGAATAGGATCTACTTGCTGATTTACTTTTTAAGTGCTGTATTAAAAAGGAGACATGCACAAATCTCCAAATCAGACATATGTGAGCAAACACATGTTCAGTTTTTGAATACTTAAGAATTTCCCATGGATATTTTTGCTGGAAATTCAGGCCAGGGTCTTCTCCCCAAGTCCAACTCACCTTGTCTGTGATGGTCGCTATGTAGCGCATGCACTCAATGTCCGAAGGAAACTGGTTAACTTCTTTCACCAGGAACTGAACTACTTTCACATGGCCCTAGAACAGCAAAGAGAATTCGAATCTTTTGTATACAGTTGTCAATATTCATCATCAAAATACAAGTTTGATATCTCTTAGTTCAATGCAAAAGACAAAATAAGTAAGAACATTTCCGGTAAGCTGCTATTTGGGAAGAAGGGCATTTACTGCTTGCTCAGTGCTGACAGCACAGATACTGCTCTGCTTCAGGGTGGCAAAGACAAGCTCTTCCACAAGTTACTTTTTTATTTTAAAATACAAGGACCAGAGGCAGATCTTCATGGTTTTAATAACAGCCAAGATAACCCTTTTTAGACACCATCTGTCACCCAATCCACTCTCCATTCCCTGGAGCCGACTTAGATTGTTTGATTACAAGCTAAGTCAGGTCAGGGAACTGAGCCACCTGAATGTTCTCCTGGCAAGCATATTCCTCTGCTGCTGGGGTGCACTGTGCATCCACACAAAGCACCCAACTGTTGCTTCTGAAGTTATGTGAAAGCAATATGAAAGCAGAGGCAAGTTCAGCACTGTTGTTTTGTCAAAAAAAACCTGCACACTTATTTGCTATTTTGTTAAAAGGTAAAGCAGCTACAGCTAATAAATTCCTCTGCTATAGCTGTGCTCCTTGCATCCAACACCATAACTGATGGAACCATCACAAAGCAAAGTCTTTTCTGCCACGAAGAAAAGGCAGTGGGTGACCAAAGAGACAACTACACAGTGTCCCATCACAACAGATTAGGAACAGAACAAGAGAAGCACAAAGGAATCAGGATAGCTTATTGCAGACTGGTATTATGTTCATCTCAAAAGCCAGACTGAAAGAAGCAGTACAGACTGCAGAAATATGGAAATCTCGAACAGTCAAAGTTCTTGCACAGAGTACAACTGGAAATTATAAAGCTAACATTATTTATGGAACAAAGTTTTTCAGCTCTCAAAAACTGGATCTGTGTGAAGTACAGTAATTATAACTTTGAAGCACATATTTTATCGAAGTAGTAATTTTCCCATGTTATATTTGATTCTTCCAAAACCAAGCATTCAGATTCAAGACCAAATGAGGGGCACTGTTTTGAAAACACAAAAGAAGTTAGTCTCCTACCTTGCGAAAGGCTGACATAAGAGGGGTAATTTTCCGATTATCTGCAGCATCCACGTCTGCTCCCGCTTGCACAAGCAGCTGGACCACATCATAGTGCCCACCATTAGCTGCCAGCCACAGCGGGGTGTTTCCTTTCTTGTTCCGAACATCAATGTGTGCCCCTCTAAAACACAAACCGAGTGAGATGGGATGAGCAAAGGTGGAAGTCACAGAGCAAGATCATAAAACATCAGAGTACAACTGGATATAGAACTTCAATAACTGAAATACAGTGGCAAGATATGAGAAATTCTGTCCCTGAAATTTGCTGTTTCATTTGTAGGGTAGTGACATGGGGACTATTTAAACCTCCCTGGCAGAAACGAACTCTCATTTCATGTCACCTACTGCACCAGAGATATGCAACCAGTAACCTTTAAATTATCCGTGTGGTGACTACCCACAGGATCAAGCAGCCTCTTGAGATTTTAGCAGCATGCTGGGTTATGCTTGAAAAGCTCAAGAGCTACTTCCAGGCTTTGCCCCTAAGAGACAGTGAGGAAACGCTCATGTGGGAGTTGCTGGACTCATACACAAAAAAGCTGTCCAAGCCAGACATTGTCTGCCTGCTTTGCTTAATTAACACTGCAATAGCAAGATATTCCAGGATAACACTGAAGAGTAGGGAAGAGATTCAACATCTTACTTTCAAAGCTTCCCATTCCCTTTGCTCTCAGGTGCATGAGCTAATGTAAATAAGAGCACCCTTGCCACAGAGGGATACAGACACTGATCAAATGTGCCACTAATCATTAGTCATAGATGCTTTGGGTTAGAAGGGACCTAAAAGCTCATCTTGTTCCAACCCTCTTGCCATGAGCAGGGATGCCACCCACAAAATCATGTCGCTCAGAGCCCCACCTACTCTGGCCTTAAACACTTAATGAGAAGCAATGATTTACCGGTTAATGAGGAGCTCGCAGAACTTGTAGTGACCCTTATCTGCTGCAATTGTTAAAGCCGTATCTCTTGAGGAAGGCACAGGTGGGGCATTCACATCTGCTCCTTTATCAAGGAGAACCCTTCCAACCTCTGCATAGCCTCCTGAAGCTGCTTCCATTAGAGGTGTGAGACCAGTCTGTGCAAAGAGAACGAGTTACTCTGTGAAATCTGTACAGTATACTTCAGGTAAGACATAAATGATTCCTACAAAGGGAAATCGGATTTTTATTTAGCTGCTTATATTTAGTTTAGGAGTCTAACTTCAAGCAGTCTCTTCCTCAAAAAAACAAAACAAAAAAAAAACCAAACCCAAAATGAAAACCAAAGAAACCCCCAACAACAAAACAAAACACCCACACACAAAACAACCAAACAAAACCAACCCAAAACCCAAATACTCTTGGGCTTTGTTTTATACAAACCCAAGCAAACTGTTGACTAAGCACCACCAGATACCTGTCTCAACAGCAAATGCAAAGTTTATAACAAGATCTATACAACAGAGGTTAGAACAGATTCAAATGAAGACACAAGTGTTTCTACAAAAATACTCAGAAACTGGTTTTATAGCTTTCTCTAGCCTCCCTTGGCACTGAGACTGATCTGGGCCCAACTTAGTTGCCAGGTCAGACTGTTAAAAAAACTTACACCAGCTGCTAACATGCCCAACTGACCATTTGAGAGCTGGCTTTTATCCATATCCCCTTTTCTCCAGCCACAGTCATTCCAGAAGCAGGCGGGGTAGACAGACACAGCAATTATTTCAGCAGCCTTAGGAGTTACCAAAAATTCCTTTGTGCTGGGGAAATCAGTCTGGCTGTCTACACAAGCTTTAAGCTTGCTTTATGGCAGGAGACACAAAGCTGTCCCAGAGCACCAAAGGATGGGACCTGTGGAGCATTTCAGAGGCACAGAAGGTCACAGTACTGAAGCCACGGGTTCTACAGCAACGTAAAAGCTTTACAAAACTTGACTGCACTACTTCTGTTGTAGACAAGATGTCTGTTCTATATGAGAATCACAAGCAACACTACTCTCTTCCTGCCTAGACTTCACTTGCATGTAAAAATATCTGTATCTGTTCTGTTACTGAGTATCATGTCAAGTTTAAACCTGAAAAAGTCTAGACAAGAGTCAATCTAAGTTTCAGTATAAACTCAGAAGGACCAGTCAGCTTTTCCCTAATGCAAAAAACATCATCATTGCTGCTTTTTTATTTTTTAAAAGAAACCAAACTTATTTCAGAACACTTAAGTGCTCTGATGTAATAACTCCTCTGAGCCCAGAGAGGCTCAAAGTTACAGGAATATTTGAAGAAACTTGATGACTCAGAGGCAATAAGTCATAAGGAAAGGCAAGTCCCCCACTTACCTTTGCCCTGTGCTCAACATTGGCCTTCCTGTCCAAAAGCAGACTGACCACCTCTGCCCGGCCCTGGAAGCAGGCCAGGGTGAGGGCTGTGTTGCGGTTGGTCTCGATTTGGGCGTTAATATCAGAGCCCATATCAAGCAGCAGCTTCACGGCAGGTACGTGGCCATTCATAGCAGCCAACATCAGAGGAGAAATTCCCAGCTTACTCCCAGTCCTAAGGGAAAGAAACAAACTGCAGTGCCCACAGCCAAAGAAAAGCTCTGGGAAATAGAAGTGTATCCAAGTGCAACAAAATGTTTTAAGTCAGAAAGGAACACATAACCTACGCAAAATATAGACACTGACCTAAAAGAGTAGCATTTTTAATTGATTAGGAGAAACCAGCAGAGGAACTATATGCAATAGACAATTGCAATTTATAAACAAGGAAAATACATGTCAGCTGTTTGACATTCTGACGGCCAAAGCAGACGTAAGTCTTAAGCTACATACACTAAAATCAAGGCTACATCTGATTTTTTCAAAGAAAGACATGGTTCTAGCATAGCTGCATCTTTACCTAATTAAGAGTTCTTGCTCTACCTAGTGTTAGACTATACGTAAGTTTTCTTAAAACTAATAGAGCGGACGCTTAAGAGACACTGCTGTGTAAATTTGTTCCTCTGCCTGAAAAAGACCTCTTCAAACACACAGAGATGCCCTGAGCATTTTGGCTGCTTCCTTTACATGGTTCTATTAGAAATAGTTTGACTCCCAGACCTCAGAATGGTGGAAAAGGGAAAGTGCAGATTTGCAAGCTATAATCACTTACAACTTAGGTGTAAGTCACATGAAATCTGTGATAGTTAAAGGCAATTTAAAAGCACTAAGCTAACGTGAACATAGATGTCATCAGTGTAGAAAGACTGTTGCAATGAGGTCTGAAAGCACCTGAGATTCCAACCTGTGCCTCAGGATGGAGCCAACACGGAGTGCCTGTGCCACACTGCAGCTCAGCTGGTCACATGGTTCATTACCTGGAATTAATTTCTGCCCCAGCATTGAGAAGAATCTTGATGATATTAACATAGCCACCAGATGCAGCAAGGCTTAATGGCGTGTAATCAGACACATTCCTGTGTTCTTTATTTGCTCCCCGGGCCAACAGCAAATCAACAACCTGAAAAGACAGGAGGTATATTAACAGACATATTGTGGCCTTTGCTATTATCGAGGGAGTGAAAGGATGTTATCACAAACTTTCCAGAGTTCCCCTTGTCAACAGACAAGATTCTGTAGGAAAACCTCCACCCTCTTCTGCTTGTCTTTTCCCTATCTCTGTACAGCCCCCACAGCCCATGACCACAGCAGCTGAGCATTTGTCTGCCAGAAAGATTATTTTACCTAAACAAAACTGCAAGGCTTTAAAGTGAAGTTCTTCCTGGGAATCTTAAACTTGCAAACAAGGGATCTACCCCACTCCCATAATGTCTCACAATGTTTGAGCATCTCTTTCAGAAAAGCTTGTCTGACAACTTGAATTCAAATGACTCTTGAGCCAAGTTTGACCATCTGCATTACATGAACTTTGCAAAAGAGGTGGTAAAAACCAGAGCAACTGATGTTAATGGAACCAGTGTGAGGAAGGACTCCTCTATCAGAAGTTGCTTAAGAGGAATAAAAGAGGAGAAAATGAAAACATTTTGGGTGATGTACTGTACTTCAGTGAGCTTCATTTTACTATTAACATAAGCTAGGTAATTTCCAAACAAGCCAGAAAAAAGGCTGTCTTGCTGAGACAGAAACATGGGATTCTCGCATAAGTAAAAAAAAAAAATAAAAAGGAAGAACAAAAGACTTCAGTTATTCAATACATAACGCTACTACTACAGACCATGCTGATCTTGCCTTTTTTCATGAGAAGCACTTTTACTGTTAAAGATCTGCAATTCAAAAGTAAAGTGGAAACTTTCCAATTTTGGCCAACTATTTTAATGCTTAACATTAATCTACTACAGAGCCCGCAGCGACCTCCATGCCATCTTCTAAGGTACTATGAACATGACTGAAACAGGAAGGATCTTATTTGGACAACAACACACATACAAAATCTGACAGAATTCTGAAACAGTCTTAAAAGACTGCTACAATGCATCCTGCATTGCATCTGCACTTATCAGCCCTGTGCATTATCATGAAAGCCATGTACTGCCCACACAAAAATCCCAGTTTCTGTCCTTGTGTGCCTGCACCAGCTGTTTCAGGTTTTGAGAACAGAGAAGATGAATAAGGGAAGTGCTCAGCGAATAAAGTTATTGAATAACTATCTGCCTCCCTCACAGAAGTACTTACCTTGTGAGGATACATTGACTGAAGAAAGACCACAAGTTATCACAAGTGACCACGACCATTAACTAACAAAACTGGGATAAGCAAGGGATAGAAGAAAGTCTTAAACAACTTCTTTCTTTCTTGGAAGAGGAAAAAGTTCTTAAATTAGCTACACCTACACAGGTGACAAAGCTTCCAAAAAAACAGTAAGATGTATCATCAACAGAAGAAACTCAACACTGTACAAAATAAACCTATCTGTAAGTAACAACTCAAGCCCTTTGAGGACACGTCTGTACCTCCTGGCGTCCACCGGAGCATGCTAAGGAAAGCGGAGTATCCTTTGTGCGCTCGGACTGTGCTTCTATATCCCCACCTTTGTCCAGAAGAATTTCCACGACACCAACATGCCCAGCTGTTGCAGCCAGAATCAAAGGCGTGAAACCTAAGTAATGAGATTGCATTAAAAAGCAACCTTGAGTATGTCAAAAGTATTATTAAGGAGCAGAAATGCACAAATGGGTTAATTCACAATGAATTCTATTGATCATGTCTCTTCCTCAGACTGGGGGTTTCCTGGTGGATACCACAACCTCAGAGCCTTTCCCAAACCCCTTCTGACCCTGTCACACTGAGGCTCTGATTCCAGCCAAAGATTCCTTTCTTCAAAACAAATCTAAACAGTGTGTGCAGTGACCACTTTGGATTAAGTTCCAATCAACTCCTCTCCTTGCAGAAGTCATGCCTTTCTGCTTAATTCCTACTTAATAAAGCTCCAACCAGTGACCACATCTGCCCTGCGTGTGTTGCTGATTGCCAGTGGTCACTGTGAGCTCCAACACATGCGGCATGGTGCTTTTGCCCTCTCAGCTCTAAAAGATGTGAGATTTTGATGAACTCTGTTCCTGAGAACAACCATACCCAACCAGACAACTGTCACCCTTCAGGTCTGCCAGCCAGGATTGGATAGTTACCCCCATCAGCTCCTCTATCCAGCTTGCCAAGGTCATTTGTAGAGGGTGAGTCATAAGGACAGAAGTCCCTCACATTTCACAAGTTTGCTTAACATCCCACTCAGGTGTACTTCCTTTCAAAAACGCAGACAGAAGCTCACTGGCTTTGTAAGACCAATGTTACTATGTGAAGTACAAGAATGTAGTTCACATTTTGAAGTTCACTGTTTCAAGTTGTAATTCATGGTCAAACTGTGTCATTGTTTTCACCTACCCTTCTTGTCTCTGTGTTCAATATTGGCACCACGTGCAATCAGCACAGACACAAGTTCCTCGTGCCCTCCTGCACATGCGAGGGTCAGCGCAGTGTCGTGATTACTTTCAGTCTGCATGGACAGGAAAGAAAGAGAAGCAGATATTCAGAAATTAAAAATAAAGAGAACACTATTATTTCTACAACAGTACTAGTTCTTTTTTCTTTCAGAACTTCTCAGAAAGCAAATCCACTCAAAGCTAACCTCAATTACTCACATGTGCATCGATGTCCACTGATGGATACATGGGGAGCACGGACTGTGAGGGCACATTGCTCGCTGCCTGTGGGCAGGGCTCGGGCGTTGGGGAATTGGTAGTGTGCGAGGAGCTGGTGGAGCCGCTGGGCACTCTGCTATTCACAGCTGAAAAGGAACACCAGGTTTTTAATCCACTCTTAGGAATGCACCATTTTATAAGAAAAAGGTTAAGTCCCATAAAACTGCAATGGTCTAATATAAAATGGTAACAGGGGTAAAATAAATTAAATGTACCTAAAACCAAAAAGCAGCTTTCCAGCAGTTAAACAGTGTAAGCATCGTCTCCAAACTGCGGTAAGTTAGGAAATAATTTTATGAATTAGTCTGTATGCATTACAAGTGTGAATTATGGAGGTGATTAGTTACCCTTCTCAAATTGCAACCTTCACTGTAAAAGAAGAGTTCAATCATATGCTCAGTTTAAGCAGGCAAATGATTTATCACTAACACACAAATCTAACGTTCAAAAATACAGTCTCAGTCTGGAATCCCAAAATATTTCACATAAAGGTTAGTGCACACTTAGCCTCCAGAGAAAGTTTTCAGCGCAAGATGACTGACAGCAACTCACACTATTAATCATGTCTCAGAGTTAAACCAACCCAGGAAAGTGGAAGGGAAGCAGACAGGAGGGGGCAGCCAACAAAAACAAGAAAGCTGAAAACTGTGCTCCTAAAATTTATTCTGGCTGATGCATAGCCCGTAAAAGATGACATCCTGAAGATCCAGCATTGCTCAGGGACACAAGGAATGTAACTTTATCTTCATTTATTTTTTAAATAACAAATTAAAAAAATTAATAATTGAGAATCCGATGTTTTTCACTTAGTTTTAAATCACCAAGCAGAGAAATCTCCCTGGACATATCCACTGCAGGGCCAGGACTTCGGCCTCCCTTTGTAACCTCATGAGAGTCTAAGTGGAGCCCAGATCCCTGGAATCAGCTGGGATTACCTGCCAGGAAGGTCTAACACACCTACGCACTAGCTCTGTGTGTGCTTTAGCTTCAGTAATCCCTGCTGACAGAACAGCTGGATTTGACAAGTATTGTCACCGCTGGATTGCCAAACGTCTCTATTGTGCAACCTCACCAGCTGAACACCCGCTGAGCTTTAGTTATTCCAAAACACACAGTATGCAGCAGTATTCCTGGAAGAAGCAACTCAAGGAAAACACTAACAGCTATAGGTAAAAAATGAGCAGGAGCATTTTGCTTTTGTCCAAGCGTTAAGGGAAGATGATGAACTCAAACCTGTGTATGAACTTGGAGAAAAAATTTTGCAAACCTTTCCCAGCTCAACCTTCCTCATTCCATTGACTGGTTACACACCAGCAATTACTTACAGGAAAATGGTGTAGATGAAAAAAATCATAGAAAAAGCCCCAACATGACCATTCATACCACTAATTCAGCCTACAGAGCTGCCTGTACCAGACAAAAGAAACACAGACTGGAGCATGGGAAGATGGGTCACTTCCATTGGGTTCTGGAGACGTGGCAGCGGGGGTTCCCTGAAATTCAGGGAGGTTCAGTTTTCAGTCTTATTTTTTAAGCAAAGCATTCTCCTTGGTGTATAGGCAAAACCAGCATTAACATTTGGTCACCACCTTTAAGCAATGAAGTACCAGATCTGACTTCCTGTTAAAACCTTCATGAGCAAACCAGATTTGCATTAAAAGTTTCAAATACAAAAGCTCCCACTTCATCTGCTCACTATGGATTACCACTTATAGCAGCAAATGAGCATTAATTAATGCAATACCATTGTTTTCTTGCTTAATGCACTGAAGTGCAAGATAATAATTGGATTTCTAAAGATTATTCCTTCCAAAATACAGACACTATATCACCCTGTTAAGGACTTAGGTCCTTGATTTAACAATCAAGCTGGTCTTTCCTCATGGAAAACACTGTCTCAATGTTTTCAGATCTTGCAAATACAGATACACATAAAACCACATGCATGTGCCGTGCATGCAGAGCAGGGTGTGCAAAGGGACTCCACTGGAGCCAGTTTAAGGCTCTTTAATATATTCAGTGTTGCTGTCACAGGTTCCACAAATTCTCTATATTTCACAACCATGACTGAAAATATCCAAGTATTTCTCATATACTTTAGATTTTCATCATGTGTTTGAAACATATGAGTGTGCACTAAGCACATTATGTGCACAGTAACAATATTAAATGTGAGAGAACACCAAAGGCAGTAGAAATAAAGATACCCTGCACTGACACCCTAAAATTTGGTTTAAAATAAAATCTAACAACAAATATTGCTACAACACCCACCAATTAATCACCCCCTCTATAACAGCTGAGTTTACAAAATGGAAGGATTTTTCAAAGCGCCATTTTTTATTCCCTCAGTGCGGTTGGCAAGCTGGGCCCATGGAGCAGCAGCGTAATTTATGCTCTGTGGAGCAAAACACGCCTGAGAACTTCTGCCTCCAGTTTCATGGGGCTGACACTGCTTGCCCTTGACTCCAGGGAAATATCAATTTTGTGACAGAGGTTTTAGATGTGTCCACAGACTTCAATATTCAAAAGACTTGCTTTTCAAAAAGAAAAAAAAAAAACAAAGCTATCCTACACATGACAAAATCCAGGTTTCCTACATTCTACAAAGGGTTTACAATGTTCTAAAGGGTCTTTGTATCAGTTAGAAGCTGAATGCTGATCTTTAAAGACATGGATGACTATTGTAAAAAGTTATGAAAAATTATCAAAGGAAACATGAATAAAACAAAAGAAAGCAAGAACTTGGTATTTTATCCAAGTATGACTCTGGAGCATTGACAGTACCTGGAGCAAGCTGCTCCAGATGAGATTTCAGCTGCAGGCTGAAACTGTGGCAAACCAACTGCTGTCATGACATGAGCACTGGCATTCAGTAATACTGGACTTAGATTTCAGTTTCCCTTTCCTCAAAGGAACTGGGATTTTCAGGACAGAGAGAGCCATCCTTTTTCAAGCCTGAGCAGCCTTTCAGCCTGTCCAGGCAGCTTCTCATTAACCTGCTACTGCAGAAGCTTTTGCACATTGGTAACTGTGGCTCCTTTCATGAGTCACTATTTCTCACTTCAGATTGTCTAATAACCAATTTTAGTCCAAACACCAATCCTCAATACAGTAACTCAGATGTCACATTCCAAATCCTTACCTTAAAAGACCATAATTCTACATCACCAACTACAACCAGAATGTCAGAACCAAAGTTTCCCATAACACACCTGAAATTTCAGTTCAGAAACATCAGCTCACGGGACGAGAGTGGGACAGAAAAGCACACACAGTCTCTTGACTAAAAATACCAGCTGAGCAAAACAAAGAGAAATAAAAAGACTCCAACTAGAGACAAACCCCAGCAACACAGAAAAATAAATGCCTCATCTTTAATACCCTAAACCAGAAAAAAGTCTGAATTCAGATACTGCAACTAAGAGAAATTTACTGTGGTAAATGCAGAAGGTGAACTGAAATGAAACTCCAAATATGCAAGACAAGAAGCTCCAAGAAACCAAATAGATACTGAGTAACGAAAATGATAAATGTGTTCCAAATTAATTTATTGCTTTCCCATTCTAAACTGCACCATGTCTCTGTCTCTTTTGTAAACCTGGTTAAAATTTTGACTGTAGTAAGTCACATCTTTAATGTACTATTAGGTGCAAGATTTTTGCATCAGCGCATCTAAATAAACTCCATTACCACCAAAACATTCTGGACTGGAAAGATCTGCTTCATTTTTAGGTTTTAACTGACTTCCCAAAAGGCATTTGGTTACTTTTGCGTAGCTTTATGGAAGAGGGGACATGTGCCATGACTCACTGACAGTTTGCACCCTGACATCCACAGCCTCAACACCTCACAGCTGACACATCAGCAGAACAGTAAGATAAATATTCCATTTATGTATGTTGTCACTGTTAAGTTGGTCAGCAAAATTAAAATTTGCAGCTTCATAGAAATTGAAGTTCTTCCTTTCAACTGGTCCCAACTGAGGCTTGGAACCATTTGCCTCCTATATCACTGAATCCCAGAACAGGTTGGGTTGGAAGGGAACTTTAAGCTCATCTCATTCCAACCCCCTGTCATGGGCAGGGACACCTTCCACTATCCCAGGTTACTCCAAGTCCTGTCCAACCTGGCCTTGGACACTTCCAGGGATCCAGGGGCAGCCACAGCTTCTCTGGCCACTCTATGTTAGGGCCTCCCCACCCTCACAGGGAACAATTCCTTTCCAATATCCCATCTATCCCTGCCCTCTGGCAGTGGGAAGCCATTCCCTGTGTCCTGTCCCTCCATCCCTTGTCCCAAGTCCCCCTCCTGGAGCCCCTTTAGGCCCTGGCAGGGGCTTTAAGGTCTCCCTGGAGCCTTCTCTTCTCCAGGCTGAACACCCCCAGCTCTCCCAGCCTGGCTCCAGAGCAGAGGGGCTCTTGGAGCATCTCTGTGGACTCCTCTGGATATCACCACTGGTAAAACCAACAGTAAAAGGTACTTCCGGGCAGAGGGAAAAATCTTTTCTGTTCTTCTGAAGCAGTCCCCACCTAAACTGAAATACTCAGCAGGAATAAAAATGTTCATACCTCTTCTAAACCCAGAGTCACTCACTACCATCCCTGCAGCTCCACAGTGGGATCAAGGGGACCCTGAGTGTGGGACACAAGCTCCCTACAAGCCAGGCTTCCCATGCACCAGGCACAAGCCCCTGAACCCTTTCATGTGGCACCTGTAGCAGGCAGTTAAAATCAGATCTTGTAACAGTTTTTATTGCTCAAAATTTCTTTACAAAATTAAGGTCTAATGGGCAAGTTTGTGGAAAAAGTGCATTTTAGATATGGATCAAAGAGTTCAGAGTATGAGTGGATAAATTTAAAGTTTGTTTTTACATGGATATAAATGTGAGATATAGTAGGATTATAATTTACATGGAGGTCACTTTTACAGTCTGGATTTACAAAATGAGAAAAATATCTTCTGATAATTTTTTCTGGATGGGAAGGAAATGAAAGAAACATGAATTTTAGAAGAAAATATATTTCAATAAAGCAACATCAATATATTTTTGCAGAAGCCTCTGGAACTCAACAGCTACAGTCTCCTCAAGTCGAATTTCTGTAAAGGTAGTTTCTAATGCAGAAGAAGGTGTCTCTTTGAAATTAGTACTGATTTTTGAAATAAGTAGATGTTATTTCTTAGCAGTAAGTCTTAGCAAAAGATGTCCTTAATTACTTAGCGAAACAAGTAGCTGTTTTCAGAAAACAAACCTATGTCCATTCAACCTATTAAAATTATTTTTAAGATACAGTTTTTCTGGTTGATTGCCATCTTTTTTCCGACAGTACAGTTCTCACACTCAGCTGGACTGCAACACTTTTCACTGTGGGGGCACTGAATTTCTGGCTGTAGAATGAGCTGCTGACCACAAGAGGGTACAGACTCCATGGCCTTGTGCCAGACACGTTCAATTCTCAGCAACAGCAGCTACTCCAAAGACTAATCCCTTGTTGATTATGTTTTGCATTACCCATTCAAATTTTCATCCTTACACACTCCAGTACTAAAATTTTGAGTAATAAAAATTGAGAATGTTTTAATGTTGGCTGATTATTCTGAAGAGCACCACAGAGCAGGGAGAGAGCCTTGCCATGCCAGAACAGGGGGAACTAAGACCAGTGCTCTATAAAACACTTGGAATCACACCGAGGAGAGGACAGGAGCTGATACAACCACCCCACTACTCCACCAACTCTGGTTTCCATGGGAAGTTGCAAAGTCACAAGTAGTCTTGACTTGTGTGAGCTTGATGCAATTACCATTCCAAAGGTTCTCAGGAATGGCTGGCCAAATATCTCACTGCACACTTCTACAGCCTTGACATGACCTTCAGAGGACACGGCAGCGACTATGAAACGGGAGAGGCAGGGAGAGACAGACAGGAAAATAATGGGCAGGGGGACAGGCACAAAGTACAAAGAAAAGTTGAAAAAGACTGAATAAAAAAAAAAAAACTACAGACCAAACAACACTGGCTACATCCTACATACCTCCAGCAGCAAACCTCAATCCTAGTCAAGTCCACGAAATGAAGTCACCCAAAGAGATCCCTCTTTTTGCACAAGGGGACTCACACAACCCGATGTGAGGGCATTCCCATTCCTCTTCACACCATACCAACACGTGGAAGGATGTTGGGGTTTTTGCTTTTCATCCAGCTAACAGGACACATTTATGCCATGTGGAAATCTAACCAGCAGATATTCCCGTACAACACCCGGGATTTAGCGGGGATTCTGCAAACACAAGCCAGCACAGAACGGAGTGGTTGTGCACGGATTCCAGGCTGTGCTTAAGCTCCAGTAGCAAGGAGAGGAACATATTTGTCCATACAAGTGACAACAATTTGGCTTTTTCTAGAGATGGCTACCACATTGAAGAAAGTCACTGATAAGCCTGCACAGAAAATTCTACAGAAGATATAAATCTGTCATGCTTTTGGGTTTCCTAATTGGCACTACTAATTACTCATAATAAGGCTTTTTAAAGAAGCACAGAAAAAGATGAGGCCAAAGGGGCTAAAACAGGTGTCCAGTATAGGAAGTTTTGCACTTTGGAAAAAAAGATATTTAAAAGTATCATGTTAGAATTGGAAGTTACTGTTAGGATTAATAGCACTAATCAGGAACTTTATTCTTAAGCAAGTATTCCCAAACTGGAAAACCCCAAGACGTATTTGGAGGGAAGGAGAGAAAGGGAAACTGAGCACACAAATTAATGCAAAAATAGGTATATTTCTTAACCCACCTGCTATTAGGTCATCAAGAGTGTCGGTAAGCGTCTGTGCTGGAGTGGCAACCATTAATCCGTCTGGTTCTTGAACTAAGAGCCCCTGCCCAGCAATTTGCTGCTGCTGTCCTACATTCTGCTGATTCCCTAATGCTTTCTGAAGTTCAAGAGACTCTGTCCCATTATAACCTAAGTTACCAGAAAAATTACATTGCGGTGCTGGCAAAGGCTGGATAGGGACAAACTCTACTTGTTCAGCAGGTGGTGGAGACTGGTGTTGCTCATCATCTTTAGACAAGATTGTGTCAACCTGAGGTAACCCTGAAAAGTTATCCTCTGGCAGACCCTTATCGGCTTCCACTTCTGGGAAGACCCCTGTAAGTGAGCACTGCTGCTGCAGGGCAGGTGGTGTGTCTGTCTGACCTTTGGTCTCCAAATATTCTTTGGTAAACTGCTGTTGGGTTTTCATCTGCAACTGCCTTTCCACCTTCTGCAGCTCCTTCAATATTTTCTTCTTCTTCTGTACTTGTTCTTCTCTGTTCTTTTTAAGTTCTTCAATCTTATCTTTATTTAAAGGTTCACCTTGAATTAATTCCAATGATTTAAGTTGTGCTTTTTCAATAGCACTAATTCTCTGTCCAAGTTCATTCAGCTTGCCTTCAGTCTCTTCTACTATGCATTCCAAAGGCTGGTATGGGTGAAAAGGTGGCAGTAGGTCCTTATCTGCTACCTGCAGGGAACTTGACTTCTGCTTGGATGCACCTAAGCACATGAAAAATGTTTGAAAAAATGCCATGCTGAAGATACCCCAAACCTCCCCTCTCACCCACCAAAAATAATAATAATTAAAAAAAAAAAAAACAAAACAAAACAAAAAACCTTTACAACTAACTGCACATCTGTCAAAGCACAGAAAAGTAAACTCTACACTCTGTGTTAAGACAAGAAAGGACAAAGCAGACAGCCGGAATGTTCAATATTGGTCCTCATACCCCTTTGAGCACAGCTATTTTAATCTTAAAGGGAACCTTTACAGTTTCTGACATATGTGACAATGAACTTGGGAAGTGAAATCAGCAAGAAGAGCAAGGCAATTTACTGAGTTCCCAAAGTTCTCCTGTATGTGCGAAGAGCTTAAAGTAAGAGTATTTTCCAGAGGCTGACTTCCAACAGCAAAGTTATGAACAGAAAGACTCTACAATTGAGAGCAGAGAGCAGACTAACCTGACAGTAAGATATGATATCTTGGACTAGGATTTCTCCAAATACTGTAGCATTCACCTTCACATTACAAGCAGAATCCTGTCACTGCAAATTTAGTGCTTACAAGTGGAGTGTGAAATTTTAGCACCTTTTAAAAGATTCTGGGACCAAATGAACAACTTCCTCACTTCGCCTTCCAATAACACATGAACAATTCTGTTCATTATAAAGACTTCAAAAATAACCTTCACCAAAAGCCCAGCAAACCTGGGCAGCACTGCTCCAAGTGCTGACTGACCTCAAGTAACTCATGGCTGCTTTCTCAAAAGGCAAATCTGGGAAACTCTAGTCACATCTTACTAAAAAGAATCTATTAAGTGCTGAAATTTTAATTATTACTTCAGAGTCAGAACTTTAATTAAAAATGTGGAAGGTTTTAGCCTGATCAAATAATTTTCTGCACTAATATTCATCTACTATACCCAAACAGTGATATGCGGAGCCTTCAAAAAACCCAGGAAAGAAAACTTGAAGCTTTACAAAGCAGACTCATACAATTAATCATTAAAAGGGAAACTAAAATTATGTACAGTTTGAGCCATGGTTTAACAAAGTTACCTAAACATCACACAGTAAAGTCAAAGTCTGGATGCAAGAACTAAGTCCTAGATCGGTCACCAGCCCTGGAAGGACTAAGTTTCCTGAAACACAAATTTATTTCTCTCTGGGCCATCCTTCACCAATACACTAATTCACCAACAATTTCACTTTGCATTGCTGTCAAAACAAGAGTCACATACACCTCACTTTGAAACTAATCTATTTTGGAGGAACTAATTGTAAACCAAACAAATGTGTGATTTTCTCTTATAAAGAGAAAGAACAAATACTAAAATAGAATTGGACCACCTCTGTACTACTGTACAGCTTCAGCAGACTCCCTGCAGTGAAAGGGAAATATCTAATTATATGGAAAACAACAAGAATCTTACTAATCCCAGGAAACAGTTCAGAATCCCACAGCCACCCTTCAACAACCCCAGGAAACAGCCCAGCATCCCACAGCGACTGGAGCCTCCCTTCAGGATGCTCCTTCCGCAGCGCTGTACTCTGTGCAGGTCAGTAGGTCCAGCTGAGCACCTCTCCCCACCACTATTAACTCTGCCTCTGCACCGTGAGTCCCCAGACAATTTCTCAGCAGACAATAAGGTATTTGGGGGAAGTTCAGCAACCCCTGGCTGTGCAGGCTGGTGGCTGTTTAGCTCGAGCCTACTCTAACCCGGGGCCTCTTTAGCTTTGTCACAAACTCAGGGTTTATACTTTCATTTTAACAAGTGTATCTTACAGGTTTTGGAGATCACTCTTGAGAAATAAATTTGCACTCACCAAAAATCTCTGAAAAGCTTGTCTGTATCTTTGTTTTGAAATCAAGCTGTGCTCTATTGCTACAGTAACCAAACTGCAAATGCACCCTGCCTTCAGCTGAGATGGGAACCCTCTGCCCTTGCTCTGTTTAATGTCATCCCTAAGGTTCCTGTATCTATCATGCCCATCCTAACACAAGGCATTCCCACAACCTAGCAGCTCTGGACACATTCCATCACTCTAGGAAAGAAAAGCTGCAGTTCAAAGAGCCCCCAAAATAATAAAGTATTGGTATTGTTCCTCTCAGTTAAGTCTGACCTGGGAAGAAAACAAGCCAGTCATGGGAGAGCTTTTCTAGGAGCACAAGAGAAAGGAAAGAGCAGAAGCACAACCCCATCTCGAGAGCTGGGCTGGGCTGAGGAGCCAGGGCTGGGCTCAGACAGCACCAGACAGTGGCTCCAACCCGGACCCATCATGGAAAAGTGGGGCAGTTTCTGAAGACAGGTGTTAGGAAATCAGCAAGTGAAGAGCTGGGCTCTCAAGTTCTAGAAAAGGTACAGAAATTTACATTAATTAGCTGCTAATTAGTTAACAGGGCCATTTTTCAGGTTCCAGATCACCCTTTCTATGCCAGAAAACAGTTGCAACCTGTAACTGGAGATACTGGAAAAAGACGAAAGGGAGGAAGAACTGCTAAACCTGACATGTCCACCTGAACAGCCAGGTCAAACCAGAGGTGGAGAAGACTCTATTGGTAGCTCTGAATATGCAAACATTAGAATAGAATATTATCATATTGGAAGTACTAAAAAGTAGCATTTCCTGGTTTATCCAAATCTTCTCTATATTACAATACCCCGAAAAATACTGTGCCCATTTTAGTACACAATTATGAACAGACACTTTATACTTTCACTTTTGAAATATGTAAGTACAGTAAGACTTAAGAATCCAATCATAGGCCAGATCTTAATGACGCCAACTTTTTTTTTAATTTATTTTCTACATTTATCTTTTGATGGGGCAGCATCAGTCATCTACATAATTAAGCTGTCAATCTGGCCTCAAAAGCAACTATTTTTGTCACTTTTAGAAGACTTGTTTAGTATGAAAGTAAGTTGTTTAGACCGAAGATGACTGAAATCCAGCTGTTGCTACACAGATACCACGTGCCATCCAGTACCATGATTACAGGAAAAAACTTGATCAGCTGACAGAAAGCCCAGAGTGGTTCTGGGCATGGTAGGAATACCACAGAGTAAAGAAGGGACTGATACCCCAATTATTTTGTGAATAGTATTACCAGTCACTTCTTTATTTGCATTTCCACATTCCCAAATTCTGGTCCCTTACCCCTGTTCAACTCAGCCTTCACCACAATTCCTGCAGAGTGTGCACGTCTTCAGCCAAGTTTGTGACCAACATATAGGACTCAGGGTAAAACCTACTCTGCCCAAACACAGCTCCCCATTCACTTCTCTGATTTCCACTTCTCTCCAGGAAGTGACAGGTGTTTCCTATGGCAATTTCCCATGCTGCTCCCATACACTTTAGACCATCTCCCACAGACCTGAGTTGCAACAGCCTGTTCACCCCAATGAGCCTCTCCCAGGCATCATTCCTGGTCTCTTGAGTACCCAGTAACATGCAGAGGGGACATCATGACCAGGATTTAATGCTTCTGGCTGCAAATAACACTTAAGAGTCCCTAGACACTGTGAGCAAGAGTCTGGAAAAATATCCATCTGTTTTGTAGTGCTCAGGTGGTTTTCCCAAGCAATTAAACTCTTCTATTTGAATTTGCTTAGAATATATTCAGTATTTATACAGTTGCTGCCAACGAACAAGTCTGATACCGTATTTCCTCATGAGTGGTTCTGATTCTCAAGGAACTCGCTCTTCTAGCCCTGAATTATAATCCATAGGATGTTACTTCTCTCAGGAAAGAACTGATTTACATGCCTTTCACTTGTATTATACTTTCTATTTTATTAGATGAAATTCTGAGATTTGTTAACAGTTCCTTAATTTCTATTGTCATTGTTAAATGAAAAAATAAAAGTGAATCAAAATCCAAACAGTAAAGTCCAAAAGACTTTTCCAGCATAAAAATTTGACAGTAAGAAAAGTCAGCTGTGTGATACACATTTGTACATTCAAATGTATCTTCTCTGCTGAAGACCCTGTTATGTAAATCGGTATGAATCACCATGTCATTTTTGTGCTCTGTAACAGAATTGCTTGTCCGTTGCTCTTGCACTTGAGGGTTTTTTAAAAATCTGATTTCACTCAGAAGTTGAGAGTTCAATTTGCAGTCTGCAATTAAAACTCACCGGCCTCATCAACAGAAATACAATTAACTCTATACTGAATTTTCATGAAAATTCTGCATTTAACTGTTATTTGTATCAGTAAGAAATTAGTCTCTAAGGACTTGGAGAAACAATCAGTTGCTCCATACACACACAAATGCAAAGTACAATATTACATAATCTTGCTAATTTGGAAAAAAAAAAAGCCTAGTTTTCCCAAGCAAATGATTTTTAATATATACTGAATTCTTCTTTGTAAAGAAGAGGTTAATTGGTAGAAGTCTGAATGATGAGATGAGTTTGTATGTTCACAGTGTCCCTCCTGGAACCATGGAGTAATTTTGCCAGTCTTTATCACTCCCGCAGCTGTTTCTGTGGAAAATTGCAGGGAATAGGTGCAATGCTATCCAACAGGCAATGGCTACACAGTTGAAACCAGGCCAAACTGAACTCAATTTTCAGCCATTCAAAAATTTGAGTTACTTTCCAGTCTTAGTCGTCTTCCCAAGTTTCCTCTGGTGGCTTCATGGTATCTAACTGCAAAATTGCTAAGATGTAATTGAATTACTTGGTGGTAAGCAGGTGACTGAAGCTTCAAAGGAGCAGAATTTCACAAACCACCATGAAAAGAGTGTTACATATTTGTGCTCCTGGGGACCTATACGTGTCTTGGTGTCCAATCACCTGCCTGCACTACTGAGGATTTGCAGAAAGAAGTCTAAGTCTACAAAGAAAGTCTTAGTGAAGTTCAGAAGTCAGGAGGCATGGATGGAGAAATCTCACTTGGGAACTCATCCCTGACACCAGGGCCAGCTGCTGACCTTGGCAGGAAGTTTCCAGGAGGAAATGGCAAGAGTTGATCAGAAGATACTGAAACACATTAAACAATGAACAAGCAGCTGGGAGTGTGCAGTAGAAAAATCTGGTAGGAATCAGAATGCAAAAGCTGGAAAAGTGGGATTATCAGTTTGCCTTAGGAATGCCTTCACCTCCACAAAGCCATATAACTTCCTAGTTTTACTATTAACTAGGCCTCTATTTTTATTAAATTACACAATGCATGAGATCTCTGCTGGGATATATAACTCAGTACTAGGCACAGAAGTCAGATATCAGAGTAAAAAATATTTACTGAATTTGTAGCTATTGAAGTTACATAGAGCTTGTTTTTCCTCTCCTCCACACCATCATATTGTTAGATTCAGCATGGGGATCCAGGAGTTATCATATCTTGAATATCTAGCTGAGAAAGCTTATAGATTCCAAAAGTACTACTCATCTTTAAGAGAACTCTGGTTTCCTTCACAGGCTTCAAAGGAAATGGGGGCAGCTTTCACCTGAATAAGTCTATTCAGTCTTGTGGAATTCTAAAAACACCCTGCGCCCCCAATGAGAACTGCTGCAAGTTACTGCCCACTTAAAAATGACAGTAGAAAAGTCTAACGACAACCTACTGACAGGTTTAAGTACTCATGTTAGGCCAATTAGCTCATTTGTAAGCACAACTTCAGAATAACTATGAAGTAAAACAAATCTGGAGAAAAATTTACTGAAAAACTGATACCTCAGTCTCCAAAACCAGACTACTTTGAACTTTAACATGTTTAAAAACAGCTGATGTTAGTTAAAATATTTTGACTAATAAAACAACCTGGTTGCTTTCCACAGGCTCCCTGAGCATCCCTTGTTGTCCCAGAATGTCTGATGACAATCTAGAGTGTGCTCTGTGCTCCAGCCCTGCATTCCCCAGCGCATTGCACGAGGCTCTGCAGGAACCATTCACTTGCATTTACAAAGCAGACAGGATTATCAACAGCTGGTTTCCTGAAGAAATCCAGTAGCATTCCTTTGGACCATGTCCTGGGCTGGGCTCCAAGCCCCTCTCCCAGGGAAGCAGGTGCAGGGGCATGTGGAGCTGCAGCAGAGTCCTACACCGGACAGCCCTTGCGGGGTTCTGCAGGAGAGGCCCTTGGGAACAGCACACTTGGGTTTTGAACCCGGAAAGTTTTTTGTGCTGAGCTGCTGCACCCCAGCTGCTGCTGAGCAATCCTGCCCCTGTTCAGCAAGGGCAGCAGCAAGGGCAGCAGAATCTGCCAAGGAAGGGATCTCCTGCCTCTCCCCGTGGAAGCAAAAAGAGCTGAACTGCACTGGGATTTCTTTTACATGGACACGACAGACACATGCTAAATGTAGTGCACTGAGAACAATCCTTCCTAAGCATGCAGCAGCTGAGGTCTGGTCAATCCCATAACTAGTTCTGCTCCCTCTTTCACCTGATTTTTCTTCAGTTCTTTCCAAGTTGCCATCTTGGTGTGTCATCATCTAAGCCTCTCTAGATCCACTGTTGCCTCTGAAAAGTTTCTCTTTTCAGTTGCTAAATACCAATATTAAATCCTTTGCCAAAATAATTATTCAAATTGTAATGATCCCATGCACTTTCACGCTTTACTGAAGAATAATAATAAAATCCTAAATTAGACCATAAATTCCTCTTGAAAAACATCATGTCATATCTGCATTGTAATAGTAATAACACTTTAGTGTGTTCAAGTTTTACATTTGACTTGCCAAGAACTCTTCAGTAAACAAAGTGTCACTATTGCATTTCTTGCAAAACGCACACAGGTCCATAAAAAAAAAAATCTTACTGTGCTAAGGTTAAGAAGGCAAGGTACTGCTCTCCTGCCTCCCAGTAGTTCATAGTTTACACAAAAACTCTGCACAGCACACCAACTCTGCACTGCAATGAGCACACAGTGTTTAGCACAAAAATACCATTTTCCCCCCTAAAGATCTGACAGACACAAGAGCTTTGCACAGAGTTTTTGGGAATGCTTCATCAGCTCAATGACATATTTGCTGCATCTCCTGCAACACAGCACAGATGAGTTTTGCTGACATGCATGAAGCATGTCCTGGACCCCTGCGAACAATGAGATCTCCCTGTACCAGTCCCAACATCACAGCACTGCAAAAAACACACCTAAGGATGTGCTGACATGGGCAATAAGGTGTTTGTAATGAGAGCTGTTTCCTAAACTACAGTCAACTATTTGCTTTTCGTAATTTGATTAAATAACATGAAACTTTTAGCTTTTAACTTCAGTCTTCTGACTCAGCATCAACTAATCCCTCGCTGATTCCCATGCGCCACAAAATGTGCTCCCAGAACACTCCCACTCTGTAGTGCTAGCAGGCATTGAACTGGAAGGGTGCACATGCTGGTATATTGCTTTTTGGTGGGTTATTTGAACCAGAAGTTGTATATTCTATTCATTTGTTTGGTATTCATTTTCATGAAATCCAAAATATCAAGTGTTGCACATCCTAGGAAATGAGACAGCAAGTGCATCTGAGAGGTCACCCACATGGCATATGCATGGAGAGGGACACAGCTGCACATTCAGACACCAGCAGGTACATGATGTTTGTCTCTCTTCATTTGTGCCCCTAAGGGGGCTGTGTTTGTTTGTTTGTTCTGGAAGCACTCAGTGCTTTCTCAAACAAGGGATTTGAGCAGATCTAGCTAACAGAGCTTTGGATACTGTAATGTTTAAGATCCCCGTCCAAAACTAGATCATTAGGAACTGCAGTTTGTAACTTCACGCTTGAGAATCTGCTTCTCTTTCTGAGCCGACTTAGCAGATATGAAAATTTTGTTACAGAATCCACAGCTGGAAACCAACTCCCTAATTGCCACTTGATGACTGCAAGGAGTTTTAAGCAATCAGTTTGACCAAGTTCAAAGCAAAAACTCTGATGTTATGATTACTTACAAGAGAACTATTACTAATACAACAAAAACTCTCCTGTAAGTAATCTGTACTGGCATTTTATAGTGCCAACATGCTTGCGTTGTTACTGTAGGAATAGAAAGAAGTTGGTGTATCAAGGTCATGGACAATAGTTGCAACTATTCTAGAAGACCAATGTACAATATTAAAGAGTGAACACCACACTTAGAGTACATTAACTTTTGTATCTGTCTGCACAATGGCAGTTACCACAAGCATTTTCTTCCACAAAGAATAGAATAAGCATAATTCTAATATAAATTAGAATAAGCATAAGATTAGAAAAACCAGTGCTGCTATCCTGTACAATGCAAGAAAATAAGGAAAACACTATGAACTATGTAAAATAGTTTGACGTTATACTTCATGAGAGGTGTTCAAGAACTGATGGAATGGACTATGCTATGCATAAGCTCTAATAAGATGGTCCCCAGTCTATCCATTTCCAAACCACTTATATCATATATTCTCCGAGTGGCCACATACTGACCTTTCACCACTCCCAAGAGCGGTGGGGAGTTCTCTTGAGGGGTCCTGTCAGGCTCCTGGGGAGGTACAACCATAGCGAGCGTATGCACCGGGACACGGGGAACCTTAAAACAAAGGCACAGACACATGCTCAGGTAAAAATACCTTCTGGCAGATCAGATCTTCAAGTGTTAATACAAAAATACAGATCTACAGCATGCTCCTGTCCACTCCTCCCAAACTGTGTATTCTATGCTACCTCTTGGTATGACCTGTCCCATGCTATTTTACTGGGGATAATATATCAAAGTTAACTGTACTACTCTGTGCGAAATCCCAGGCTGTGTTGGCTGCAAAACTGTTAATTTCTTTAGGCTTTTAATCAGCTAACTCCCCTGGAAAGCTGCCTCTTCAAACTGCAGAACTCTGAATTTACACAATATACTTTCTTTCATATAACAAACAATCAGTAATACCATGTGAGGGGTGCTACCACAAGGGTTTAGAACTGTTGAAACAAAATACCGAGCAAATGCAGGAAAGAAAACAATATCCTTTTGAAATCCTTGGTTTGGGACTATCCTGTCCAGGAAGCAGAAAAGCAAAAAAGGTCCTGTGTTCTTCAGGTCTCTGCAGGTAGCACTAAGCAATTCTCTCACTCTCTATCATTCTCATGTGTGTAGGGCTTTTAAAATTTCTTCCACTGTCTACGTTCATTTTGAAATTAAATACTACAACAGTGTTTCTTCCCAACATTGATGGTACTATACCAAAAAAACTCCTTCTGCCTTACCTGAGACTGATCCTGAGATGGAGGTGTGAGCTGGGACAAGTCTGCTGCAGGAACTGCCAGAACGTTGTTTGGGTAATCCAGCAAGTAAGAAACGACATTTGTGTGTCCTCCCTTGGCAGCTTCAATGAGCATTGTTGAGCCATCCTGAAGTGAGATTTTGGAAACAAAAAGCCAGAAGATGAGTTTTGCTCCCTGATGTAACATCCCCATATAAGATATGATTCTATGATTTAAATTTACTACTCCATAAATCAGCCAGGTGGTTCTTCCAGAACCTATGAAACATGACAGCTGCAAGTGAATACCTTGAGCCGATGAGTAGGATCTGCCCCGTGCGCCAGGAGAAGCTCAACCACGGCCAGGTGACCTCCAGCACAGGCCAGGGACACCACTGTGTGATCATTGTTGGCTGTAGCCCTGTTCACATTGGCACCTAGTAAGAGATGATCTTAGAATTAAACACAAAGAAATTCTTTCCAAAAGAAAATATCAATAAGTGCAGTATTTCATGGAACAGAGACAAACTTTACTCTTCTAATCCAATTACTTCCTACACACTTCTAGGCAAAGAGCAAGGGATTTTGACTAACCGGTTGGCTTCTACACAGCCTCCTCCTCACTTTGTAAAGACAAGGCAGTTGCAGCAGCAACAGTGGGCTTGTAAGTGTTAAGTGAGGGAACACATGGTGTAAGAAGCACAATTCCAAATGTTCACTCTGAGCAGCATCACTATGTGGTGCAGTTGCTACTGTTTCAGACAGTACTTGATGTGCTTTTCTGAAGGAAGAAGTGCTTTTTTTAAGAAACTGAAAAAATCTGCTGTACTTCAAATCTAATCTATACAACAGAGTAGGAAAAGTCAACTAGCAAAATATGTTGTAACTCATTCTATCTTGAACTGCATGAAATTCAAAAAACCCTTTGGGCTTTGACAAATGCTCATATACACATAACCAGAATAATTTTGAACATGGATCACAAACATGTGGTATTGTAAAGTGGAATTTTAAGCTTTTTAATTAGTTATTTAAGCTAGCATTTACCTTTGCTAATAAGGAATTGCACGGTGCATAAGTGACCAGCTCGTGCAGCCTTCATTAGTGGGGTTCTCCCACCTTCAGATTCATGCTCCTGGAGAAGAAATAACAGATGTATAAGCAGGCAAAAATTGTACCATTGTTTCAGCTTCTGAAGTATCTGGTGATGGGACCAGAGTTACCCATCTCAGTAGAAGATTTATCTCACAGGCAGACTGTAATAACTGTAAACTGACCGGAGTCAATTTTCATGTTACCTAAAGTACTAAATCACACTGTTAAAAAAGGATTAAGACCACATCCATACAGGTATCACACCAGGAAGCTTCCATAATTACACCCCACTTTTTAGTGTTCAAATGCATAACATACATGAGAACAGTAACATCTTGTTTCCTCCTCAAAAAGGGTGGAAGATTTAACACAAATGTCACTCAGCATCAGGAAGTACACAATAATCATGATCTGCGGTGCCACAGACCAGAGAACTGCCATATGGTGCCAGACCTCAAAACTTCAACAATGCCTCGAGTGCACACAATATTTATAAAACATATTGAAGAGGATCAGTAATAAAAATGAGACAAATCACTGCAAGTCACAAGAAATCTCTAAGAGGACTGGAGAATAAAGCAAAAACATGAGAAAAGGATGATACAAACCAACAAAAAGGGAATGAGCATCAAGAACAATTTTCTAATTTAAAAAGTTTCTGAATACTGGGAAGATGTGGTTGAATACAACTGTAGTAGAGCAGTTACAGAACTAGACAATGTGCCTGCTATGTAGACATGATCAATACCACAAAGAATGCTGAGCAATGATATCAACCCTCCCACAGAACAAGGGGAGAAAACATCTTCCTGAGAATGTTTGTATGTGCAGTCTATATTCAGTATTATCCTATTTAAATAATATTCAGTCTGATCAGTACATGCTAGGAATATGTGGTTTTAAATCAAATATCTGGGAAGCCAAGCTCTAAACCCACTGTTTACTTTGTAATTTCATGTATACCTGGGAGCGAAACTTAACATTTAGTACTGACAGTGGATGACACTACTACTTACAAATACAATCAGACAAGAAGAGATTTGACAGAACAACTCAATTCCTTCCCATAGCTTCAGTATTCCTGAAAACTCTGCATATGTCCTTTGACATATGGCTCACTTTGGTTGCAGGCTGCATATAGTTAGTTTTCTGTTCATACACTTGAAGAAGAAACCCTGTGACTGGATCTTCTGTTGGAGACTGGCCCCCAGTCCAAGCCCATCTTTCACTGTAAGAGGTTACATTGCCACTCTCCTGCTCATCTCCTAAGCTTTCACAAGAGCTGTGTTACTGTCCATGACTGCTTTAACACACGGCTCAATCCCACATTAGTGCTGTGATTTTTTTGCTTACTCAGAAGTATAACACACAAGCGCACGCAGGCAGACAGAAAACCTTACTATCGAAGTAACTTTTTTTTTTCTTATTTGTTAATTAAATAGATTCCCCTCTCAAGGCAATGACTGCTTAGATGTCAATAAATACCTGCTTCTGGACTCTCTGCGTGGCAGAAACATTTGCAGGACATGTAAAGCTAATTATGTTAGCTTGTGGCCCTATGACTGCAAGTAGTAGTAGCGTGCACTTGAACTCTGATGCTTACTCTGGTATTTGGCATTCCTCAGCCACTGCCAAGAGATCTTAAAAAGCCAGAAGCTGCTGTGTGCCTGAAGCACAGCAAACCCCTGGTCCCACCAGCACATCACTCCCAAAGCAGCTGTGGATGCAACGAATTCCTGACCACCACTCTGCTCTGAGCAAGACCTGGACACTGCTGCCTGAACTATTTCATACCCAGTCCTACATCCCCACTGATGCAAAATTTATTTTAGGTCAACATAGCTATATTCAAGGTAGTGAAAAGCATCCTATATTGCACCGACATACAGCAGATAACTGGCAGTAAGGTATAATTATTTGCAACATTCTGCCTTCCTAACAGACTTCACCGTTGGAAGTCTTAAACACGGACGCCAGGAGGCTTCCTCATTTAAATGCAATGCAGTGATTCTGCCCAGTTTAACCAACTGTCACTTCCTCAAGCAGGCAGAACTTGATCCTCAGCTACTGCACATTTCCAATCCTTGCAGCACCATACACACCATCAGTCCAGCCAAACCAAACCATTTGGGTGCCCACCTGCTATAGACCTTCAAAACTTACGGCATTTTGATGGCATTTTTCACATTGGAAGATAGAAATGCACATTTTATTTTAAGATTAAATTAATTCTGACTTCAGCATTCTCTATAGCCCTTATATTGGCTATCAGACAGCATCAACTCAAGCTCTAAGGGAAGACATCCAGGACAAGCCAAAATAAGAAGTTGAGAAAGTGCAGGGCCTTTGTCTACGCACATCCCTTTTACCTAGAATAATCAGACATTTCAAAGATTATATCTGTATCTATATATACATTTTACAGCTGCATTAGATAATCAAAATCTGGACAGAGAACATGAAAGTTGTCCCAAAGAATCCCTATTACCATTCCAATGTGCTTTTCCCTTGTATTTACATGAAGTACACATTGATGCTTACTTGGTAAGATCTAAACCAAGTAAATTATCTCCAAAGACAAATCCCTGCAGGACTCACCACAGTATCCTAGCTCGTCACTACTTCAACTCTGAGGAATATGGTAGTTAGCATACTCAGGAAGAGGAAGAAAGGAGAACACCTCTGCTACATTTGGAAAGCCATTCTCTAAACCCCTGGGTGAGGTGCTCTCCTGCTAATTCTGCTGGGATAGAAAGAACACCTGAGAAGAATTTTCTATGTGTTTGGGTAACAGACAGGAGGGGAGGGGAAAGTGAGAGTGTTACCCAAATCAGGCAGGACTTTACACTGTCTGCACTTTTTCCACTGGGACTCAATAAGGAGATGAGACTCCAGTCAGCAACAATTATTTCCTTTCTAGACAAATCAATACTTCCAAGAGCAGAGCAGAAGCAGAGTCATCAGAAGCATCTTGCAACAATCATTGGTATTTTTTAATTCTTCTTTCTGAGTTCTCTGGTTTAGGCAATTCCAAGATCAGCTACATAAAGGCTTTCCCCACACACAATTCTTTTTGGTTCACAAATATTCAGTTATACTAATCACTAAGATAGGTTTTTTGGATTTTTTTTCCAATGTCACATGTTATTTAGAAGTTCAGGAATGAAATCTGTATTTTCAAAGGAAAGGTCCAACTTTTCAGTTCTTTAACAAGTCTCCCTCATCTGTAACAACAGTGAATATTTAACAGAAATCTAAATATTTCTAAATAATATAAATCTAAAAAAAATTATTTAGAGAAAGCTTTTGATGCAAAAAATACAGTCCCTAACACTTGCTAATTTTCAAAACTGAACTCCTATTCCAGCAGTCACCAACCTCCCTGCCCCAAATAACCTTCCTGAGATATGTGGCAAACCAGTATTTTAGAGGCACCTAAAAACTCAACTAGGTCTCTAATTTAAAGTCAACAACTAAAAAGGGAAGACTTCGGAGGAAACAATCAGATTTTAAAGGGCTGTTTGTGCTTACACTCAATGAGATAACCCACTGCATTTGGGAAGGTTGGGATATTTTTTAAAACCAGTTCTAGAAAACCCAATAGAAGGTAAAATACAGGACAAGAATGCCCCATTTGGTCTACACAGTGAGTCTCTAGATCTTTGAACAGACTGAGATGCCTTGAAGCCATGCTTGTCCTTAGCATGCAGCTGAGGCTGCAGCTTACAAGCATCAGAGGCCAGCCTCAGCTGATGTGTGCCCAGCTCTATGCCCTCCAAAATAGTCCTCTTGAAGACCTCCTGCTTATCCTGCAGAAGGACAAAGAAGAACTCATGGCTCTTATTCTTCAAATGGATGTTCCTGGTCATGAAGACCAGGAACATGAAATTAAATTGGATGAGATCCACCAGCTGAAAACTGGTTTGCTGGCATGAGGCAGACAAGAACCATGGTAAGACCGAGCAATGAAGCTTTCATGAGTTCAGACTCCTACCATGAAGCATTCAGATCCACAGAGGGCACAAAGGTCAGACACAGCATCTTATTACAGACAAGATGGATTTTCGTTCACTACTGGAAAAACAAAGAACTTCATTGTACTTTGCACAATCCAGAGACTGCGACACCCAAGAAGTGTTGATTACAAAAATGAGCTTCACATGTCCTACTATCTGCACAAGACTAAGGGCCAAGTCTAAAAATCTCAGAAATCCCTGACCTTCCCCTGATGGTTCAAATACCAGTAAGGAAAAACATAACAGCACCTCTGATTCCTCACTGTAACAGCAACACAGCAACCTCTAGAGTTGTTTAATTCAAATCCAAGTAGACTGGTTGCTTTCATAGGTGTTTAAATGATGCCTCATACACAGTGCATCAAACGTACAGTGTGTCACACATATCAAGGAAAGTGAGTTTTTACTCGTTAGTGTGAGGAATGCTATCACCTGAAGGCAAAACAATGATCCCTCCTATGACAGAAACATGTCTGTAAAAACATTGTGTCATAGGACAAAAATTAAGAGGTAGTTTGGAATGCATGTTTGGGGTTCTTTTTGCAATTAGTTATGCGGATGCCAGGAAGCCAGTTTTAGCCTTCTAAGCAAAGCAAGACTCTTAATCAGTATTGAAGAGTTTTGGGGAGACCCTGACAGTGTAAAATAAGAAAAATACAAGGATGATGCTGTCCTCATGAGCTCTCATCGATCTTTCAATTTCAGTATAAAGGCTCCCACATATCTTGCAGGAGAAAGGTCAACTCCATCACTAGATCAACTCCTGTGTAGCAGAGCCTCATGTAGAGCTGCAAGAGGGTCCAGGTTAAAAAAATCCCAATTTAAAACTCTTTTCTGTACTTCCCAGCTGAGAAAAGCTGAGATGATCTTACTGTCCAAAAAAGAACATCTCTTTTTTGTTTTCAGCTATACTGAAACAGCCAAGAGGCAACCACCTTGTCAAAAGCAGTGTTATCTACAAAAAGTACACCAGAATCTCCTTTAATCCAGGTGTGATTCTACATCAAAAGGGAACAGGAATCCAAAAAGGTCCTTTTTGTTTATTGTAAGGTAAGCAGCTTAAAAGCAGGATATCACCTCTCATTAAATATCACCAATACTCATTGTGAGATTTACAGTCCTTAACCTGCTTCCTGTGGGAACATACACGTACCTCCCACGTCTTACCTTACACAACACTTGAGATGAAGGTAACTGCTAGGAAAGACAGAAAGAAGAAATAAAAGAGAAAAAAAAAAAAGAAAAGAAATCTTATAGGAAAAATTATCCTATCACCTTTGAAACCAGACAATCCTTGCCACACTGGCAAATAGATGTATTACTGAAGTGTTGGTTATTTTTACTTGAAGTTACTAAACCCTACCTCTGCTTTCAAAAAATGCTTTTAACAATTAATATTTCAAAGTTCCAATCTCCAAAATTATACTCACATAGATCACAAAATCTAAACTAGGTGTTCTGTCCCCACAGAATTTGCAAATAAGTAAAACTTACATTTGATCCAGCGGTAGGAGCTCAAGCTGAGACCCTGGAAATCCCTACTCCTGAAGGGGATGGGGGAACTAGAATGTAACTATGGCACAGATGGGATCACAGGCTGAAGGCTTCAGATGTGCCTCAGATTCAGTCATTCATACACTTGGCAAAAGCAAGCTGATTTCAAAATGCATACATTAACAAGAAAAAGTGTAGGCCTGCCAGCTAGTTTTGCTACAGATTTTGACAGGCCGACTTTGTAAGGACATGGAAAAGATCCCTTAAAGAAGGGCATCAGAAAAGCACAGCAGAATTGTTAACAAGCCAGACTTCATAAACAATTAGTCACAAAGAGACAAATTCATCGAAGTACCATATAGGATTGAGCAGTTCTCCAGCAGACAGATGAGCACTCTGACACTGTTCATTTCTAGTTCGTCACTGCAGAGCTTTAAGGAAAAATTAACCACAAACTGCAGAAAGTTCAGCCCAGCCATGATTTTCTTTTAATTCTTCTGATTCTTACAAAGTCACATTGCTTAATGAATCTAACAGAGCTCTCAAGATCTTCACTGGTTCCTGAACTGAATTACATATTTGATACCTAGACCAGAGGATCAGTCTCTGAAAAGTATCAGTTCCTGTTTACACTTGCCAGTACAACACTGATTTTGTGCTGAAACATGGTGATAATGATCACTCCCAGTTCAGACAAAACTCTATTGGGGACTAGAATCACTTTTCATAAAACAATCACAGAATGGTCTGGGTTGGACAGAGCCTTTAGAGACCATCCCATCCAACAATCCGTGCCATGGACCAGGGCACCATTCTACTAGATGAGGCTGCTCCCATTTTATTTTACTGTTTAGGACATAACCAGTATTTTCTTCAAAAAGAACTGCTTCCCAACAGGGTAAGATGTTGCATGTCCAGCTCCTTAGTGACTCTGAATGAAACCTTAGGGATAACGAAAGTTTCTGGAAAACAATGAAGCATCAGTGAAGCAAACCCAGGAAAGAGGGAAGCTGCAGGATGAAAAACGAAAGAGAGAAAAGAAATGGGAGATGTACTTTCTTTTTCTGTGTCTGAACACCAGCAGTAGAGCAAAATTAACTGGACAAATGTAGACAGACATGTCTAAGTCCAGATCTTCATTCAATTCCCAGCTTCCTGGGACAACCCGGTGGAATCATCTAAACTCATTTAAATGAAAATTGAAATCTAGAGGAAGAATAACCCATGATACTGCCACAGAAGCTTTTTCATACCCAGCAGTAAGATAATACCCTTCAGAGCCCTCCCTCAGACCATGTCAAAGATAACAAATATATTCAAAACATCTCCCAACTTTGAATAAAGCAAAGCAACACAAGGGTTTGAAGAGAAACTACTTCAAACCAGAGGCACCTGCCATCAGCATTGCTACGATTTTGCAGGCATTTCCCAATTAACTTATAATCAGAATTCAAAACTGGCACATTTACATGATAGGTCTTCCTTTCAAAGCAATTTTCCTTTGCTTCCGTACTCTATTTTCCTTGTCTGCTCCACATTTTCATTGGCAGTACAAGAAAAAGCAGTGAAGTAAAACTTTACTTTAGAAAGGACCAAGATTGTCCTCTGCAGTACTGAGAAGTTGACGCTGATGGCCACAAGCACGGCTCATCTTAGAGGGGAAAAGGACACAACTCCACGAATTTCAGAATTCCAGAATAATCCAACCAAAACCCTAACCTGCTTCCCATGCAAAATAAAACACAGAAGCAGTGAGTGCATATGGGGGGAAAGAATAGAGAATACTCCTCCTAGGCAACCAAATAACAGTCTTTCCTGCTCGAGGCTTGTTTGACATAAGGCTCCTAAACACCTTCGGAAGACTAAAGTATCAATTGTTTTCACTAATTAAAAGTTAAATGTTATATCCGTGTAGCTGGTAAAAAGGCAGTTTTGGGTCTCCTGCTACATAATATGAAAGAAGACAATTATGCAAACAACTTAGTTTACATTACAAAAAATAAGCAATGTGCTAAACCCAAGAGTTGGAAGAAAGAAAAGAGATCAGATTATGCTGACCATTTTAAAGACATTGCTTTGTTTGGGGTTTTTGTGGAGTAGTTTGCAAAAGTTGAGAGACTAACAGCGTTCATAGACCAAAACTGACATAGAGAAGCAGTAGTGCCTAATACTAAAACATTTAAAATTCAGAGCAGATTACCTGTAAGAACTTTAATTTTGTAAACCAAACAGAATACGCAGGCTTTAATAAAAGCTTCTTTCACATCTTTTTTCAGAGCCGTATATGAATCTTTATTTCTAAGCTCATCACTCAGTTCTCTAAGCACCCTGGCTTTGCCTTACAGTTTGAAACCAAATCACTTTGCCTACAAGATGCAGCAGAAGCCTTACCAGATCAGCACCAGCCTGAAGCAACACATCTGCCACATCTGTGTGTCCATTTTCACAGGCGTAGGTCAAAGCTGTATCTCCCGTTGCTGTAGTGGCATGAACATTAGCTCCTACAAACACAACATTTTTTTCATATTGGACATCTCCTTATCAAGTATTTCACATCAGATAAACACAAAAATCTCTGACAACAGCTACATCCTATTTACTAACAGCCTCCACAGCCCAAGAGCATTGTTCTCATGGCAAAAATTGCTTTAATAATAAAAATACTCCAAAAAGAGGGGGTAAGCCAAGGCTTGGAAAAAGCATGACTGACAATCTAAGCAGTTAAACTTATATGCTTGCTTGTTCCTACAGTCCCCCGACAGCAAGGATTTCAGTTGTTACAGCAAGTAAAAGGGAATCCAGATAGTTGTGTAGACTATCCACTTGACCTGGAGCTGTATGCCAAGGAAACCAGACAAAATGCACATTACTGAATTAGTGTTAATACAACAAAATGTATTTCCTCTATGTATTTCCTTTCTTTCCTGCTCTTTAAAATCATTAGCTTTAAAACCATTTTGTTGAAATCATTTGTCTAGCTTCATATACACAAACCCTGTGAAAACTACGCATGACTCTTGACACGTAACACATTATCATTAAAAAAAGAAATGCCAATGTGATTAGCCATTTTCTTATTTTTAAAGTGTGAGATATAATTAGAGACTCCCTGATGGCAAAACAAGGCTCCTTAATCAACTTTCTACACTACCAGCAGTGAAGTGCAAGCAGTGAGCGTTCCAAGGGAGCTGGTGACAGGTGTCACATGCTGGTGTCACTGCACCAAGTGGCACAGTTGTTACTGTCCCTTGATGAGCAGGGAACTTTACTTTCTAAAATTACAAATCCAGCCAATTTTATGCTTATTCTTAGAAAAGAAAATACAAATAAATCACCTTTCACAACAAGGAAGATTTCCCAAATACAGCTCCCTTTTAATTTTTTTTTATTTTAAGCAGAACACTTTAGACTCTACCTACTTTAAACTGAGAGATGAACATTGAAGCATCATTTTATCCCAAACTCCAGTAAGATTTAATTTTTACTACTGTACAATGTAGCAGTAAAGCTCATTCATCACATAAGTTCAGTACATTCCAGAATCTGTCTTGCATACTATGTCCCAGCACACCATTCCTAAAGAACTGGTTATTCAGGGAGATTGAATGCAGATAACCAGGCTTAGCCAAAGCTGGAGTACCAAGCAAAACCAAACATTATCTGTATTAAAATTTTGTCCCAGATGCAGATAGCTGGAAACAATGTTACTAATGAATGTGGATGCTTTCTAGATATGGAACAGGATCCAGTGCTCCTGGAGGCCCTTTCCTCTGTCAACAGTATCAAACAATACTGAGGTGCAACATACGCTTTTTCGTTCTTGCTAAGTTATCTGAGAATACTGTTTCTTATTAAAACACTGCCACTATCAAAAGCTCAGGTATCTTCCAAATCATACAGAACACATCAAGTCTGTGGCATCTGTGGGCTTCATACCAATGATGATGATGAACACATACCTGCTGCCAGCAAGTATTTCACCAATTCAAGATGACCCTCTTGAGCAGCTTCCATCAAAGGTGTTGAGCAACCAAGCTCAATATCAGCTCCTGCCTTAATAAGGAAGTCAGCGACTTCAGAAAAGCCTCCACAGCATGCCAGGGTAAGAGCTGTTTCCTGCGTTTCTTCTGTCTGTGCGTTTATATTTGCCCCTGGGAAACAAAACAGCCATTACTGACCTGGGCAGACACCAGCTGGGAAGGTGAATGCTCATCACCCCCACAGCAGTCTGGGTGTTTGAGCTCTACTCTGTGGGTACAGCAGTGAGCAGTGTCAGCCCCGTGCTACATCAGAGCAATCTGCACAGGACACCTGCTGGCCATGGATCACACTTTGTCCCTCCAGTGAGCGCTCCATCGCCACACACTCTCACCTTGTGCCAGCAGCAAGGCCACCATCTCTTCGTGGCCTTCCCGGGCAGCTTCCATCAGAGGTGTGTAACCTTCATCATTAACCTCCTCCAAGTTGGCTCCCCGTTCGATCAGAAGCGCTGCCAACTCCACATGCCCGCCACAAGCAGCCAGAGTGAGCGGGGATTCGAAGGAATCCGCAGGCATGTTCACTTGAGCACCGCTGTCCAACAGCAAGCGTGCCACCTCCACATGGCCGTCCTGCAAAGAAAGGGCAACCCAGGAGTCAGAAATAATTGAAGTCACTTGATGCTGCAGTTGCAACCATTATAACACTAAGTCTGAAAAAAGACAGGCCTTTTTACTTATGATGGTTTAATCATGACAGTTACAGTAATACTTGGATCTAACCAATATTTAGGTTTCCACCTATATCTAAGTCAAGTTTAAATGCATGAGGAAAAAAGAGCTAGATACAAGTTGGTGTTTTTATTTCTTAAATATCCAGCACAATCTTTGGGACACAACAGTACCAGAGACAGTGAACAAGTGCCATAAGTAATAAACCCATACCATGACTAAACCTCAAAACAAGCATCAGAAAAAAAAGGTTTTCTTCTTCTTTGTAGTAGCAGTTGAATCATGACTTCTACAGACAAAAAAACTAAAAAGCCCCCAGCTGGCAACTTCTAGAACCTGTGAGAGATACCCGCAGAGAAACTGAAGTGGGTTACAATAAGGCAGGTAACAGGAGGAAAGAAGACTTGGAAAAACTCTTGAAGGGACTGAAAAGTGCCTTGGGGTGAAGCCACAGAATAAGAGAATTAGGATTGCCAGAGCAGTCTGAGTCCTTACCAATCAAGGCACATAGGTGCATCTATCATCTTCTCAAGAAAGTATTGGTAAACTTCTCAGTTACTTGAAATAGACCAAGTATCTAAAATCCATAGTTCACCTAAGGTGTAGTTGGTGGAGAGCTACAACATCAGCAAAAGGGGAAAGCTTCAGCTGACCATGAAGCAGGTTGTACACAACCTGAGATCGACAGCAATCAGGGGTGCACATTAAACACAGGCTGCTGTTCTCAGAGAGGCTGGCTAAAAGCCACGTCATTAAAAGGCATTACCCTAAGTGTGACACTGTCCCAATCAAAACACACTCTGAGACACTTACAACACAATATATATACAGAGACCAGACATCTCAGCAACCTGTACCTGCTGCATTCCTTAGATGGAAAGAGATGAAGACTGGGAACAGTCACAACAATTTTGAGAAACAGCTCCCTTGTGCAAGGGTGCAGCCAAATGATAACAAGGAACAAATTCCTTGTTACGGAGTTGGGATTTCAAAGACTCATCTTCCTTTCTGTTGCTTTCAAATGTCAATTCACACTCTGTAATGTCAGAACACCTAGTCTGAAACACCTAAGAGCTAAAAACACACAGGCAAACCTCACAACTCTCTCCCCCAAGTGAGGCGCTTCACAGCCAGTCCTCGAATTGTTTCACCAGGAAACAAAGAAAAAGCAAACAAAAAGCCCAACCTAAACAGAACAGTGGGCTGACTAACCTTTAGTCTGCAGTCATGCTGCAATCTCCTTTAGGTGACAGCATACACCCACTGTCCTCCTGAATTCCTTATTGGCACCAGGCTGTCCTACAGGGAAGGCTATTCAAGGATACAATTACCAGCACACTATTGGAAGACTTGGGCACAGCTCGCCACATTACAACCTGACCTTGGTCGCTTGCATCATCACCTCACAACTGCACTGAAAGAACACTTGATCCTCTAGCTCTCAGCAGACTGCAGGAACACTGCAGCCTATCATCCATGGATTACAGGCTACTGCGGGAAATTCAGTTTCCCTCTGTTCGCTGTGCTTCCTATGGAAACAAGGTCCCTGTTCTCTGTTCAAAGAAATTCCTCAGCTTGAAGAAGAGAGAAAAGGTCACCCAAGGTCTGGACAGAAATGGTTGCAGATATGCTTTGACACAATAGCACACTCTTTATAAAGATGATGCTCTTGCATAGGACAGTTTTTCCTCAATGGCTGCTTTGAAATTATGTGGACAGTTGCTAGAGAACTAAGGACTACATTATTTTTCAAAATAAAACGGTAAGGCAAAAGAAAAACCTCACAACCCCATTTACAGAAACCTAGAAGAGAGCAAGTCATCTCTCCATGCAAAACACTTCCTGCAGCGATGAACAGACAATTGTAATGCATGAATCATCCAGCTCAGTGCACTTCTGGAAGGCTCATTCCATGATACTCTGAGAGACCTTATTTATAAAAATGAAGGTGGAAAACACATTACAAAAAAACCAAAACAAAAACCCCGTGACTTGGACTACTTCACTGCACTGAAGATTAGTCACTTATACCCTTCACACAAGGGAGCATTTAAAACAACACATCTCCCCCAAAACTTAGAATAATTTTTCTGTGTGAACAGTTTGACTGAGAAGCTGGTGGAAGTTACAGTAAACGCTTTCTTACAATAGTAACACACATGTTCACTTGCAGCCCCCAAACAGCTTGTTACCCAAGGCTCACTTTATTTTATCACCTCTTGCAGTACAAACAAAGGTATTTACCATGCAGGCTTCCATCAGCGCTGTGTGCATCTCATCTGTTTTGTGTTCTTGATCAGCTCCAGCTTCAAGCAAAAAACGAACCATATCTAAATGGCCTTCAAATGAAACAGATCAGAATAAATAAGCATGTCACATCATCAGCTCTTAGTAGTACAGAAAATACGCTAAAAGAAATCATTCAGATTTTCATAGTTAGCTCTTACAATCTTTACAAGCTATAATTGGCAAACCTGGGCTTTTTAAAGTACTCTTTCAAAAAACACTAATGCAAATGAGGCAGCAGCCTTCAGACAGCCTTTCCCAAAGGAAACAGGACAAAGCCATTTGCAAGTTTTCATCTGCTACATCCACCACATGTAGACACACAACATCAAACATCCACCGCATGTAGACACAAATACAGACTTACTACCACTATACCACAGAGGAGCATTTCCTGACATTGAGTTTATAACCAAAACCCAGTTTCACAAAACTGTTAGGAGGGTATTCAAAGTACTGTTGAAAGTTTTAGGCAGATAAATCCTCGCAAATAAATTTAATTAAAAATACAAAACAAAGCAGGAGACAATACCTTTATAGCATGCGAGTGTAAGTGCACTTTCTTTGAACTCGTTGGAGTGAGTGTTGATTCCTGCACCATATTCCAGCAATACTCTTGCAACCTCGACATGCCCTGCACTGGCTGCTTCCATCAGGGGGGTATGTCCGTTCTCATTGTGGTCTTCTATGTTAGCACCAGCTTTCAGTAGCACCTTCACTACGTCCACAAAGCCCCCGGCACAGGCGTATGTGAGAGCTGTGTTCCCTGCAGAGGAGAGTGTGCATGAGAGCCCTTTCCATCACCCACTCCTAACATAGGGAAGGAGATCAGTGTTTACAGCTTGGAACAAAACCAGGTACATCGCCAGCAGCAGCCTTTCACCTCACAGCAATGTTACTCCAGCCAGTCATTCCAGGCTGGGTATAAAATCCCAACATACCAGTAACATGTAGGTTTCAATGCTGAGCCAGTATTACAAATAGGATTTTTTTTTAGTTTGAATATTATGTTTCCTACTTCAGCACACAAAAATAGATCAAATAAACACACAAAGATTAATGATAATTTTTATTGTACAGTGGTGGGGGTTGTTTCTTGGTTTTGTCTTTTTTTTTAATTAAGACCATATCCTGTGATTCTTTGAAAAACTTCTACCGGCTGGCTGAGAATAAATTTATAATTTGAAACTCTGATACTGTAAGTGACAGACACTCACATATGGCTCATGTTTTAAATGCTACAGTCAATTTTAAGGTACATTTGCTTAATATGGCTAAACAACAAGATAAAAGAATCTCTCATAGTTCGGACATACGACTTGTTTGAAAATTTGAACAACGTATAAATTCTATCTTAATAAACAGAATCCAACTGCAGATTAATGCTCTCAGCAAGGTTAGTTAAGCTGTGGTCAAGAACCAGCAATATAAAGAACATTCAGTGCACTCAAAGAATTTTAACTGCTCTTTGGTAAAAAGAAACAGAAATAACTAGTCTTGATGACCAGTGTCCCATGGACAACTTACTGGGTAATTCTGGATTATACTATTGAGAAATGATAAACTTCATGTATTTTTCTTGCTATCCAACACCAGAGTGGTTTACACAGAAACAGTGCTTTCCATTAGAATTTATATTAAAATCCATCTTTAATAATGACCAGTTAAGGCTCCAAATACATCCACTACAGATCTGGTCTGTTCCTAACAGTTCCTGTCACATTTTCTTGTGAATGAAAGTGTTAGACAACAACACAGATGTTCAGAAGAACTGTGTGCCTTATGTGCCAGCCTTACTAACTGTGCTCCTGCTCCCCAGTTACCTGTGGAGGACTGTGCATTGACATCTGCACAATGGACAAGGAGGAGTTTAACGATATCCACGTAGCCTCCGCTGGCAGCTGCCATTAAGGGAGTGATGTCACCTTTATTCCCCCGATCTTCAACGTTCGCATGCATGGCTAGCAGTACCTAGAGGGAAAGTTCACAGTTACAGTGAATAAATTGTAACACCAACCTTTTGTTTTTGTTTCAGTGGGGTTTGTGAGACTGGTTCCCCTGCCCCGGTGTGAAGCCCAGTGCCAACCCCAGCACCATTTACCATTACTGCCTGCATTGCATTCTGCGGGAAATCCTGGGTTCCTACATTTGTTCATATCGGTATGTTCCAGTGAAACATTAACATTTTCAAAAGTCACAGGGCAACTCACTGACCAGAATGACAGGACAGAAACTGTCAGTTGCAATAATGACCAGGGCACCCCCAGGTCAAGCTCACAGGTGAGAAGTTCTCTCCCTGTCCTATGTTTTGGCACCAAAACATGAACTTGGGCATTTCCAAGAACTATCACCCAAACATCTCAAAGCAGCTGCCCTTAGATACAGAAGCAATATAGCTCAAAATTTAACAGAAATTAATGCACTTTTGATACAAATGTGACTTTAAAAAGAATTGTGTGACTGAGACATGAGCTTTTAGAAGGTAACCAATTGTATTATTTTGGTTTGCTGCTATTTTAGATCCTCTTGCTTGGTAGAACAGCTGGACTGTATCTAGAACAATGCCAGAAAAGTAGATACATCACAAAATACAGGATTCATTTCTCAGACAAGTCCCTTCACCCTAAAGGCATATATGACTGCATTTTCCACTACAGAAACCCAAGCAATAACTGGAAACCCACAATAAGTTGTTTTCACTGACATTCTGTTGAAAGAATAAAGAAATTATAAAAACCATAATAGGTAAAATGTTTACCTATCATAGAAGCCCCTCAGACAATGGTTCACAAATGTTTAGTTCTAACTGTATGTGTTACTTACTTGTGCCAATTCATAATATCCTGCTGAACAAGCCAAACAAAGGAGACTCTCCCCTTCTTCAGTATGTTCATTTACGCTTCGTCCTTCATCCAGCAGCTTCCGGACAGCATTTACATCCCCATCGGAGCATGCTTCTGCCAAACTGCGACTGGAAAATCAGTTACCACACAGTGAGCTCAAAATATATCTGCAATAGGTGGGCAGCTTTCCTAAGCAAGGAGGAGGCCTTTAAGTAAAGACTCCTGACTTCAGTGCTAAGCTTTACTTGAAAATACACCTTCCAGATTTTTTTTTAAAGTGTGTGTATATATATATACACACACACACACACACGCATTATTTCCATAGGTGAAAAGGAGATAGACACTTTCGTTATTGTCTGAATTAGTTTGTTCTCATCAGTTGCTAACTCACAATATACTCTCAATCCAGACCAGATGCAGAGAGGAATGCTCAAAGCTGGTTTTTGTGGTGTTTGCAAGACATGAGCAAACCTCACTGATGCTATTCCCACTTCTGGGAATGTCAGACACACAGAGGCTGTGACCAGGACAAACTGCTGACTGCAGGTGCCAAGGCAAATTCAGAATACAGACAAAGCCAAAAAAACAGCAGCCAAGTATTACAGAGACCACTAACATGACTACTGCGACCAGACAACTTCTGTAATTAAGAGAGCCATCATCCACTCTTCTACAGCTAAGAACTTACCCTTTCTTGAATAAGAAATCAACCCTCTGGTACACAGAAAGACCAGCAGGTTAGAAAGTAACATTTTTTTGTACTTTGCTCTTACCCTATGAAGCCAATAACCTGATGGCACAGTAGTTATACTTTCAGATACACTACCTTTGCTTCCACTGGCAGTAGAACAGCTCTATTACCAAATACTAACTATAAAATTAACTGAATTTGAAATAAAATTCCATTCTATAGTTGGGGAACTGGGGGCGGGGGTGGTCAGTACGTACTTGTCCACTTGTCCTGTGTTGTGATTGTTCTCGGCTCTCATCCGTGTCAGCGCAGCGGCTGCCTCGTCCAGCGCGCAGCTGACAGACGATGTCAGTCTCCGGAGAACCTCGGGATCTGCGAAGGCTTTGCCATCGGCAGTGGACAATTTACCAATTCCTTCAGTGCACGTTCGTTCATCAGTCAGGTTAGTATGAAAATCACACAAAAGAAATGCAAAGACACTATTTTAGAGTTCAGCCACATGCACTATTAGTTAAAAATTGTTTGCAAACATGCCAGAAAATTAGCTACTTAAAACTAAACTATCTGGTAACGTTTGCCCAAGACCTGAATATTTAATTCATTATAATATAGTGGTAAAAACGCTGTGTCTTTCAACTGGCAGTTTGTTACTTGTCCCAAAGTCTCAACTCATACCTTTGAAGGATTTAAAAAAAAACCCCAAAAATCATCATATTGGAGGAATAAGGATAAATCTAGGCACTGAAGCCCAAAACCACAAGTTTGGGAAACAGCCTTAGTATAATATTTTCTGAATGTGAAGAATTTTTCAACTTAAAACACTTACTACCCCTTTCCCACCCAAAACAGACTGAGCTCTAATATATCTTTTTTGGTTTCTTTTTAATACTAGGAAAATACTTTAGAGGTTATTAGTTTGAATTTCCAGTAATTTACCACTCTAAACTGCCCAGCTCTAGCTACAAGCACCACAGTTATGAAATGAAATTTCAAATATTTTAAGTACACTTGAAATCAGTGCCTCTCCTTCACAGACATAGCACAGCAGAAATGCTTAGATTCAAGGAACTTTCTTAACAGTTTCTCTTTTATAACAGTTTCTTTGCTCAAGTTTTAGTCCACACAGTTTTCACTCCTTATAGTTCAGCACAGCCTATTTAACATGTGCAAACAATCACTGCAGTGTGGGCACGGCCTGTATCTTCATGTACAAAGGTGCAAATAGCTCAAACACTTCCCTGCCATCCACAAAAAAACCCAAACATAAATCAATCTTATGTGCTACAAAAACCAAATGGCTACTGGTTTATAGATCTCCCACCTTCCCAGTCACGAATCACTAACTTTTCAATTCCTTAGCTTTTAAAAATGGTCAAATTAGATACAAAGCTCTGGAAATAAGGTACCTTATCCCTCAGAAGATTTGCTATTTGGTACATGCACATCTCTGCAGGTTTGATTTACACATTTTCCAAAACCTAGCTTGTAATTATTACAGTATAAATAACAATCATATTTTAAGTTTGAACATTGTCTTCAGACAACATAATTCTCCAGTTTGAGAGCATCCAATTTGCTTCTCTATAACGGAAGAATCAATACTTACCAAATTTCTCCACCCTGAACCTCTTTATGCCAGCACACACCAGGCACGGTCTGTGACGTTACCCTGCATGGGTGGTGCAGTGCTCCAAGTGCTGACTGACAGCACTGGAACGTGGTATTGCTGGAAATGATGGAGACCCCCTCTCCTGCCGTTGAGACAGACACCTCCCCTGGGGTGCAGCAGTTTACTTGGCCAATGGAAATGAGCAATGAAGGTTCAATGAGCTGCTTAAGAGATGTGCGCACCTCCCTGGCTCCAACATCCTACGTCTGAATCCCTTCAGCATTGTCAAGGTGTCACTGAAGGGACTATGAAAACCAATTTATAACTAACTACCCATTCCACAATGAAATCAGAAATCACAGCTCAGTCTCTCTGGGGTTGGAAGCCTGGCTAGTCCAGAGCAATCTGAGCACAGAAATGAGGTGCCTTTGAAAAGACTACTGGCCACAAGACCCCTCCTACCTCCAAACTGTAGAGGCCATCACCCTTGTAGCCACCACTGTTAAATAGAGAGATTATAAACAAGCCTCAAATGCCACTGAATTTGCTGGTGGTGTACAGGGGTTGGAAGTCCTGTCATCTCTGCAGCTAGAGCAGGTGGGACAGTGGGGGACAGCCACTGCAAAACTGGGTTGGGACAGCAATTAAGTACCAAGAGAGTGAGAGCTTTTACATAGCTCTGCTTCCCCAGGATGGCTCACAGAGTAACTGCTGAGATGTTTACACGAGCTATTTCTGGTGGCACTGCTGGCTTACGCTGCCTTGCAGTGTACATAAAGCACTGCTGAAGGAAAGACAAAGAATTAAGTCTTCACAACTCAGCACTGAGGCCTCATCTGGGACTGCTGCAACCAAAGCTGAACACTGTGGTAAACAAAGTGGAGAAGTACTCGAGAAAAATCCACAGAACCCCTGAGCAAAGGCTAAAAATGCATAGATTTAGCTTACAAGGAGCAACACAACTGCAGCTTCCCTCCACTTTAAAAGAGTCTAATTGAAGGAGTTGTTAACAGCTCTATTGTTGGCAAAAGAAGTGAAAAATGTGAAGTCCAACCAAAAGAAACCAACCAGAAAACTATCAAAATACCACCACCAAAACCTCACACAACCCAAAAGCCAAAGTGACCTGGCCAGCTGCAACTACACTGAATATCTCCACCATTTCAGATCTCCAAGACAGTAGACCAGACAGGTTGCCTGGACAAGCAGGACCTACACTTGATAATCTCTCTGTTTTAAAGTTTGTTGTGGCATTCATACCTAGGATTTCTGAAAGCAGATCTCCTGTGCCTGGTAAAGACAAATGAACTCGACCCACTACAGAGCTCCTATTCTGAAGTATCTGTTTTCATGGATTACAGCTGGTGGTCTCCGGGAGGACTCACCAACCACAGGTCACCGGCTCTTCCTTCTGGACAGTCAAAGCGCACTTACAGCTCACTCCAGTTTCCAACTTTGTCTCCGAAAAGGAGCTATAACCACCAATGTCTTTCAGAGGGTAAGTGGAAGATGCCTTTTATTTACCTCACCATCTTGAGCTCAACCCAGTGCCATCCCCAGCTCTTAATTTCATACTTTTATATTGCACATGCCAAAAATAATCAACAGCCACAGGAGACATCAGAGCTGACATTTGTTTGGCTGGCTGGAGTCAAAGGGAGACAGACTACAAGAATTACCACTGTAGACACCCATTCATTCACTCCCCTTTTGCACATTATATCTCAATAATTTACTATATAATAACAATTTGAAGTTTTTATTTTGCTATGATTTAGGATGACTATGCCAGAATCTCAATGCTGTAATGCTCATGTATCTTTTAATCTCTAATTTACTTAATTTTGTGTCCAAACTACTTGTTCTTGTGTCATTCTCAAACACACAGGGACTGCAGCAGTCTGATTTATGTGCAGCATCTGGGCCAAAATTCTTCTCACCTCCTCCCATCCAATAAATACTAAAAGCATCCTCAGGAACACTCTACACACTCTTGAACTAGAGTGATCACAATTTCTCACATTGTTACAGTCTATTATGTTACTGATCTGACACTACCTGAACTGAGCCCAGTGTCTGATATTCTGTGCTTCCTGGAATATTACACAAGCCTCTATAGAAGCCATCCTTTCCATCTTTTCATAGACTGATCACTGTTGCAGATTAAGCCTGAAAAGAGAACATTGAACCCATTGTTTTTTACTGAGAACAGTCCACAGTCATTAATCTTATGGAGACAGTGATGTTCCTAATGCAAAGTTGCAGCTTACCACTAAAAATTTTGAAGAGTATGTTGTTAAGCAAGCCAAAACGCAGTGCCTTCATCCAACATGACCTGCCATGCAAAGACCAAAAAGGTGAATTCGAAAATAACTTGGGCAGAATTACTGTAAAGCCTGTGCCTTCTACCAGCCTAAGAACAGCGGCCCTAAAGGTTCCTATTTAAGGACATTCCTGAACAATAGGCAACAGGAAGAATAGAGAGTAGAGTGACTATCACCTGTACTGTGATTTTCCTGCTTTTCTCTCTGCAGGGAAAAGTAGGGCCACTGCAGGGCCTATGGAGCCAGACACATCTTCACATCTGTAGTGTGGCAGTTCTTCATCTGAACACCAGCTGCAGGAGCCACGTGCCAGCTGTTCACAAACCCTGGCAGAAATAAGGCCAGCAGCACTACCCAACACTGGAAGAGGGAGAAGACTGAACTCAGGGCCAGATAATGCCAGATGTTCCACACCTTAATGCCATATAAAAGAACTATTTAAATTAGCCTGAAGTTGGTCATAGAGGTGTTTTAGAACAAGGAGCTCACCTTTCAAGAGAAAAGCTCGCTCATCAGAAACACACCTACACTGCTATAACCAACACTCCAATTTCCTTGTTGACTTTCAGACTCACCAGGGTATTCCCATCTTGTAACTACTGAGGTCAGAGTTTTAAGGTAACCTGAAATGAGGTGGTAACTTCTCAGTGTGATCTGAGTTTAACAAGCCAGAGACACAGATTTCACCTCAAAAAATGAAACACCAACAGGTTTCTGCCTTTGGAATACACACAGTTAAGTCCCTCATAGGACTCAGCTGATGTCAACATATACTTTGAATATCAAAGGAGACTGCTCCAAAAAGATCAACATATCCAAGAGTAAGAGATAATGTCCAATAATCCTCACAAAGCCCTGCAAATTCAGTGGTAATTATGTGCTTTCCCTGTCAGTTCCAGCACACTGCATGTTCTAACACACATTTGAGGACATTTACTTGTAATATGTCCAATTTATGCCCTCATGTTCACCACAAAGTCTAATTCAACTTCAGTTCATATAGAATCAGCTGCTGGTTTTTAAGGGCTTACACACCCCAAAGACAGAATGTGATGGAAATGTGGACATGTTTAAAAGCCCAAAAGGAGAACAAAATGAGAATCGTGGCCCTGAAATGTGTCCCTTATCTTTTTAACAGTATGTCAGGAATCTGCTCTAATCAGTTTGGTGTACAAGGAGCACCTCAAACAAGGTGAAGAGGGTTCAGGGAAGGAGAGGGTGGGACTTTGTTTCAGGCTCTTTACTGGAATCTCCATTCAGAGGAATTGAGAAGTTTTAGACTGTCCAAAGCAACTGTTACAGCCTCGTGCCAACACGCAGTAACCCTACCAGAACAGTATTAACTCCAGCACATCACACAGCTGCTATAAGACAAGAAGGCAACGAGCAGAACTGAACACACACTGCTCTTTAACGTCTCAGGTAGCTAATGGCTCATGTAACTAACAAAAAAGTGTGCACTTGGCTCCTCTCTGATGATGTCTAAATATTTTCCCAAACACAAGTTTCATTTTACATCAGAGCCAGTAAACCGAAGTATAGCATCCTCCGTTTGCTTGTAAAGAGCAGTCCAAAGCCAAACAAACCAAAAAGAACAGTCATTTGCAAGTTTCACTGCATTTAGATACCTAATTTGAAGCATGAGAATAAGTGGCATAAATATATTTACAATTTTTGAATATATTTTAAATATTTTCATGCAGCTTATTGTATGCGAATTGCTCAGACCGAAGTCCTCAAGGCAAAAGCCACATATTGAGTAGTGCTCTTTGGGTAAAGAAATTAGAAAATACTAATAATTCATTTTATTGTACTCGTTTTCCAAAATTCATATGCTTTTAAAAACTTTCACATGAAGTTTTGTTAAAAACCCTAACTCACACTAAGCTAAAGAACATCAGATTTACAAGGAAAGTCTACCTGTAGTATAAGTCAACTGTTTTGAGTATAGCCTTAGCAATGCCATTTGGCATTTTTGGGTAAGAATTTTATTTTGGAGAAAAGCATTAACCAGAATGCTTCTCCATTTCTCAGTGGGTCATTTCAACACTACTATTCCCAGACAGGGAACAGTAGAGATTTGATAGGGTAGGGATTATTTTAGCTTTGTTTTCTAAAACCCAAAAAAAACTACATTGAGGCTTTCAGTTTTTCCAAGCCAAGCACACGCCTTTGGAATCATTACCCCTGAAAATCACAGTTATAGTCTGATCTCAGCTCCAGTGCAATGAAAACTCACTGCACCTCCACCAGCCTTGATGTATCTGCATTTCACATGAGAACATTTCCTTTTATATACATGGGATATAAATTTTCACTATAAAACTATTTTCCCATGTCTCACCAACTGCATGGCACAACCAGAACTCACTAGCTGCAATTTTAACTGTTCTTCTTCTCAATTAGTATTTGGACATGCTAAATAAAACTCATTTAGCATGAAATTAGGAGTTACAGCTTGAGGGTTTTTAAAATTTTATTAATTAGCATTTTACAATATTTCATGTGCCACCATCACAGCTCCCTATAGACTTCAAGAGCAGCTGAGCTCTCAATTGCTACAAATCACATTCCTGACAGCAAACTGTGACACTCAAAAGTGACATTTTCAGTGCAATCTGAAAAATCACGTTCAGATCATCTGCTAGGCATTTTCTGGCAAAAGCAGAAATTTATTCTCCTGGACCATATTTCATGGTCTTAATCTCAAAATATCCCTTCTTCACAAATCCACACTCTTAAACATAATAGGAAATCACCCAGAATATCCACCAGCAATATTCACAAGTGAAAGGGGATGTCTGAGAAAACCTGAAAGGCTATCACAACATACAAACACCTTTGGAGAAAACTTCCCCTAATTCCAGCTTCCAATTTTCACTTACTTGGCACTACAAACTCTCAATATTACACTTACATTTACACCTATTTCAATGCACTCCTCAGAACAGGAGCCAGCAATCTCCATCACATTCTCTCCACTTTCCAGCATGGCAGCTGTAGCAGTGAGATTCTCCTTTTCCAGAATCAAAAGCCAGGAAGTACTTCTCCAGCTACAATTAGCTCTTGCAGTTATTTTAGTAACATTTTGATGGCAAGGGATCCTTTTCGAGATCATCTCCTTTCACATTAATGTGCTCAAATATTTCAAAATCTGAAAACTAATTTTAAATTCCACACAAACACAAATCCTTGATTAACTAGTCAACATTCATTAACTTTTCTTTTGAGAAATTAGATTAATTATGTTTCAATTTAGAAATTTAGATTTCAATTTAGTCTCACATCACTTCAATAAAGGTTACCTAGTCAGGGAATTCACTGCCTCAGCCACCAACTGCCACTTTCAGCAAAGCTTGGAAGCCCCGTAAGTAAATTCAACAATGAAAACCATCTCTACATAGATTTACAGATGTTTCTAGCAAAATCCCAATCTTCCCAAATAGTCTGCAATTTCATCTAATTCATCTCCACCAACTCAATCCACTCCATTCCTTTGTTTTCAGAATGCAAGAAAGAATACAGGTATTTGACAGATATGGAATACCACACATATTTTGGCTTAGAAAGCCGAAATAAAAGATTGGTTTAAGCCTTGTAGTACAGATTTGTTATCATATGAGAGGTCAAAAGGGACAGAATAGTACAAAAAAAATTATCCTCGTAACTATCTCTTCAATACTCCTCATCTTATTTAAAATCCTGACCATGCCAGACTATGGTATGGCAGAACTCTCAATTTTTCTGTCATTTTGATTTTTTCCAAGCTTTCATTAGGCATCCATTTCTTCCCATGTATGAACCTTGAGTTACCTTTTCTAAAGCCAAAACAACATGAGCTTTTCTGTGCCAATCTAACATTTGGCCACTTCCAGAAGGATGACTTTGTGCTCCTCCTCTCCCCGTGTTTCCCCAGGCACTCCTAGCAACCCACTGTTCTCACACTGGAGGAAAGAAGAGGGAGTTTTCTACAAGCACAGTAAGATAAGTGTGACCAGCAAAAGGTTTTTATAGGCACCACCAGGACTGTTAAGAGGAGAGAAAACCATGCAGGAACAGCAGATTACTGCCTGTGACAGCAAACATCCACTAAACCACCTTATCTACCTCATGCACCTTCCCCCTCTCACTCATTTACAAAGTCCAACTGTTTGTTCCCTAATCCAGGATCTTTATAAAGAAATTCAACCATTCAGTTTTTCAAGATTTTGTTTCTATTAAATCTCTTCCAAAGAAACATTTGCCTTACTACAAGGCAACAAGTTCCCAGATGCAACCCTCAACACTGCTGATTCCCTACAGGAACCACGACTTCCGGACACACTCAATCACATTCATCATGTATGTGCATAACATCGTGCTGATCACTCAACCAAATGCACTTGGATCCCATACATATTGCATGTAGTTTATATGGAAGCATCATTAATTCCTTTGGTGTCATGATTACAGAGGTACTTCAGCAGCAGCAAACAGCTTTTCCACCCATCTCACTGCAGGTGAGCATCTGGGAGTGAGCTCTGACTCTTGGGTTACCTTGTGCTTTAAAGCAGCAGCTACAATTAGGACAGCAGCAATATTACAGTGACAACAACTGCCGTTTCTGTCTGAGACTAACAGCTATTTCTAACAGCTCCAGTAAATTGCTGGAGTTTGTTTTTATTTTTTTAATGCCATTGGCAACTAAGACCTCCTTCCCAAATTGTTTTTGATTGCAAGAAAATATAAGATTTGAGAAAAATATTTAAAATGCAATGCTAACTCCAATTCAAATTATAAAGGAAAAGAATGGGATTAAACAATGGTTTATAATCACCTACATGACTCCGAAAAACCTGAACTTGTTTTGGTGCTTTGCTGGGATTTAATGGGAGTTACTGGATATCACAGTTAAGTGGGAGCTTAGCACTTCATTTTCAAATTTTTTTGAATGACCAACTCAGGGATTTTATTTTTTTGTTTTTTTTTTTTCACCGTTAACACAGATAAAAGCCAGGAATACACACCCAGAAAGATCTGCCACAGCAGCAAAACCACAGCAAACTACTTGGGTGCCCAGTGCCTTTTCCCTTGCCAATCTTCTCTTCCCTGCCTTGCTACCTCCTCCTGTAACCATCCTGCCACACCTTTCCCAGGGCCGCAGCACCAGCGAGTATTCAACTCCATTTATCCTGATAACCTTAAAACAATTGCTCCTCTGGCTGTATCACGCTTGCCAGCGTTGCTGTGATTAGCTAAGGGAAAACTTCAGCCACGGGCGGAATTGTCTGCCTGGCTTTGTTTGGCTTTGAACTGGACACAGTTAAACGGCAGCGTCAGCACATCTCCCGAGCCCGGCAGTCACCTGCTCCCAGCCTGCCCAGTGGAGCGTGAGCACACACACCCCAGCACATCCCAGCACATCCAGCAGGACAGTGCCGGGCGAGCTGCGCTGAATAGACACGGCGAGCTGCCATCACCCACCCAGTGCCCAGCCAGAATCACACGAGCTCTGCTCAAATTCTGAGCTTTGGGCATTAGCTCGGACACTCCTGTATGTCAAGAAAGCGGCCAGGCTAGAGACTGAGAAGAAAGAATTTGGTTGCTTCTGGGTGCTTATACAAAGTAGTATTAAACCAAGTCACTCTTGGGGAATTTATTTTACGCTAAAATTGTAGTGCATACAGTCTTTACGCATACAACTAGAAAGGTGGCAACTTGGTAAATGATCCTGAAGCAGAAATTATGACCTCTGTAAAGAAAGCTACATATTTCTTACTTTGTGCCAAATATGGAAAAATGTACACAGTTTAATTATTTTACAGAAGAAGATCACAGCTAATGGTTGGCAATTATTCTTCATTTCCTGGTTCTTCCTTTCATGCTTTATCAGGTAGAAGTATTTTCTCATCACAAGTCTGACAACTGCTTGGCTCCAAGAATCTGAAAGATCCATGTCAAAGAGCTAAAACTGCTACTGAAATATGGAAAGGAAGAACTTGAAAATGGCACTGTCCACTGTGGGAGGGTAAGGAGCAAATGAAAACCTCACATATCCCTACCTCACATACCCCTGAGAAACATCAAGAGAAGAAAAAAATATTCACACCAAGGAAGGCGCACAGGATTCTTTGACTTCTAGAGCATTCTAACTCACCCCAGCATTTCATGTCTCATCCTCTTTAGAGCTTGTGTCCCTTGAAAACAAGTTACTTTACAGACACTTTCACCTATTTAGTAGGACAAGGAGAAGAGAGTGGAATTACTTTCTGCTCTTTGAGTAACCTAAGGCTTATGAAGGCAAAGTATCATACCCCTATGGAGACTGACTCCAGGATATGACCCCCCTGCACAACAGAGATGCAGGAAGGCAAGAACTCAAGTAACCTTTGAGTGCTATTTATAGGCAAACAGCCCACTTGAACTCTTCTCCAAATTTCTGGCAGTCAATGGGAAACTGAGCCCCAATGGGCTGTAATTGCCTTCCTGAATCAGAAAGCAACTCTGACTCAGTACAGTACTTAGTTACTATCTGAGAAAAAAAATCTGAAAATACTACTACATTTTCAAGCAAAGATCTAAGAGCAAATGGAGTGCCAGTAACATCATTGACTTTACTCAGAAGGCCACAGACTTTCAGCTCCCAGTTCATGCCAATTATGTATGGCAAAGCAAGCCAAGATAATGAGTATTTTCAGAGACTGATCAAGTGCACCACTTCTGTAAAAAAAAAAAATCACCACACTAATGATATATAGCACAGAATAATGTAGAAATTCATGTTTCAAACTGAACATTTGAGAAGCTCTTCATAAAACCCTCTCTGCCTAAAATTATCCACAGCCTTTCAGTGTACTGTCACCATTACATACATGCTGCATAACAAAAGATCCTGAAAGCAAGACCTTCGAGAATGCCACAGTAGATACAAGAAGAAAACAACCAAAAATAAGGACATTACAGTCTTCAGAAAAAAGATATGGCATTTATTTTACTGTGACCCAACTTGAAGAAAGAACATACCCATCTTCTGTTAACGCCCCTCTACAAGAACAGCCCAAGGGGCTCATCCCATCTTTTTATTTTTTGCAGCATCCTTTTGCAGTTTTAAAAACAAAAGGGAAGAGATGCACTTTCACCCAGGCCCATGTCTCTGAAGTTCTGGTGCTTCTGATGGGAGATTTTGTCCATCCAAGGTCACAAAATCCAACATGTGGCACTACAGAGAACAAGTTTTACTGAGCTTCTTCAGAGCATAATGCAGAGAGAAACTGTAACAAGCATGAATCCAATGGAGAGAGTTGCTTCAAACAGTGAGTATGGAAAAGTCCAGCCAATTAAGGTTCCACCAATGCAAACTTTCACTATTTCCTCCAGGTCTTTGCTCTTAATCTGGGTAAAGACTAAAACTAAGCTAGACACACCTCTTACTGTGTCTCTACAATTGAGGAGGATCAGGCACTGGGTGTACTCGCTATAAGCAACGGCTGATAGCCAAAAGAACAGCCACAGTGCAAGTTTATACTCTTTTTATTAGCAAATCTTCCTTCATGCTCCTTTCCCTCTAGAGACCTCCAAAGCACGCTGCTTACTTGGTTTTGGCAATACTAGACAAAGCCAGCTGCAAATCAGGCCAGGGTGGTTAGAACATTCTTGCTTGCTGTGGTCTTCCTCTGCTACTCAAAAGCCAAGAATTTCTTTGAAAGCAAAGATGCAATTTTAGCCTTATAACAATACTCAGTTCAGAAGTTTTTTTAAAGGACACACCCAAACATGAGTGTCAGAAAAAAATAAATATATACACACACATACACAGGAATAGTCAGCTGCGCACACACAAGAATAAACAAATGCTCAAACATGGAGTAATTTGTAAAGTTTCTTCAGAAAAGTATGGGTAGATTGAGTCAAATTCAACTTGCAAACCAAAAGCAAAAGGCAGATAACAAATGAAGATGTACAAACAAAAGCACAGCTTGCAGGACAGATGAAATAACACTCCTCTCTCCATGCATCAGAGCTCAACTTCAGTAACACGACTCATTTGGGGCATAAAGTTATGAAGAAGAGAGATCACGTACAGAGACAGACTCCAGAGGAGAACAAGAGCAGACAGATGAAAGGCTAAAGAACATGAGTTAAGGGCAGAAAAAGGTTCAACGTTATTTAACAACAACAACAAAAAAATCCAACCAAAAAAATCCAACCAAAAAAAAAATCCAACAAAACCCTACAAAAACCAAAAAACCCACAAAAAAAACCAAACAAAAAAACCCCAACCCCAAAACAACCAAAAAACCTCCCAAAAACTATAACTGAGGGTGACATCAGTCTCCAAGTCAGCTCTAAGCATGGCTGCATTGGAAAAGGGAACTGGATATGATGCATTAAACAAGCAGCCAAAGCCACTAAAACCCACCAACTGCTTTACTACATCTTCCTTCCCTCACAAAGCTCCTCCAAAGGAAGCAGCTCAGTGCTCCCTTCACCTCTGAGTTACATATTTCAGTACATAACACTGAGAACTGGCAGTCCAAAAAACCTCCTCATCCCAAGGACTGCAGTGGGCTTGGCATGCTGTGGAGCTTCCAGCACTGGAGATAGTCTGTCTAACCAGTTCCTAAGGCCACCCATCAGGAATGGCACAAGCACAGCTGAATTTGCCTGGGGAGATGGAAGAGAAGAAGATAAAACTAACTCTACTGAGATTTTTTTTTAGCCAAATTTTTGAAAAACTTTTAAGAAGCTGTACAGAATTTGAGAGAAAGGTGATGCCTAAATGACAAGTTAACAATTGCTGGTTTGGAGGCAAGCTTTGTTACACAGGGGAAAAAGTCCTTGCAGAACAGTATGGTGCATTTTTCTCCCACAGCAACTACTTTCCTGATGGATACAAGCAGGATAACTTTATGCAACGCAATATTTTTTTTTTTTAACATATCCTAATATATATTGAATCTTCAAGTATTTAAATAATTCATATTCACAAAGAATATAACCTTCCTTTTTCTGCAAGATGTTTAATGTACTACAGCTCATTTTAAATCTAGAGATTTAAGTTCTTAGCTTTCAAGGCAAGGTCTGTAAAACAGCACAAAATAATTTATAGCAAGAAATGAAGATGCTTATACCCCATTGCAAAAAAAAGCCACTTGTTTCCATAAGCAGAATCAAAGATGAGTGGCAGCGTATTTTACAGATTTTGTTTCTCATTAAACTGGTGAAAACTAGCTTAACTTCCTAGAAATAAGCAGAACTTATTCATTTATGCTATGCATATACTATAATACCATTTGTTTTCTTAGAAACTTGCTTGTAATTACTTCCTAAATATACAACAATAATATTTTGTCAAAGGTGAGTAAACAATTAAAAAACCCAACCGATTCATGTTTTACATTGCAAAGTATTGATGACTCAGTAGATCTGTTACTTCTAACACTGTAAAAGACCCCAAATATTTGAGAAGAGTATAAAACTGGCAGAAGAACAATGTGTTACAGCCCACACCAAGAGCCCAAGTAACTCCTCTCAGGTGTCCCCAGACACCCACAGCGCACGAGCCAAACTGCTCTGGCAGCAAACAGCCCTGCTCCGATGCAATGGTGTTACTCCTCACAGTTCACTTGGGTCAGCTCCAGGACGGGTGGCTCCACATCCAGATTACCAACCTGACTTACCAGTCAGTCCAGTATGGAGCTAAGTGGCTGGCACTGGTTACTGCCACCACGCTTGAACATAAAGCTACAGAACATCCCCCAAGAAATCTCAGAAAGGGAAATCTGATAGACTGTTTCAGATCCAATCATCTGCACACCCCAGAGCATCCAGCCAATACTCAAACTCTCTTTTGAACACTTCTAAACTCTGATTTTATCACCATGTACTAAGGAAAATACATGACTGACAAAAGCAGACAACAATTACAAAAGCAAACATAGATTTCAAATCAGTGTAATTGAGGTTTTTTAATAAACTACTAAGACTCTTCTTGCAGGAGATGCAAGCAAGAGACTGAGGCTTGCCTACTTCCTCACTCCCTCCTGATGCATTTCAGGAGAAGAGTTACATTCTGGTGAACCCAAACATCCAATAGCAGTAACCACTTCATTTCCCACAGTTCCCGTCTCCACTCATCTCCCTCCCAGTATCCCAAGGACAGCACCACACCAGCAGCCATCTGCTGAGAGAGGAAGCAGAGACACGGCCCACACAGAATAACTCTGTACCAGGTACATCCCATCCCAATTCAGGCATTACACAGGACTGTCAATAAAGCACTGCTGCTTTTCTCCTGCCCAAACTCTCCCTACCTTCCTTTTGACTGAGGCTACTCCAAGCACTAATATAAGAAGTCCTGAAATCAATTCTGAATGGAAAAAAAATCTTAACCAGCAATAATATGTTTCCCATATTGGAACAAGAGAGAATAGGGTGTTTTATCTTACAAAAGAATCCAACTTGCATGGAAAATAAAATATAGCAGAAGGAAAATAGAAAGGAGAAGTCAAGTTAATAAAAACTATATCCAGGACTGAAAAGATCTTGTTAAAAGGAGGATTGCACAAATTGTTTATGGTACAATCATGAAGAACTTGCTGATTAGTTATGATTACCTCTGAGATGCATATATAGATATATATAAATATATAGGCCACTTGGGAGATTGATGAGAACCCTGGCCAATTTTAATACTTCACAAAATAAAAATGGTAACTTTTTGTCTCGTCTCTTCCCATTCCCCATCCCCTCTGAATAAAGCTAAAATTCTCAGAATGAGCTTCATCAAAGCTCTCCAAAAGTATAGCTTCTAGAGCTGGTAGAGTAACTTAGCCATCTGATACCTAAAGGCATTGATTTAAGTGTTACGACAAAGAGCCTGTTCTTCACAGCAAAGTCCAGCTGAAAAACACCTAAAAAATATGAAGCTGGTACATTTAACACACTATCGAAGCAAGGAAGTTAATTAGACTAAGAGCGGGATTAGACTAGGCTTTTTTTAATCTAGACTAGAAAAATACTTAAATCATGCAAAATCTCAGAGAAATATAATATTAATAATTCAATTACATGCATACAATTCAGACAGTTTATCCAACTTACACAAAAGCACAATACATCTGTATGTTTCACATACCATATATTCCTTCCCACTCTGAATCTTTAGATGGTGAAGAAAGAAAATGAGTAAGTCATTGTAGTGTGCCAATATCTCAAAAGGCAGAAGCTTTCCAGTTAACAAGACAGTGGTGATTTCAGTGGCAGTGCAGCTTTAATCTCTAAAGAAACACCTACAACGAAGCCTATTCAAACTGTCCTAGTGAAAACTGTTTCTCTTATTTGTCTCTATATGTGTCCATACAACACCAAGTATTTTACATCAGATCAAATTATGGAGAAAAGCCCTTCTTGGTTTACAAATCAGTCACAATAACTAGATAAGGTAAGATTTTGGCCATGTTGAAGGAGGCTAAAGACACTTCAAATTTGATATTGAGACATTTTTACAATAAAGTTACATCTCTGCTCAAATTCCAGCAACCCTCTCTGATTCTCCCAGAAAAGACCCTACTTTTTTATTTCATAACACCAGTACAGATGTAGACTTGAATTTGCTATATTCCACAAGCAGAGAGGTGCAACCAATAAATTGATGAACAGGAATCTGTTTTCTGCAGGCCTCCACTTCTATAGTTTCAAGCGGAGCTTGGACAACTCTTCAGACATTAAGTTTCTAATGCCCACTTTCATTTAAATCACAGCTGGGTTACTCATCAGCCCTAAGAAAAGAAACACCAAGTCCACACATGAATCTTATTCATCATAAATAACATGATCAAAGAATTTCTCTAGCCCAGTCTCTGACACTTTCCAAGGGTTCCCTTGGATGCAGGATGAAAGCAAGCTGTGCCTCTCTGGCACTGTTCTTTTAGACCACAGCTCACTCCCTGGTAACCCTTGTTGTTAGTGAATAATGAATTGGTTTGATCACATCACAAGGGAAAAAAAAAAGCAGGTTTGGTCAATAGGTTGGCATGTGACTAAATAAAAATACACATACACAGAAGAAAACACTTAATTTCACAATTGCTGAATCTTACTCTTCCTTTCAGTTTAACCTAAAGCAGGAAAATTTCATCTGGGCTCATTCATATTTGGATCTCTGTTCTATATGTCCACTAAGTAGGTGATCACTTCCACTATTAACCTTTCCTAGTTCCAAAACACACCCCCTGCCACTACCCTACCAGCTTTCCAAAGAGCAGTACCAGGGCGTCATGCCTGAATATACTATTGAAATTCATAGGTACGAACAGACATTATTAGAACTCAATTTCTCTTTCACCATTTACACCAAAATTAATCCCTTGAAGTCTCAAATACATCAAACCATTTATGTGAGGGTGTCCAGCCACCTTTAATACTGTATTTCAACAGAAAAGAAGGATGTGTACAACTCTGCTCCCTGTTTGAACATAAGGATGGACTATTCATGTTTCCTTAAACAAGCCTTTGGCTCAACATTCTCCCTCTCAAAATATTTTCCTCACAAGCCCCTTTGCAAACAATAGTAGGAGTCCTGAAGAACTCACTGCTTACAGAACTCCTCCCTGTGTAGATACTCAACAAGAACATCATGTGCTCCAAGGAAAGACTAAGTTGCTTTACCACTTTCTTCTGCATCTATTTTTTAATGCTTTATTGTCAAAGTGTTTCTATGTTCAGACTGAAAATAGAATCTCTGCTGGTAGGGACACAGGCACTCAAGTTATTTCCTCAAGTCAAAAAGCAGTTCAGTAACATTCTGTCACTTCCCAGAAAACTCAGCCAAACCATGCTGAAACACTATCAACAGGATTTTTAAATGCAGGGATTAACATTCTGACATTTCAAAACTTTCTGGAGAATTCTGTGGTTTTGGTGCAGAATACACCAAAGAGGATTTTTATTTGGCTCTGTGCCTGAACCAACACCTTTCTCTATCCTCTAAAACAACCCTAAGAAAGAGGACTGCACAATACAAGCGAGTCATTTCCCCTTCCTGATGCCGATACACGTTGGAAACAGAAAATGAAACAGGTTTAACCTGCCAAAATGTTCCCACTTTGCCCTTTATCAACACATGTTGAAGACCCATAGAGGAACCCACCAAGAAGAGCAAGAGCTTTCAACACTCTAACCATTCATTCCCAGTAGCAAGGAGCTCCCATCTCCAGCTGTCAACTACTGTCCCTAAAAAGGGCATTTAATAGACTTTGTTACTGAAGATCCACAAAAGAAACATGACTCTTCAGAACTGAAATATTTTAAGAAAGCAACAGTATCCTAATTAACAGTGGAGTGAAATGTTTCTAGTGCAGAACAGGACTCCACTCTAACAATACTAATAATCTGTTTAATTACAGCCTGAAAAATGGAAACATCCTCCAAACAAGATGGTTCTCATTCCACAGGTTATTTTACCTATAAATCCCTTCTCTGCTAATAGAAGTCAAACTGAAGGAAGATATACAAGACTTTGTCTGTTTAGGTTAAAATCTGCTAAACAACAGGATTCAATTGTTTTAATTTATCTTCAGTTTCTGAAGGTGGAAACAATTGATATTTACAATGGTCTCTTGGTCTTCAGATTGTAGAACTATTTTTTTGTGATATAATAAAAACACTGACAGTTGTTTAAAGATAGTTGTTCATTAATAAAGTGCCTGTTCTTTCACAGAATAAAGTACGGTTGTCTAAACTGAAGCTAATCAGGCAGGTTTTCAGAGGACCTGGCAAACACCAGAAATCGGTGTTTGTGTGCACATGGATATGTACATGTGTGTAATTGCTGCTATGCCAAGAGGGGTGAGACACAACCTTCTTGCTAGAAATTGGGCTTACAGCTGTCACCTTCAACATCCACAATCCTTGAAACAGAGTAAGCATGTTGAACAAGCAAGTTCAGAAGAAAAAATATCCAGCAGTCTTATGGTGGGTAAATACAACCTATAGAAACATTTTCAAGCAGTTCAAATAACCTCTGGCATCTACACTTGCCTATCCAGCAGCTCTCAAATCAAGACAGCTACTTACAAACAAAACAATTCCTACAAATCTGAAAGTACACAATAGCTGAAAACCACTTCTGCACAAGTACTTTGAAGAACAACATCCCATGTGGCTGCAGTTGCTAGAACTTACCTTCCAGAACTAATAAACAACGTGTCCATGTGAGATCTGAGCATTAAAAGGACTCGGGAAGAATGAGCAAAACTAGTTTTGCAAGTCATACTCATTAAGATCCTAATGACACAACCACAAACCTGGTATGTGAGAAACTCCAAGAAATCCAAGACACTAAACACAAGACTGATTTTCCTCTAGGTTGTAAGGTGTTACGACAAGCCTATCACAGGAGAGGGGGATCATCACAACCAAGGCCAAGCTACCCCTGGAAACGACAGACAAGGCTTTAAATGGACTACTTGTTTGAGCCATAGTTCTGCCATCTACCTTTCCAAGCTACCCTGAAGGCTGAGGACTGAACTGTGACTAAAACTGCAGAACCCACTTGCTTTTGCCAAACTGCAGAAGAATACAAAGGCCCAACACTAGGCTGCCACGATGGAAGCCTAGAAGCTCACTTAGGGTTAAAAAGGGTATTTTCAGCCAAACCAGGCAGATAAATCCAGTGAAGATATTAGAACATCTCTCAGAAACACTAACTTCTTTTACAATCACTGTCAAATTATGGCTTTTTAAATGAACTACCAGATTCGCAGCATCTTCTTTAGGTTAGCCTTATATTTTTAGTGTTCCAATTCGCAGTGGGAAAGACAAGTACAGCTTAACTAGAGAACTCTCCCCAGAGTATTTTCACTCTCTTGATCTCACACATTCATCAAGTGGCATTAACTTTGTCCAGTCATTTTAGAGAGGGAGATGAAGCCCTAAAACAAAGGCACTGCTTTTATGATTTGCTCTTCTTTCCAGATTTCTTCCATTCTGCCTGTGTACTTGGGAAAACCAAAGGATGAAAACCTCAGCATAAAAAAAAAAAAAATCATGTAATCCTGGGCACAAATACTCAACTATGGCTGAGAAATCTGAAGACAGCATTCTCACAGGTGTTACAAGCAGCAAAGGTACCTCCTGGATGTGTCAAATACTGTGAGATCCCTGTGAGTGCTGCAGCCCAGTTCACACAGAGATGCGTAAGCACACACCTCAGAGACGCATTGCCCCATAACACCAGCCAGATCTACTGACAATTCAAAAAGCCAGAAATAGGCTTTGGGACACAGCAGCCAGCAGGTACATGAGAAAAATTGATTTTCATTTTTAAAAGCGCTTAAAAAGGGACTAAATTATTCAAATTCCCTGAGTGCCTCGAGTATCCCAGGAATAGTCTGCAAAACAAAGTTTGGTCCTCAAGAGTTACAGCAGATAGGCTGCTGCAACTTTCTGCTGACAAAAGTTATGCTGTGTTCTAAGTTGGGGGTTTTTCAAATCCAAAATGTGAAGAGAATCCAAATCCCTGCCCCCCTGTTTCCTTAGAATAAAGTTCTCCTTTAAGACTGTAACAGCTTTGCATCTAAACACCTGCGAGTAAGTGCTATTTTATGTAGCTTTTTGAGAGTGTTCCAAGGTAGGATCTGAAAACTCCAATCTCAGCACACCACTACAAAGTCTGAGTATACACCTGTGATGATCAAATGGGATTTGTTTCAAAGCAGGGGTTTTACATCCTTTTGTCTTTGGAATTTTGCAATTAACAAATAATTTTCAAATCCATTGCAAACACCCCAGTCACAAATCACAGGACTGGAATTAGTCACGCTTTCACTATAAAGGTAACAAATGTAGTGGCAACTATGTTCATCAGGTCTGGTTCCAAAACAGGAATGTTTAATGTATATTTTCCAAAAGTGATACCTCAGAACTACAGAATGGGGAAATGTTTTTGTGAAACTTAAGAGAGAGAAAAAAGTATTTTACCTGTGAATTTCTGGAGTAATGAATTAATAATTATATACTGACCAAAGCAGCAGGGAAAAAAGGTCATTTTAGAAAGTCTACTTCCTTCTATTCTCTCCCCATTAATTCTCCCTCTGGTAAGACATGTAATCTCAAAACAATGAAATACTATTTAATTCAAATTAATTTTTCTAACTTTTTATGTACAGAAAGAGTGGACCAAGCAACCTGCAACATTTGTAAGAGTTATGTGCTTGTTTTCCTTGTTCTGTTCATCAGGGTAAATTTTGAGATTCCTGAACATTTCACTAGTGTCAAAATTTACATGCTGCCAGATCCCTGTACAAGTCAGGTTCAGGAAAAAACTATACAAAGAAAGTACCTGCTGCCTCCAGTAAGGCTTCTAGTCTTGCTTGTGTTTCTGGATCCACAGTTCTCAAGTCCGCACCTTCTGCAGCACTCGATAAGAATAACTCCGATGTGGTTTTAAGTACTGGGTTATCAAGATCTTCTTGGTCCAAAATAAATGATTCAACCTGTTTGCCAAGTTAGAAACACAATTTTAGCATTTTTGAAACTTTAAAGTAAATTTAAAATATTACAATAAAAATGCCACAAAAATAATATTACCGTATTACCATAATTGTGTTTTAACTGCCACGAATATAAAACACAACTGCAAAAAATATCTGGTCAACTCAATGAAGAGTTAAAAATCACAAAAGGAAAAAGCTTTACATAAAAAAAAATATTGCAAAAATTACAATTTAAAATACCTTAAATACAGCAAGGTCAGCTCAGATTAAATACTGAATAAGTGTTATGCATGTTTGCACAGTTAACCACCCAAGCAGGCTGCCACAAGAGGCTACAACTTCTTTGTCACCAGAAGCCCATCTACCGTGTTATTTAAAAAAGCCACCAGTAATGACTCTGGTACAGCCGGACCTATCTGAGTGCCAGGGAAAGATGGAATGTGTTCCCGAGATGCCTTTCACTTCTCTTTTAAAAGTAATTTCAGAGGTAGCACAAAGATTTTGTTTGTTTTGAGCAGAAACACAAGAGCTGACTAAAACTCAGCACTGAAACATCTATCTCCATGCTGGCACTCAGAATTACCCCAGTCTCCAATGCTTTCTGGACAAGAACAGATCTGTAGAACGATTAAGCAGGCAGGTATTCCAACCGAGCAGCAATAATGCTGTCCCACCAGTGCCCCACGTGATCTCCAAATACAAGCTCATGGAGTTACTCAACATAACACACTGCAGTTTTATGACAGCTTGCCAGAGTAAACAAGGAGGATACCTGACTCACACTCTAATGAGAGCACAGCTACATTTCAGAATCTCCCAAGTTAAAACATAATTTCCTCTATTTTCAGTAATATTTTCAGACAAAACCACTATTTCATAATTAGATGTTATCAGTTATCTGTACCAACACTACTGATGCCTTAAATATGCTGCAGAAATGAGACATTCCCGTTACACAGCCACTGCTGCCCTCTCCTACTTCATGTCCCAGTCTCATCTTCCTTTCTCAATTTTCCCCAAAATACTTCACCCCATTTTTCTCACCCCAGCAGAAAATTACCATCTCCTTGCCCCCAGAAAGGGACAGTTTATACTTAACAAAAAACCAAAAACAAACAAACAAACAAAAAAATCAAATGAGGCCATCTGCAAATTCATTAAGTGCCCCATTGTGTGAACAATGTTAACAGGATCTGGGAGCTGCACAGAGCACTGCTATTCAAGAGCAACTTGGGTTCGTTCATTTCTTCCTCTTTTTGATATGTAAATGGCTGTAACACTATCCCCTGGTGTCAAAGCCCGCCCTGTGTGCCACTGAAATGCTAAAATAGGAATATAATGGGAATGAGGGAGCAAGCATGACTTTTTAGGAACACAGAACATGAGGTCCACATCTCAGTGGATGTGTGTGATCCTGGCCAGCTTACAGATAGTAGACCTTGTGTGCCAGACACAAATATTAAGAGTAAGGCAGCAGGCTCTGATTTGGTGCTCATAGAAGCAAGATTTCTAGGTTAGTCCACACAATGGTCCTAAAATAAGACAACGGTCATTGCAAGAAAGAGTTGAACACTAAACAAGTGGAAAATTAGTGACCTAGACCAGTGATACACATTTGACCTACAAACAAAGAAGAGCTATTTACAACTCACAGCAAAATGCACCCCTACAGTAAGATCCCCCTCAGCAGAACTCAAATTCCAGGTTAGTCCATAGCCAGCTTAAGGACTCCCTGCTTTCATGAGCTCTGATGCAAAACTGACTTCTGGGAAAATACACCCTTACCTACAGGAGTACTTCAGGGTTTTTCATTTTTTTTCCCACAAGACTACACAAGGCACTAATATGATGGAAATATTAATTCCTATTGCAATATATTTGTGTGCTCTGGTGAAGGGCAGAAAATCCCACTGTGTGTGTACATGACAATTCATTATACATAGCTGAGAACTAGATACAAGAAATTTTATTAGAAGCAAATAGACATTTTTCTTTGTCAACTACACCACTACACTTAACAGCAGTCCTCCCTTTTGAGGGCATACCAAAAAGAGTAAAAATGTCACCTACCACTGAAGCAACTGCACTTGAGAACAACAACCACCACAGAAACACTCAGTGGCTCCTGGTAAGCCTTAGTGTTCAGCCTTGGGAAGAGCCAGGCAATCTTCAGTCAAAGGGAAGCACAACAGCCTTGCAGCAACCTGCCAGAAGCTGTCCTGCTGCAACTCCTAAAACTTCACGGTTTTGGAGAGATATGGACTGTTTTCTCCCTGACATCTGCCAGCCCAGACTCACTGGGATACATTCACAGGGTATTACAGGCAACAATGCACCTCTTGAACCTAAATCAGTGTTAATTCACCATTCACAAATTCTCAGCTTGTAAGGAACCTCTCTCCTGCCAGCAGGGAACACATTTTGCTTACAGGAACCTCTAAAAAAGTCTGTCTTTTTAACAATGATTGTGCAAACACTACCAATTAAACTGAATTACACACAGTTTTTACTTAAGAGTACAAGTTGGGTAGTACTGGTGCAATCTGCTCTCTTCATCACTATTTTCAACTCTTCCTGCCTTTCAGCTCTTCTTTACACTAGCAACTGTACTACCAGAGACCTTGCACATTTAAAATCTCACAAAAAAATCTTGCTTCATATACAATATTTTCATCATAGTTTTATATTACAGGAAGGCAGATGCTTTCATTATTACTGCACATGTTGAGCATCAATTTTTAGGTTTTGTTTTGATTTTTAGTAAGAGCCTAATAACATACCCACAAAACAAATATAACTTGAGTGTGAAAATACTGAAAATCCAAATGCAAGATGTTAAAATAGCTGCATCACCGCCAGTCTCCCAGAACAAGCTTCAATGTATTTTCAAGTCAGAACGTCTGACATTTCTGTAAATCAATGCAGTTTCTCACACACTAAGACAAAGCTAGAGAGAACGAACAGCTGGATATCACCACTAATAGCAGAGTGAGAAATTACCTAATTGATCAGATGTCTCTTGTGAATGGAAGTGACATACAATGATCATGTATTAATAATAGTTTTTTTTTTAAAAAAAATCAAACTATTTCAAATACATCAAATAAACTTGGCTTTTTAAACAAAAAAGAAACTTCATTAAAAATCAAAACAAGCAAATAAAAATCCCAAACATACTTCATGTTAGCATTCCTTGAAGACATAAAACACTGCTTATGTGGCAAAATTTAGGCACTCTGCTCTATCCTAATCAGATCTGCAGCAAAGTGATAGAGTAACCAGTCACTGTGCTATTTTTGGATTATTTTGCGAGCTGCTTTGGGCAGTTAATGCTAAGGCTCATTAGGAACACACGGATTCAAGATATTATTCTAAGTGCCAAAATAATTTCACCTTCCCAGTCAAAACCCAAGAAGCTGCACGGCAGCTGAGGGCAGGACTTCACTACACCGTGTGTCTCTTGCGCTTCCACAGCAACGATGGACCTTGCCTGAAGTTCTGCCAAGGACTGCAGCAGCCTCACAGCTCTGCAGATCCAGTTACACCACTGGTTCCTCCCTCCAGAGCAGCTACATTGCAGCTATGTGGACTCAACTCCATCAGTGTTTATATGTTAATACCAGGACTGAGTTTACTGCAGGTCAGGGGGATGTAAAGGGACTTAGCAGGCACCAACATCACTGGCAATTCTGGTAAGATGGACAATGACATGCAGGGTTACAACACATTTCTAATATTAAATCTAAACTGATCTTCTTTATGTTGCACTACTGCAAAGTACTTTTCCCAGAATAGCCTGGACCTGCTCACAAATAGCCTGCTCCTGACAGGCTACAGACGATGGAAAAGCTTCCTAGGTGGCTGTGCAGCACTGTTCTCTCCTCCTCCTGCAGGCAAGGGCAGCAGCAAAGACAGCTCACTTTACCTTCTCCTTCCATTTGTGCCAAACTACTGCTCCTGGGAAGACTCTCTTTACAAAAAGTGTTGATAGGAAGAAGAAAACTATTATTAAATTATTATTAAATTATTTCCTTGAACTTGTATTTTCCAGGGACACCTTGAGCTATGAACACTTTTCTGGGGTAACAATACTCTTTTATTTGGTTTGTGGAGTGCCTACAAATAATGAGGACCCCAGCTCTTGACTGGGACTCCTAAACTCCTATTTTTTTACGCAAACGAAGGGCTACCTGAATTTTCTCTTCTGTGTTAGGAAACTCTTACTAAGTATTTCTACAACAATTCCATTTCCACATTTTCATTCCATAATTAACAACATGTGCAATGCTGTATTAGGATCACACTAGAAAGTTTTTGTGGATTTGTCTGATAAACCCAGCTCTAACAGTTTATGTTTTCATGTCCTTTATTAAACCAAATGTCAATATTGGATTAATACTTGCAATCATGCTCTAAAAGTTTTGGGGAATAGTGATAGGACATAGCACTAAGTTAAGATGAAAAATCAGTTTGTATTTCAAATTTGATATCAAATCCCTTTGAACTCCACATACAAAGGATGTCATCTTCAAAACCATTACAAATAATTATTCTAAGGAGAAAGTAAAGTGAAGGACTTTGTCCCTGACATGACAATCTTAGATGCTCCCTGTGACAAGTAAGTGCACCACTAACCCCCTGGTATGGATTTAACACCACCAAAAGGCCTGGTTTTGATTTACCAGAAGATGCACTTTTCAACACTCTTCCCCTGCCAGCCTAGCCAAATATTTTCACACCTACTTAAGGTGCCTTCCTGCACAACCATTTCAGTTTCAAGAGATGGAGTAAAGGAAGAGGAAAAACCATACACTAATGTGGGTATTTTCACAAAACCTTTCAGCGGGATCTCAGGACACTGTCCTTTCTTGGCACTTCAAAGCTAGAGAAAGAAAATAAATGTTTCAGGGAAGTACTCCAGAGTCAGTACCTAGAAACAACACAGAATCAATGGGAACAATTCAGACATAATTAACAATATAAAACCATACCCACTCTGTTTGGCTTGAGCTGTAATTTCTGAAGATAGTTTCTTTCATTAGAAAAAAAAGTTCCAGCCCAAGAAAACAGAAGCCACCATGACCTGTGAACCACCAAAAGTGCATTATCCAGCACTATGGACCCTGTGATCAGACCGCATCCTGCCCAGGAGGGTACAGCATGCTCAGGGACATCAGCTCCTCAGTGGAGAGCCTAAAGTACCTGAAGCATCATTCCCGTCACTGCTCACCTTGTGACAAGTCAGGCAGCTGTCAGACACTTTTTCAAGTTACTTCAACACATCAAAAAGGGAGAAAACTCAGGGGCGGGAACAAATAATTTTCTCCCACTTTACTGAATTTCATGGATTTACAAAGGGGTCTGACAAGCTGGAAGATCATTCTTCTGAGAACAGAAATGCATTAGATCATCTCAGCTCCCTGTGAGGCCACAAACCTGACTATGCCTCCACCTTTAAGTGGAGCTGTCAGTGCTTAGCACCTGCAGCAGCAGCTCTGTAGGCAGGGCATTAGATTGGGAGGGTGGGGAGAGAAGGGGTGCAAATCTGTTGAGCTCTGATTGCAATAGGAAGCTGACTAACTTGAGGCAGGATTATCTAAAGGACAGCCTTTATTTCCATAGATATTAAGCAATTACCAGCTAACGAGCAGCTATAGGATCTGGGCTGTGGTAAGCTCATTGCAGAACACAGGTTCATGTTGCAGACGCTGCTATAGATACATTGTAAATACAGGTGGACACAACCTCATGATCTGTGCTGCAGGAAAGAAAAGGCCCTCACACACACAGTGTGGGCCAAGAATCCAACATCCACAGGTAAAACAATGCTCTCGATGTGTTACCACATGAGCAGACTAAAATGATGGGAGAGACAGGTGGCAGTGAGCAAGGACTGAGATCTTTATGGCTACTCCACCACAGGGTCTCAAGCCTGGCACCCCAAGTCACCAGTCAGTTCTCAAAATTACAGCTGTTATTTGAAACATGCAGATAAAACAATAAATCAGATTTAATGTTTTATAACGCTACTCTTCCTTTCCAGAGATTGCTGATCCTGGTTTTCAATTTTCTTGCACTCATACTGAACCATAAGCAGACATTCCTGGACAAGCACCTGTCAAATGGTTGATGTCAATTTAACCACTTATCTGATTTCTCTCTTAAGGAAACAACTGACACTACGCCATTTCAGTAGTTCTGAATCCTACAAACTACATCTTATCACATGCCTCTGGAAAGAGCAGTCTGATCTATGATCTTCGCAAAACAAGAGCGCTCCAATTTACTTTTATTAAAACCTAGTTTCACAACAAAAGGCAACATTATTGCATCCTGTTAACCCTCACTAAATTAAAGCACAGAAGACTCTTGTTGACTCTTCTTGGTACAAGAAACTGGCAATGTTACAAAGTTTCTCTGTATAACAGAAGAGAAAGCTTTACTCATCTCACTAACTACTGAAAAAACCCAAAGAACTGTTAAAACCAGCATGTAGCTATCACATACTCAATGTCTGATAAACAAAAATAATTATGACTAAGTTTCCCCAATGTACAAAATAATCTTTTGCAGTAATGAGCTGTCATGTACAGAACTGGAACTGACAACTGAAGCTTATTCAAAATTCACATCAATCCCAGCAAATCAAGTGCCTATTCTTGACATGTACTTTATACCAAAGAAAACCTTTGAATGGAGACCAGGAAACTTGACTCAAATAAGCACCACTTGCACTAAGCACTCCTTATTTTCATGTATTCTATCTCAGTCCACTCTAAATCATGTTTTCAGTGCTCCATCCTCCCCATGTGCTCTAGGATTCCCTCCTCACCTGTTTTTTCAAATACTCTTGCAGAAATAGCCCCTTTTTCCTCACCTCAAACCAAGAACCAGCTGACATAATTCAGTATTCTGATTTATTAGAATAAAAACCAGAATTGTTGCATTAACTTAGTCAGGGCTTTCAGGATGGTGTCCTTGCTCAAGAACTTAATCCCAGGCACTAAAACAAAGTGAAGGAAACTTTTCAAACAGAAGATGAATACATGCATTTGTTTGCTGATGTAAAAGCTCACATCCAACCAAGATGGGAAGTATTCAAACCACCTTCTTGGAAATGACCTTTTAAGAACTCTTTTCAATCCAAGGGTACAATGCTTAAATAGAAAAAACATCATACAAGTGGATCTTGAATACAGTAGTAATTCAATAATCTGTTTCCAGGCCAACCTATACATTTCAGACAGAGGAGTCTCAACATTTAAAGTGACTAATTAAGTTAACTAGAGGCATTTAGCAAACTGAAAATCATCCTGGGCTTTCTGTCGCTCTCAGAGCCCAAGCTTGTGGCAGCTATTCTTTTCAAGGCCTGGATAAACAAGTCTGTGCATGCTGTCCTACTGCCAAAACAGCAGAAACCCCAATGTAACTCCTGAGCCATCACTTAGTCATTTTAAAGAAACTATCAGAGAGCCCTGTCTAAGCTATGATCCACACAAAATTCAAGACGTAGCAGTACAAGGGCTTAAAAACATAACTATTCTATAAAAACAATTAAAAGAGAGACATTTATCTAAGCTGTTGGATTTATCCTAACAAATCCTAAATGTCAAGCATCCACGTGAGAGACTCCCTTTTCCCCCGGCTCCCTTTCAGGCTGTGGAGGAACACATACTCTAAACAAGCGATGCTCAGAAGTCACCATGACCAAGGATCACAGTTTGAAAGCAGATCGTTAAGCCCCAAATGCTGATCTCCCCTCTTCCCTTGATTTGAAATACAACTGACTTACTACCTACCTGCCATGTGACTCTGTTAGTTTTTACTCATGATTTTGGAAAGGGAAAAGTTCAGCAGGTTTAGGGATTTTCCTAGAAGAAAATCTTTAGTTAATCAGTAATCCCTATGTTTTACTGAAGGCAAGGGAGAATAACATATGGCCCTAGCTAAAATCTAATGCTAAAACACGCAATGTTAAAAACATGTGAGATGACTTTCTGTTGGCCCACCGTCCACTAGCCAATAAAACATCTTTTTTTTTTTTTATAGAGAGTATTTGCTTCCTGCAGGATGGATATGCAGCTAGGTACCTTTCAAAAGCTCTCCTGGCCAGAAGGACCAGCCACACTTGTCTCTTCTCAGTTACCACTTTCCAGCATTCTAACAAACACATCACCATAATTCAACCATGAGTGACCCCTCTCAGACTACAACACTTTTCCTACAGATTACGGGATGCTTTGGAAGAGCTAAAGATGAAAATACTTTTGAAAAAAATTCTTGACTCTCTCTTGAAACCAAAGGACAAAAGTGAGTAAGGGGTCTCATCTCACAAAAAGGAAGAAAGAAGTAACAGGATCCAGCACAAGACCAACTCTTTTATTTATGTTTTATCACAGTAAGTGTTTTCTATCTGTATTTGAGCAGAAGATGCACAATAGTGCAAAAACTGAGAAGATTTTCTAGTATTTCATAAAACTTTCAAATAATCAACATTACGTAAGAAAAAAATTCTTAAGTAATGAGTCACAAGAGTAAAAAGAAGATACTATCCTATGATAAGATGCATTTCCATAAATTTCACTTGCTCAGCATTCCTCCAAAAATATGCAAAATGAAACCTCTGCACTTTCACAATATAAAGGGAGAGCTACTTGTTGGAGGAAAAAAACCCCTATCTGTATTCTATTACAATATATATCTGTGTATATTATGAACTAGATCATATCATGACCCCCTAAATACAAATATTAATTCACCTGTACCCCCCCCTTTGTCGGAGGCAGCACAGTTTTATAACCTAAAAATTGCAACCTTGTTACTGCAGTCTGTTGCAACAAAAAAGAAGTATTTGTATCATTACAAAGTTTAACTAATCTTTAGTTTATCGTAGCCCAAGGTCATATGAGGTGTCAGCAAGAAAGTTTCAATTTAAGATAACCTCTGAAGTCAGGCACAGTTCAAAAACTTCCTAAATTTACCTAAATACTGGCACAAATCACTGATTTCTGAAGTTTGCATACAGTATCCCATTCCAGCAGAAGGACATTCCCACTAGGAAGCTAAGGTTTACACGAGGCCTTTAGCTGGTGTTTGCATGGTACATGGGCTGCTGCTAGGGAAGAAAGCATCCACAGAAGACAAATAAAAGCACCCTACGGAAGAATGATGCTTCAGAGCTTAAATTTAAACAGAGTGCTGCAAAGAGTCCTCAAACAAGATGCAGGAGTTTTTTTCTTGCTTCATGAAGTTTTCAGTGGGAAAGAAACCTAAGAAAGGTTCCTTTTTACATGTAAGTCAAGACTCGACTCTGTTTTAAATCCAAGAATCACTTTTATTCTCCAACGACAGCCTAGTATTTTAAAGAACTCTTCATTTATGTTACAAGAACTCAAAATGACCTACTAATATTGAAGCTCTGCAGCCTCCTCACCTGCAGGGTTGAGATCCAGCTGTGAACTCCAACAAACACCCCAATCCAGCCATGGAGCTGCTCCCAGTTTTAAAGGCCAGGCCACATGTATGCACAGAAAAAGGAGTACCTGTGTATTCGCCTTCCCTCCATACTGACCTTTCTGTCAAGTGACTGTTGCAGGAATGGTTTGAGCTCTGAGCAGAGGACAATGCGCCAATGGCATCATCCAGCTGTCCTTACAGCTGTATTTAGCATCCTCCAAGGCAAGGAAAGGAGACAGGAGAGCAGCCCAATATCAAGCCCACAGGGAAGCAGCTGGGTAGCCCCAATTTAAATCATAACACAAGAATTTGTGATTCACCATTAATGCCCAGACGAAACCTTCCCACCCCCCAGCAGACCGTAACTAGTTGACTGGTGAAACCCATGTGCAAATTTGTACCTAAATATAGATGTTCTGCTAAATTTGGCAAATCTCTCCTTACCAAGGGATTGCACTGTATATTTATGAAATTATACAGTAGTATTTCACATCTTTACTTTCTAGACCTATCATTAGAAAACAGTTGCTGACATGTTTTCTAGGTCATGTGATCAACTGGATCAAGCTGCACTAAAAGGAGACCCAAGAAACCAGTTCATTGTAAAATGTTATTGACCAGTATTAACCATAACTACACTGCTTGTTTCTGGTTACCACAGACCAGACTTGCAAAGTTACTGAGATACCCACCAAGATATTTCTGAAAGTTAGATGCCTAATCAGACTGGGAATAAATTAACACCCTACTAACCAGCTCTCTGCATCCTGAAGAGTCACCTCAACACTTCTGGAAACCTGAACATATTATCCCTTGATGTCTTCTAATCAGTGAATAATTCCTGGAAGAAAATTTTACACTTTGTTCCACCTCTTACCTCCTCAACTTTGAAAGAATTAGTCAAAACAAGAAAAATATCAACTGCTAAATTGAAACCTACATTTTTCAGAGAAAAGACTTTTCAGCTTAACACTATCTACTTGAATTTCCATCCACTTTTTGAATTTCTATTCCTTATGGTAAAGAAAATGCTGCTATTTACATTGTTTCTAATACAATAGAAACCAAAATGTTTGAGCATTGCATTAACCTCAGAAGTCAAAAGATGCATTGTGCACACCATTTACAAAGATGCGTCTTATGAAGGTTCAACAGTACAGCAATGACTTCAATAGACAACACTGCTAATTTGAAACAAACTATGTATTTACTCTGAATTTCAAACCCAGTCTAAAAATTAAGACACCTCAGATTGCGGGGAGGGGAGCCCCAGACAAAATCTCCAGGTACTGAACTACTCTGGAGTACATGCCATTCAACTACTCATCCTACTCCTTGTAGGAGGTATGTTATGTCTGATTTTTAATTATGCTTTATGTAAATATCCCCAGAGGCTTATGCAATAGGTACAGGCTTAAGTAAGGCAAGCTGGTGGAGGAAGCTCAGGAGAGGGAAGCTGAGAGCTGAGCTGACTCCATAGCAAAGGGCTGGGTGAGCTCCAGTTGTCATTGAAGGCCTCCAAACCCCTGAATTACAGAATATGCGAGATTTGCTACATTAGTACACTCACTGCCAAAAGCCACTTACTGAATCAAGCTCCCAGATCCCCTGGTAGTTCTTTCGGCACCGCTGGCTTCTCCTACTTGATTTACAACAGCTCAGCAAACTCACCATCCCCAGCACTAACATGGCCACATTTATCACCTGCTTCAACTCTTGCCTGCCACACTTCACTGCTGTGAGGGTTTTTGATCAGGACCTGCACATTCTGTGGCCACTAAAGACCCCATGGACACGCACTATTCAGCACTGCCCTCCCAGCATACCTTCACCTTGACCTACAGCCCTCACAGCCAGTGGGGGAGGAGGCTGTTTAATGCTCATGCCTTTGGCACCACTGTAAGTGCCAGCAAAATTCACAACGAGGGGTAATAATACATTTAAAGTCACACCAAAAATCTCACTCCAAACAAGTTGCAGGCTGAGTTCACACCCTGATCAAGCTTAGAAGGCAACTAAGTACTATTTGCACTGAGGTCAAAACCACCTCATTTCTCAGGCTGCAGCCAGAGGTAGAAGTTTCTCCAAGCACTCAGGAGATCCACAGCAGCCTGTTTTACACATGAATAGCACAACCCTCCTGGCCTCGTCCCTCCATGCCCAACGACATGCTTCAGCTTGCAGTTGTTTCTATTTGCATGTGATAATTTTAACTGGTAATTCTAGCAAATATTCTGCACAGCGGCATTTAAATTTCACCTTGTGGACCTGATACAACTCATCTGTACAGGATCCACTTCAGTCCTTGGTTTCCCAATGAAGAGCCTTGTCACTACCATAGGCAGACACTGAACTACGAAACCAGAATTTTCTGGTTTCCCAGAACTTTGATTTTCTCCCAGTTCTGCAAGCCAGGATAAATGGGGCACACACTCTTCACCTGTAAAATGGGGACAGTACTCTCCACTGTAAAGTACTTGGAGATCTGATCTAAGAAATGCAATATATTTTCAAAAAGGTTAGGCTAAAATATATTGCTCTTTTCATTGTCTAGATAAATGCTTCATTACACTCTTTGTCCTGCACTTCCCTGATGATTTTCTTTTTTAACTAATTTGCCATTTTGACCAGTCCAATTATTTTAGCGTATTAAACTCAGACTAATACAAGGATACAAAATCTAAATACCACTGCAGACATGCAGCAGAGCCTACAGAATATTGTACTATTATTTTTATGGCTTCAAAAGTGGAGAGAAGAGTACAGATCAAGGCAGCATGGCAAAAACTTTTTTTTTTTTTTTCATTTTTAATTCTCCCTTTTAGTTCTCACTAATTCCACCCACTGGTAATAGCTGAAGGCATACACCCAAATCAGTGACTCATGGCACAAGATCACAGTCCAAACAGTGACTGACTAGCTTCTCAAAGCAGCGCTGTTCAAGAATTGCAGTGTTCCATCCCTGGACCTTAACTGCCTTTTCTTTGCTCAAAAAAGAAAACAAAACAATCAAATAAAAAAGATAAGCCCCCACCACTGACAACAGGTGCTTTCTTAGTTCTCAGGAAAAAAAAATTGAAAAAAAATTGAAAAATAATTCCCCTTGGTGCTCCCAGCCATGTAGCCTGGGCACATTCTTCCCACTCATGCTTCTTCCCCAGGTAACTCTCCACAACCAGAAACACAAGACAGAAGAACTCCCTAGGCAATTTCAGCTTTGAGATTAGGCCACCTCCTCTCCGTGTGTACTGAAAAACTTCAAGTATTTCAATTCCAATTAATTTTTTCTATTCCACATTTTAAATAATAAACTTTTTCCCAGATTTTTCAAATGAATCATTTAACAGCTGTTTGTGAACCTTTATTTTTTTGACCTCAATGCCAACCTCCCAGACACATTATTTATAATAGGCTGTCTTTCTTAATACTTGCTATTAGTCAAAAGAGTGCTTAGTAAACACCCTAGCTGTCCAACCTTCACATCCCTTAAATAATGGGGTGGGTTCAAAAGGGATAAGCTTTCAAAGTAGGCCTCTGCTCACCTTGTAAAGAGCCACAAACACCCTGATACAGCTTACTTCCCATCATTTCCAGGTTCTGTAGCTACTGCTTTGTATCTTCAAAGACACATTAAAATGTGACATAAAAGTCCTCCTAGAGAGCAGATACTCATCAATTACTGGTGTCCTATTCTATCTATGGTAGGTCTTGCAGCTCCCCAAAACAGGTATGTACTGGAACACCTAATTCCATACGGGACTAAACATGTATGTCTAGGACACCACTCACACAAGGAACGTTCACATACAAGTGTTCATCTGCCTGATCACTAGATTTTTAGTTTGGTTAAATGTCCTGCTGATAGCACCAATTCTAAGGTAGGTTAGGCAGTCATAAGCAAAATGCAAATGTGGGTCTGCATCAGTTTAATAATTTTTTAATTCAGATTAAGACTTAGTTCAGGTTTCAGGAGTGCTGGACAAAAGAGAATCATCAATAGAAGGCAAAAAATTTAGCCACAGGAGGATGAGTGCAGGGTCCCCTCCTTCCATCTCTTCAGAAGGAACAAGGACACATCCTGAAGTACACTTGCTTGGCCTCCAAACTACAAGTGGTATGTATCAGCTTGCCTATTTTCTTGCTCCTGCAGAAGCCCAAAAGAACTGCAAAAAGTCTGCAAGTGGTAGCCACCTTCTCCTGCTTTCCACTAGAACTATGTAAGGGCTGTGATCCCATCTTTTGCTAAGAGACTACTAAGGAATCAAGATTCACCCTTTGGTGCAGCAGTGACAGATAAAAGTCTTCATCTACCTTCTCTCCCTAGGCCACATAAAGCAGCATTAGATGCCGGTTTACAGGTCCAACAACGCTCCATTTGGGTTGGGATAAGGCCCCAGCCCCTCCTCCACACCCTCCCTTTAAAACTCTCCGCAGGTTTGGAAGATCAAAGGAAAACACCTCCATTACCCTCTTCCATTTTGTTGGGTAAGAAATATTTCTATTGCATAAAAGCGTGTGTGTATAGCTATAGCTACAGGAATTTATCCGTGTCTGGGAACCCAGAGTCCAGGGCAGCAATAGTGGGGCTGACGGCTTCACTTTGTTCTCTGTCGGGTGCAGGATCTCGCCTCCCCTTCCAAACCTGTTCCCAGGTGGAAGCCGCTCCTTGAGGTCAGGACATATCCTCACCCCGCTCCACGGCCGCGGCGCGCAGAC
>VZRN01000285.1:113910-128567 GCA_013397935.1 Dasyornis broadbenti
TCCGTGAGCATCGCGCTGGTCCGGGCCCGGCCGTCTCCGTCCCCTCACGGCACCGCGGCAGCGCCACTAACTTCTCACACCCTACCCGGCCGCGGTCGCCGCGCCGCCCCCCCGCCGCTTTGCCTACGCCTATTGGGCGCGCTCGGCCGAGGGCGGCGTGCTATTGGCCGCGGCGCCCGCCACTCAGAGGCGCGTCACACGTTCCCAGCATGCTGCCCTGAGAGCGCACGCCGAGGCGGTAAGAGTGCGCCGCCCCGCCCCACTCGCACGGCCTCGCTTCCTGAACTTCTCGGGAAATGATTGGTTATTCGAGACATCAATCATGCGCCTTGGAGGAGCTGGGGGCGTCGATAGGACAAACGAGCTGTCGATCAAAGCGAATCCAGGAATCACGGTTTTGATTGGTCGAAACTCACATCGCTCATAACGCACGGCGTCTGGCGTCTTCCGATTGGCTTCTGCATGCCCTGGGTCCGCCTCCCCTTCGAAACCCTCTGAAGGACTCCGTCAGTGAGAGACACCGTCACATGCCCGCCCGTCCCGGGCGGTGATTGGGCCGCGCAGCTGCCATTCGAAGCGGAGGGCTCGCCTTCCCCCTGGCCCCACCCCATGTGGAGCGCAGGCCGCCATAGGCTGTGCGCTGTGTCTCTCCGCGCCATCGGCCACGCCCATGGTGACGTCACTGATCGGCCACGTGGCCCGAGGGTCCGGGGGGCGTTGGGGGCCCCCCCGAGGGTCTCGGGTCTTGCAGCCCCCGGCCCGGGGCGATGTCCCCGCACAGCCCCGGCCCCCGCCCCGGCCTAGTTCACGGAGAGGTTGATCTGAGGTCCCGGGTGGTTCATCGGTTCCCACTGCGGAGCGAGCAGAGGGTTCGGGGCTGGCACCGCGCCCACCTCGGGGGCCCCCGCGCCAGCTCCGCCAGCGGCTCGGCCCTGGGGCGGCTGTGACCGAGCGAGGCTCACAGGACACCACCGACCTCCTCGGCTCTGCTCCTCTGCTCCGGCCGCTCCCCGGGGTATGTCCCCGCCGCCCCCGGCCCGGGCAGGGGCCCGTCCAGCCAGCTCAGGTCGTGCGGGGAGAAGATGCGCTCCAGCCCTTTCCGGATTCCCACCAGCGCCAGCAGCTGTGGCCGGGACCAGGCACGGGTCAGTGCCGCTGGGGCCGGGGGACAGGCAGTATCTCTCTGTCACATCCCTCCGTCACCCCAGGAGATGCCAGGGTGGTGGCCTGTCACCCCTCCCGACTCTGTCCTGGGAAACTGTACTTGCCCAACAGTGGCAGCCACTTGTGACAGCTCCACGGCCCCAGCCCAGGGGGTGAAGGCTGGTGGCAAAGTCACACAATGGCCCTGGAGGCCCCCAGCCAGCCCTTGGGTGTCTGAGCAACCCCGTGCACCACCCGCCAGCGCCCGTGTCCCCTCCCAAAGGCTCATGCCAGGCTCCGGTGATGCTCAGGGCAGGGTTGCGCCAGCACCCAGCCCAGCACCAAAGCAGTGCTGCCGATTCAAGGAGTGTCATACCATCACTGGGAAAATAATAGCGGCCATGGTGGACTTGAGAACCCAGAGCAAGGCCAGGCAGAGCAGCTGGATGACAGTGAAAAGGTGCACCCGGCGCAGGGGCACGTGGCGGAGGTAGGCAAGGTCTGGCTGGTGCTTGGCTGGCATCAGGAGCAGCCGCACACGGTCCATGAGCTGTAGCAAGAGGATGGCACATGAGTCACACTGGGCAACTCTAACCTACCTCACCTATTGGGATCAGGCCAGCAGGGTGGGGTTTCACCATCATTTCTGCAGTTCAGCCCTCCTGCCATCTGTGCTGGCCCCCAGCTAATGTCTGGGCCAGCGAGTTTGCAAGAGCAGGGGTTCTGGTACCATGGTCACCCCAGGCCAGGGAAGCACTTTCCTGGCAGAACTCTAGAAAGGACTCTAGCTGCTCTAACTGGGTTAATTGAGAGATAACACCCTTGATCCCCCTCACTTTGCAAGAAGCTGCTGCAGCCTCCTCCAGAGCACAGCTCTGGGTTTCCCAAGCAGAGGGAGGGTGGGAATTTCGCAGCCTGTCATCCAGAGGAGTATAATTGCAAGGAAACTGTACTATTTAGAGGAAAAAGTGGTGTAGACAGTTTTGGAATGGGGATTTCCCCCCCTCCATTGGTTTCTTGGGAGAAGAACAGCACTGGCATATGAGCAGCAATGCCAGAACCAAAGGATTGTCGTGTCCCAGCTCTGCCTGCTGCTCCCAGGTGAGGAAGTCCCTGTGATTTTGAGAGCAAGTCTGTGTTATCTGCTGGTCCCGCTTCTCCCAAGCTACCTGATCCATCAGTGCACAAGTTTCTCCTGCTCCTCAGCTTCCCAGAGCCCTCCTCTCCCCTTTCCTCTGCCCCAGAAAGGTCCCTCTCTCCCTCCTTGTCCTGGGCCGCACGCGAGACAGCTCCATGCCAGGCTGTACACCACAGAGACCTAAAATCCAGGCTCTGCTGTGCAGTGGCAGCTGTTGCTGAGTAAACCCCCTCCTCTCCAAACAGCCCCCACCAGCATCCCTCTCACCTGGATGCTGTTCAGCGCCGCTACCCCCATGTGCAGGAACACCCCGTACAGCACCGGCATTGGGATGTGCTGCAAGACAGTGGGACAGTGGGATGGGAGATCAGCAGGGCTGTTCCCTGGGGGTCCGTGCCTGCTAAGTGTTCTCTCATGTAAAAGCCTGAATGTGTGTCCACAGCCTTCACCTCCTTCATTCCCAACATCCCAGCCTGGCCTTGTTGAACCAATTGAGGTTCACATGAGCCCGTGTCCTCCATGGTCCCCTTGGATAGCGTCTCATCCCACAGGTGTGTCACTGCAGATGGCTTGATGCCATCTGCAAATGTGCTCCATCTTGCTATCCATGTCTTTGATGAAGATATTAAATAGTACTTGTCTAGTAGGAACACATGGAAGACACCACTTGTTACTGGTTTTCATTTGGAAGTTGGGCTCCTGGCTGTAAATCTCTGGACATGACCATCCAACCAACTCCTGATCCATCTAACAGTTCTTCTATCAAATCCAGTTTGGAGGTGAGAATGTTGGGAGGGCCCCATACCAAAGGATATGCAAGACTGGCTTCAGATGTGAGGAAAGACGTTGAGGAAAAGAGGCCTCCTGTCTGCTCACAGGTAATCCAGGGCCACTGGAGGGGTTTTTCCTAACATGGCAGTGGCAGCAGATGTAAGCCAACAGCAGCCATGTCATCCATGTGGCAGTGTGGAGAGGTAGTGGCGGGGTGTTTTTGGGGAGCACGAGAACCCCAATACACATGGGGAGGATGGACAGCTGACATGGGGCCACAGTGCCTTGTGTGCCAGCTCTCCTGTGGTACTGGAAACAAACCCTTGGGCCAGTCCATACCCCCACCATGCACAGCTCCCTGTGTGCCAGACAGGCTTCGTGTGCTGGATCGATGGGTTGAGGGTAAGGAATCTCCCAGCATTGCAGGATACGGCCACCCCCTGCCTAGGAAAAGAGGCCACCCCAGCCAGGCTTCCTACCTTGAGCACAGGGGCCATGAAGATGGAGACTCCCATCAGGATGAAGACAGCCAGGCCTGTCAGCCTCTGCTCCCTGTCGGTGGCAGCACAGGTGTCACAGGTGTCTGGGGTCCCTTGGGTGCCCACCCCCTGCCTGCCCTCCTGGCCCCCAGGGTCTCTGCTCTTTGCCATTTTGATGGCCACAGGGAAAGGGGTCATCTCTGGGGAGATCCCCAAAGCCAGGTCTCATGGGCAGCATGGGCAAGGGGTTCCCCAGAGCTGGGCCCAGGCTTGCTTGTTTACCTGATGCCCAGGAATTCGGGGTGCTCGCCAGGGGCTGAGGTTGCACTCTCCTTCCTCAGGCTCTCCATGTGTGCCAGGGAAATGACGGTGGCCGAGACATACCAGGGGAGGCCAGTGACAGAGGTGACAACCATCAGGAGGGAGACACAGAGGAGGTCCAGGTGGAAGCCTGCTCCTTTCTGCAGGGAAAAAGGCAACAGGGCTGGGGGCATTTCCCCACTTTCCTGGCTAGTTTGGGGTTCTGCTCTACCCTGGCTGCTTCTGTGGGGCCCAGACAGGACCTGGATCCTCCCCACTGGCTGGTGCTGCCTGTTCCCTGTCCCCTGCTCACCTGCAGCTTGTACTCCCTGCGGTTAAGAATGACAGCTGTGATCTGCTGGTCCATGAAAATGAGGATGGTGACAAGGACAGCAGGCACCGCAGATACCAGGCAGACCCACCATGGGTTGGCTCCAAAGGGGAAAACGATCCAGCCCCTTGCGGGGTTTGTGGGCTGTGGAGAGCAGAAGGGTCATGGCAGCTGCCACCCACTTGTGGGGTGTGCAGTGCAGCCGGGTGACAGGACCAGCCCTAGGTGCCCAGACTGGAACCCTACAGACACCCAGGGATGCCCCACCTTGGGAGTGGAAAAACATCCTCACTCATCCCGGGGATGCTGCTGGGCAGAGTGACCCACCAGCCCTCCACAAGGACACTCTGGCTGTGGCAGAGCAGGGGGTTTCTCTTGGACACCACAAGCCAGGAGCTGGGCACATGCCCATGAGAGCAGGTGAAAGAGGTGGCATTGGGTGGTGATGGTGGTGAGCCTGAGGAAGTAGTGGTGAACACCAGCTGCGCTGGGGCCCTGCCAGCCCCCTATACACCCAGGGCAAGAACAGCAAGCGCAGAGCTGAGCTTGTGGCTCTTGCTCCAGTGTGATCTGTATAGTCCAGAACTGAGCCAGGTTATTTATAGTGCATGGGATCAGCTGTGTTCAACTGTTTCTCATTTGCTGGGCTGCAGTCTGCACCCCTGTAGGGCTGGAGCCAGTGATGGGATGGACAGTGATAGCACAGTGGGATGCCTACTGTTGTGGGCACAGACCCACACCCTTACAGTGCCATGCCCACCCTGCTGGCACCTTGAGCTCGCTGGGGACAAGGAGCTTGGGGGTCTCCAGGCCCAGGACAGCATCGATGACGCAGGAGGCGAGGATGGCCAGGATGACGGCAAAGTCGCTCACCAGCTTCCGCACCTGCAGATGGAGAGGGCTTGGCCCAGGCTGCCTGGGGTGGTGGCTGCTCCAGGAGCAGCACTGGGGTGCAGGACCCAGAGCCATCCCCATGCCAGTGGGACGGGTTGCCATGTCACTGGGGTGGCTGAAAGACGCTCACCCCCACAGGGAAGTAGCGGCTGCTCCTGAAGTGCTTGAGTGCGGTGCAGGAGAGGAAGGTCCCCCCAAAGAGCAGGAAGGAAATGAGGGTGACATCGGGCACATACTGGCAGCTGGTCCCCAGGAGATGCCCACCTCGATTCAGGCACTGGGTCCTGCTCAGCCCTGCCAGGGTGGTGGGAGGCTGCAGGAACAAGGCAGGCGGTGAGGTGGGATCACACATGGACACCTTGGGCCCACCCCAGCCCCTCACCCGCCTGCCTAGGAGCAGGGCCTGTACCTGCTGGGTGGCCAGGGGTGAGGGCAGTGATGTGTCATTCCCTGCAGAGCTGTGACCTGAAAAGTGACAGGGGTTCAGATTGGTGCTGGCTTCATCAGTATGACTGGGATGATGCTGCCATCAGGCTGGGTCCTCAGGCACTTCTTGAGGGCTCAGGGTGCTGGATGGGACCCCATGGGATCTCTGAGGCTTCAGCCCTGGCTGACACCCATGAAGCATCAAGTAGGGATGTCCCTGTGAAGGGCTTGGGTAAAGCCCTTCAGAGACACTCAGTGGCACCACTGATCCCAGGCTGGCCAGCTCTGGTGCTTTTGGTACATGGTGCAGGTCCCATTTCCAGGGTCAGTGTGAGTCGTGTAATTTCCAGGGTCATGCCTTCAAGCCCCAGAAAATAGCCCCTGATTTACAGACTGGACTAGAAATGACAGAGCAAACCCATCCAGATCCCCCCTTCCAGACCATGGCATCCCCCATGCTGGAGGAACAGGAGATGGGCCAAGGCTCTCCTTGCTCCCTGTACCGTCCTGCCTGGTTCCTGGGCAGTTCCAGAAGGCAGGAAGAGATGGACAAGCTGTATGGAGGGAAGTGGAGGAATGTACAGTGTGCTCAGGCAGGGGAGGATGGGATTAAACAGCCTTCTCCTCCAGTGCCTTCCCTCATCCAGCCAGCCAGTTTCCCAGCGGGGTCCTGGGGCAGCATCTTCCTGCTCCCCACCCACCCACAGCTGCTCAGGCTCACCGGGGCTGGACAAGTTGCAGGTGCAGCTGTAGGAGGTGACGTTGTCCAGCCGGTACTGCCAGTTAATGGGGAAGGCATCTGCCAGGCTCAGCATCTTCTTCAGGGAGTCGTAGATGAATATCAGGCTGATGAGTGCGCAGAAGCCTTCCTCGGTGAAGCGGGTGAAGTACCGCACCAGGTGACTGGCCTCAGTGGCCACCAGCACCACACCAAAAAAGGCCACCCAGAGCCCAATCCAGAGGCGGAACTCCAGGTAGTCCAGGCTGTGGTCCCTGGGGGAAAGGGTGACTCAAAGCCTCGCCAATGACACCTGGCTGGAGTGATGGTGGCCCATACCCCAGCTGGGGGGACAATGAGCTGAGGATCCTCCCTGACAGGGAACTCACTGGCTGAAGGAGAAGAGGAGGCGCTCAAAGACGAGCACGGGTCCGGTGCTGCTCAGGATGGTCAGGGGTTGGCCCGAAAAGAGGCAGAAAATGAAGCCAGCAAAGGCTGTGCCCAGGAAGCTCTCCAGGACACCCTGAAATTTAGGGAAGGGGTGCTAGGTGCCAGGCACCTGGCAGGGAAGGGCGTTGTGGGCCTGCCCCTCCCCAGCAGCACAGAGTCAGTGCAGGGGACCATGGGGGAAGGAGGCAGAATTCAGGTGATGTTCAGGATGTCCTGGGGATGCTGGTAGGAGGTGGGCATCCAGGGGTCCTCTGGACTGGGCTGAATAGGTTTGACAGCAGGAACCCTGTGGCTACACTGACCTGCATGTTGGCAGTTGCATCCCCCAGCATGCCCCCGAAGGTGATGGCATTGGTGACTGTTGCCAGGTAGATGTAGAGCACTGCTGAGAGGCACTGGGGGTGCAGGGCATCAGAGAAGTCGCTGCCGTACCATGGTGCCTTCCTCTGGATGTCTCGTAGCAGCCCCCCGAAAAGCCTGGGGCGGAGGAGGGAGATCTCAGAGCAGACCCCACAGAGAGCTGCACAGCAAGGGATGGTCCTTTCCCCTGGATGCAGCAGCTCAGAGGGGCTTGGACGTGGTGGCCCCATGAGAACCAGTGACCTGCCCCAAATCCAGCACCCTGCTGCACCTCCCACTGCCCCGGTCCTTCCAGACACTGACCTGCCTGTCCTCTCCAGCTCTTCCCCAGAGCATGGGTGCCCTGGGCTGGCTCTGTCCCCAGCTGCTGTCATGGCCCCATTGCCATATGGCTGCTGGTCCAGTGGGTCCATAGCTGTCCTGTGGCAAAGCAGAGCCTGAGACAACAGGCTTCAGACTGGGACCCTCAGGACCCAGCTGCATTTAGGGGACTCTAGGAGGGGAAAGGGAGAATGGGCAGGAGTGCAAACAGGGCTTGTGTATCCCCTGATAATGCAGAGGAGAAAGATCAGGAAGAGGGGAGATGGCAGATGATGATCTTCAAAGGTTTCTTCCAACCCAACCATATTTTCCTCTGGCAAGCCCTGGAGTCAACCCTTGCAGGACTAGTTTTAGTGCAGGAGCTGGGCAGAGCCCAGGATGTCCTGCTCAGAGGATGAGTTTCACCTCCAAGTGCTGAATCCCAGTGTTCTCATCAGCTCCCTTTGGAGGGCACATGGAGGGGATTTGCCATCCACTGCCAAGTGGGACAGCACCACTAACAGCAGCGGGGACCAAAGCTGTGGACCTTGGCAGGATCTGCAGAGGGGCTTGGCTGGGAGGACCGCCCTGCTCCTGGGCAATTTCATCCCCATGGAGGTGGAAGTTCCAATGTCACATACAGAGCAGGATCCTGCAGAGGGGCTGGCAGAGGTTGGGGTGCCCTCCTTCCAACCCACCTCCTGCGCAGAGATGGCAGTCGGCTTGGCGGAGGTATTCGGGCACTAGGGTCCCATTTCCCAGGAGGAAGCACAATCACCTCATCCAGGAAAGCCTCTATCCCTGTGATGAGGTCCTCTCGGTGCTCAGCCTGCCGGGCAACCCTTTGGAAGAGCTGTGAGGAGATGCTGTGGTTTAGCCACTGTGTCCCTGCATTCATCCACCTGGAACCTTCCTCCCAGCCTGCAGCCATCACCAGGAAACAAACCCATCCACTTCAGCACAACACGTGCCCTACATCCTGCAAACCCACCCAAGCCTTTGTTTTCTTATCCTGGGCAAGGGACGCCACCAGCTCACCCCATTCTCTGCCCTCCACTGCAGCCTGCAGAGGAGAGGAGTCCTGGTGTCCCCATTCCAGGCCCATCCCATCCATGGGTGCTGTGCCAGGCTCACCTCATCTGTCAGCAGTGTGGCCATGGCCCTGCCAACCTCTTTGTAGGCTTTCGCTCTGGGGGGACCCAGCAGGATGAAGAGGAACCTGTGGCAGGACAGCACATATCCAGAACAGCCCTCTCCTCCCCAGGGGATGCTTCTCTAGGGGGGACCGTGGGGATGTGGGGATGCTGGGGGTGGTGGCTGGGCAGGCCTGAGGGTCTTCTACTATGCTAAAAGCGGGGTTGGGGCAGAAGACAAGACACATATCTGCTGCCACTGCATGGAGACCTCACAAAGACCAGGGGTCACCAGAACCCCGGCTGGATCACAAGGGTCTTCAGAAATCCAGACTGGGATGTGTGGGGGGACAGGAGGAGAAATCCTCAGCTGGAGGCGTCTGTGGCATCATGTTCCTGGGAATGTTGCTCACAGGCATGATACTGGAGTGTTAGGGAAGGAGAGCTTGCCAGCAGCACGGGCAGCAGTTTTGACAGGACTCTGGGGTCATGGGAGGAGACTAGAAAGAGAGCTCAGAGCCCTTGATAAAATATGGTGAAAATCCCACACTACAGAGGATGGTGCAAAATCTCCAGAGGGACGGTCCAGCGAGATGTTTAGTGGAGTCCTCCACACCTTTCCAAAATTGGCAGAAATGGTTACAGTCCTGAAACCCTGAGGTTGTCAAGCAGTTCCAGTGACCGTACCCTGAGTAAACCCCCAGAGAGGGGGCAGGGAAACTCCTCTGGCAGTGCAAGTGGGGCTTGACAGAACTCCCTGATGCTGGAGGCCTTCGGAGACTGCTCCAAAGGGATGAGAGGTGACAGTTGCCACCCGGGTTTGCTTTCACCCAGGCGTCTGCACCGAGGCGATGGAAAATCCTTAAGACCCCAGAGATGGATCTGATTGAGAGACAGCCCCGAGGTGGTGGCTGTGCCTGTGGAACAGCCTGGTATAGCCAGCAAAGAGGATGGCATCCTGGGCAAAGGGATGGGTAAGGATTGGAACTCCCTGCCCTACGGTTTGGGGAGGAAAATACAGGGCAAGGGGTTATCATGAAACCCTTGAGTCCCAGAGGCATTCACGGGGACTTGCCCCCTAACTCCCGTGGAGGAGAGAGTAGCAGGTGGGTGGATGTATGTCCTGCTCCTCCCAGCTCCCGGAGAACGGATGCTCTGGGCAGAGTGACCAGGAGGTGGCAATGTCCCTCCTGATCCCTGCCTGCTTCCTCCGCGGGCTTCCTAGGGAAGTGCCCAGCTGAAGGCACACTGCCCATTTCCCGTCATGACTTCAGACGATGCATTCCTCAGCCATGGGGAAACCATGGGGACCTCCTGCCCTGCTCCTCTCCCCCAACCCCGTCCCACCACTCAGGAGAACATCGTGGGCAGCGGGGGGACAGGAGGTTCATAAAAACCTGCATGCTGCCCCCACCACCACCCCTCATGCTTGTAGCAGTAAGTGGAAAGCATCCAGAACCAAGTAAGGACAGGAAATGCAGAGCCCAGTGGGAATAACCCAGGGGATGTCCCTTCCAGGCTGCCCAGCAGATGCTCCACACTCAGTCCATTCTGGAGTGCTCCTAAGAAGCTGGGAAAAGCAGGAGGGGAAGCAGTGAAAGGATTCTGGGACTACATGTGGCACTGGGTGCCATTCCCTTTGCCTTGGACAAGCAAATCCTTGTCTAGTGTGGGAGGAAATGGGGAGACAGGGATGGGGGAGGGTACAGGGCCATCGGCTGTGCTCTGTTACCTGCTTGGGAGAGAAACCTCAGCCAGTGAGCCGAGGGACACACCACGCCTGAGGCGAATGAAGGCAGTGAAGGGCTTTTCCAGGAATTCAGCTTCACCGACAGCAACGTGGGCTGCTTCAGCCCCTGGTGGGACTTTCTTCTGAAATCTGTTTCTCAGCTGGAAGGAAAGGAATGCAGCAGCTGGGTACTCAGGATGCCACGGCTGGACATTCAGGATGCAGTAGCTGCTCCCAGCCCAGCTCCATGCTGCCCTACCTGCTCCCTGAGAGGCGTTTTGGAGAGCTGGGTTCTGGGCTCAGGCCTGCCTTTGGCTTTCCCTGCAAAGAAAGAGGAAAAAGCAAAATCCATGTACAAGCAAATGGCCAGTGTGGGTACTGCCCCAGGGTAGAGGCAACAGGAGGATGCCTGATGGAACAGCCAGGTTTCCTACCTTTGCAGGGGGAGAGACCAAGCTCGGCAAGGAGCTGCAGCAGGGATTTTGTGGTCTGGTGGTGTGGCTGGAGAAGCAGGAGGGCTGCCAAGCGCTCCCTCAGTGCAGGCTGCAGCTCTGCTTCCTCGATCTGCCCGGAAAGTGCTTTGTCTACATCAGGGACAGGGACAACTCTGAGTCCCTCTGGCTCACTGCCCCCTGGGAAACTGCCCAGGGCAAAACCCCCTTAGCTGGCGTAGCAGACAGCCCCCCCAGGTACCCAACTGTCATTCATCAGTGCTGTTCTATAGGCACCTCCTGGTGGCCTGTCCCTCTCTGGTGACCAGCCCATCCCAGGAGATGACCTTTCCATTACCCATGTACCGATTATTTCCTTGAAACTGGTGGCATCCAGATCCAGGAGCATCACCCCCTTCTGCAGGCATGTCCTCAGCTGGAACAGGCTGTGCAGGGGGAGAGCTGGGACATGGGGTGTGCTCCAGCGCTCCCCACCATCCTCCACCTTCTCCTCGAACTTTATCCACCTGCCCAGGGAGATGTGTGGGGTCAGTAGCAGGGTAGGTCCTGTGCCCTGTGCCAGGCAGTGGGAGCTGGAGCCGGGGTCCATTGTTGAGCTTAGCATGGGCTGACACATGCAGGGAGGGGTTTGGGTGTTTCAGAGGGGCCTGCAGTTGGTTCACAGTGTAGGGGCAGCTGGGCAGACAAAGTGGTTATGCCTCCATTCCTGCAGACTCAGACCTTGCTAAGATCTGATAGGGGAATTCTAACTGTAATGAGATGACAGGATGGTTCAGGTTTGAAGGGATCTTAAAGCTCAACTCATTCCAACCCCTTCACCATGAGCAGGAACACCTTCCACTCTCCCAGGTTGCTCCAAGTCCCATCCAACCTGGCCTTGGACACTTCCAGGGATGGGGCAGCCACAGCTTCTCTGGGAAACCTGTGCCAGTGCCTCACCACTCCCACAGGGAAGAATTTTTTCCCAATATCCCATCTAATGCTGATCTCTGGCAGGGGGAAGCCATTCCCACTCTTGTTGTCACTCCAAGCCCTTGTCCAAAGTCCCTCTCCTGCTCTCCTGGAGCCCCTTTAGGCACCAGAAGGGGCTCTAAGGTCTCCCCCGAGCCTCGTCTTCTCCAGGCTAAACAACACTCCACCTCTCTCATCCTGTCTTCATAGCAGAGCTGTCCCAACAGAGCTGTTCCAGCCTTTGAATCATTTCCATGGTTTCCTTTGCATGTGCTTCAACAGGAGCTGGGTGTGGTGCCCCAGGGGGGTCTCACACAAAGCAGAACGGAGGGAGAAGCCCCTCCTCACCATGCTGCCCGTGGTACACTCGGCTTTCTGGGCTGCAAGCGTGCAGTGCTGACTGATGTCCCATCTGTCACCCACCAGCATCCCCCAGTCATTTTCTGCAGGGTTGCTCCCAGCCCATCCACCTCCCAGCTGTGCTGGGATGGGGGGTGGCCCTGCCATCAGCAGAGCTTGCTGGAGTCAGAACAGAAGTGTCTTGAGCTGTTTCCACGCTCCGGCCATGCCAAATATTTTAACGCTGGGCACAGACAGAGCTTCCCTTTGTCCCCATGGGTGGGCGCGCAGCCGCGGGGTGCTCGGCGTGCTGCACGGGCAGAGCGTGCCCCGGCACTTCAGGCTCCTGCCAAGGGGCAGCCGTGCGGGGACAACGGGGCTGGCTGCCGGGGAGAGCCCCAGCCCGGCGGCTTTGGTCCCAACAGACCCTCCGACCCTGGGGGGAAGACTCACGGCTGCCCCAGGCCTCTGTGGCCCATATTCCCGTGCCCGACACCACTCCTCCACGACTCTGACGGGGCACGGACATCCCAGCCCCGGCGCAGCCGCTGGAGCCTTGGAGGGGCAGTAGAGAGAAGCAGGAGGAAGGGCGCTGTGCTTGGCCTGCCTGACACCCTGCCCTCTCCCATGGAATTAAGTCAGCCCAGCGTGGGCACTGACGGGGCAGAGCCCTGTCTTGGGTCTGAGGCTGAGGAGCCGCCAGCCTCGGGACAGGCCGTGGGCTCCAGCTGAGCTGGAAGGCTGAGCTGCCAAAGTGTGGCCCAGCAGCTTGGCTCTCGCAGGTGTGCTTACCTGGCCATCTCCCTCCACTCCAGCCCCGCCGGGGTGCTGAGGAGCTGGTTGAGCTGGATGAAGAGCAGCGGGCAGGTGACATCCCCCCTTTCCTCCCACTTCAGGGCGGCACCAACTCGCCTGGCCACTGTGGCCGTGCTGGAGGGGAAGATGCTGCAGCCGAAAGCCTGTGAGGGAACTCCAGGGTTGCCGCACTCTGCTCTGGGCTGTGAGCAGTTGTCTGCTTCCCGAAGAGCCCTGCCACCCTTCCCGGGCATGTGGGCTTGCATGGCCACCGGCACCGGCAACCACAGGCATGGGCTGTCCTCCGGCACTCACCGGATCCCACTCATCCCACATCTTATAACAGCTGTGAACTGGTTCAAACTGGCCCCAAACCAACACACAGGAGCCAAGCCCAAAACAATCATTTCAAAACAGCAGGGTCGGCCCCACATGTCTTGCCACGTCCAACTGCCCACCTGGGCCAGGGACCAGGGGATCCACCTGCCCCCTGCAGGTGGCCCGTGTGTACAAGGATTTTCTTGGGGACCAGTGTGTTCCCGATCCTGTCTGCACCCTGCAAGGCTTTGGTGAGGGGGTGGCAGGGCCAGCCCTGGTTTGCTGGTGGCAGTATCAGTGCCTGCATGAGGGTGCTGTGCCCATGGCAGGAAGGGTGACACAGCCCATGGCAGCTCCTCCTGGGAAAGCGGATATAGGGACATGCTCTGGGGAAGGATGTGGCACCACTGAGCAAATCCAGAGTGGGGAAATGAGGGGCTACCAGTGGCAGGGCTGACCGCAAGGGTCAGGAGGACATTAGGGCTGTGGCTGTGCTGGTGTTCAGAGGCTTTCTGTGTGAGCTGCAGCAGGTGAGTGGATGGAGGGTGAAGGACATGGGCACAGCCACAGTACCCTGCCAGGGACAGGGACATTGCAGGGCCTGCACAACACTGCCAGCAGAGAGCTGTGCCTATGCTCACTGTGCCCATTGCCACCACACTTGGCCCCTTGGTCCCCCACAAACAAACTATGGGGCTGTGTGCACTGCAAACACAGTGGTGGGACCACAAACACCCACGGCTCTGGCACGGGCGGGCTGTGCTGGGGCCCGCTGGCCACAACAGGATCCTGCCTCAGGAGCAGCTGGAGCAGGGCCAGGCACCATCACGGCAGAGTCACATTTTGGGGGAGTGCGGGTTGGTGTGTGGGTTCCTGAGGTCCTGGTACCTGCCTCACAGGAACTGAGGCCAGGGTGCCCAGGCTGTTTGCTCTGCGATACCAGCAGGTACCATGATGTGTAGAGGGATGCCCTTAGCTGGGGTGGGGATTACAGGGATACCCTCTGCAGAAGGACCCATGGATAAGGAGCATCATGGATGCCCTGAGACACCCAAACTTTCCCAGGGGATCACCTCATCCTCCTGTGGGGGACTGCCTCAGCAGCATAATATGGGGCATGACTGGCAGTAGGTGCAGGCAGGGAAGCTGTGAGGGGCTGCAAGAGGTGGGCAAGGGTCATGGGAGGCTGTGGGAGGCAGAGGCAGGAAGCAGAGGCAGGCAGGATCAGCAGCCTGCACACATACCCCCCCACCCTTGCCTGCTGCCAACCCTCTGTGCCAACAGTCTCCATGGCAGCTGATGTGAGCTTGCACCTCCCTCTCCCGAGGTGCCAGGTCAGGTGGCAAATTCTGCCCGCGCACACCACCCAGCCTAGCCCTGGGGATGTCGTGGGGGACTGGTAGGGGCAAAAAATTCCATCCCAGCATGGGGACCTCCCCAGGAGCCAGTGTGCAGGACTGCCCTGGGACACAGCCCCTCGCCCATGCCACCACCTCACTCTGCTGCCAAAGGCTTTGGGCTCGTGATGGTCGGAGGAGGCGGAAGGAAAAACATCCAGCAAACAATTGCAAAAGTCAAGTCTGAGCAAGAAGGAGGGTGTGAGCGGGGGGGGGGGGGGGGGGGGACGCTC
>VZRN01000285.1:128609-226405 GCA_013397935.1 Dasyornis broadbenti
CAGATCCGGTGGTATTCCTTTGAGACGGCAACAACAATGGCAGGAATATTTGCTCATGACAGGCTGAGCCCAAACCAGCCATGAGCTTCTGCTCATGGAACCAGCCAGGGGCTTCTGCTGGCCCAAACGGGAGCTGGGGCAGGACTCTGCACTTGCCTGGTGCTGACGTCAGTGGTATTTTTTGGGCTGTCACCTGTACTGAGAATGGGCCAAACACAACACACGGTTGCCAGCACGGTGAAAGGGTTGGGGAAGCTCTGACAGCGCCTAAACACTGCAGGCTGGGACAGGGACAAGGACAGTGGCTGGCTGGCGGGGGTATTGTGGGATGAGGCTGTGACTCAATCACTTGGGCGGCAAAGAGGCAAAAAAGGGGCAGAGAGTGGCTCNNNNGCAGAAAGTGTCTCTGCTGCCATCTCAGGCTGCCACCACCTCTCCTCCCATCGCAGGTGCAGTGGCACATGGGTGGAAGTGTGTTCCCTATCAGAGGGTCATGCCATCCCCAGGGCCAGGAAGAGGTGCAGCCCTGACTCCTGAGGTCCTGCCTCTCAGCTGATGCTCCTCTTGTTAGGTGCGCTCGCTCCCCCAGCGCCCTCGGGCCACCTCGGGTACCCATCCTGTCAGCCAGGGCCTAGGGCCACGGGGACCGTCGGGACTCCCCATCTCTGCCCGTGGCTGGGGCCACTTTCCCCTGGCCGTGTCCTGCCCTCCGTGCCCTGCAGAGACCATCTTCTCCTCGGGCTCTCACGGCCCAGCCCAGCCCAGCCCAGCCCAGCCCAGCCCAGCCCGAAGCACGGTGCGGCACCGGCGCGCCGGTGGCTTTTGGTTCCCTGGCCGGCCTCCTCAGCGAGAAGATCCCAGCGGGCCCAGGCTACGGTCCCTGGCCCTAGTCCCGGTCGACAGGACGCCCACGGAACCGTGGGGAAGCCCTTCCCGGGGGCGGGGCGGCCGCGGAGCCCCTCCTCGCCCCGCCCCGCCGCCCGCAGCTTTCTACCCGCCACGGGGCCGTCCCGCTGGAGAACGGGCAGTGTTGTGGGACCGAGTGGAGCACGGCACTGGCTGGACGTGTGTGCCCGCGGGTCATGGACGGGCGGGCGGTGCTGATCCAAGCGCTGCTGGCGGCAGGTACGGGCTCGCGTGGGGAGGGTCCCGGCTGCGGGCAAAGCATCCCAGCGCCGTGCGCGACTGGAGGGTTCCGAAGATGTGGGGAAAATGGTCTTGGGCAACGCGGGCATGGCCGGTCCCTGGCGGAGGGTGCTGGGCGCGGGTAACTTGGCCCTAGTCTAGGGTGTGGGCAGACGGGAAGATCGGCCCCTGTCCCGCGTAGGGGGCCCGGGTAGGGCAGTGTCAGCCGCCACTCATGACCGCTCTCTCCGCAGTGTGCTCGGCGGCGGCGAGCGGGCTGCGCCGGGACGAACTGCACAACGAGGTGCTGCACAAGGGCGGCGGCGGGGTGCCAGTCCCGGCCACGGCCCCGCTGCTCGGCGGCAGCCCGGAGAAGGAGGGCGGCGGAGCGGCCTCGGGGGACGACTTCAGCGAATTGCCGAGAGGTATGGACGGAATAAGGAGTCCCAGGGAGGGGCCGGGGTCGCGGGACGGGCTGGGCTGGGGGCGGTTGGAGCCGGAGAAGTCGCGAAGGCGCCGGGCTGAGCTCGACTCAGCCCAGCGGGTACCTCGGCACCAGCTCCGGCTCTGCTTCGGAGGGACTCGCAGTGGTGGGTGGGAGCAGTCCCCAGGTACCCAGCCCCGGCGGCAGCAGATCTGAGTGGGACTAGCTCGTGGGGCACCAGCACGGAGCAATGGCCGTCGTACCAGGGGCTGTCCGTGTTCCTGAAGTCCTCGGCAGGGCGGGTTTCAGGGCGACCTGGGCCTTAGCTGCTTGGCCAGGAGGAGACAGAGCCCCTCGTGGCGGGGGTTGCAGTGTCCGGGTACCCGCGCTGCGCTCCTGGTGGTGGCCGTGGCGCGGGGACCGCCGTGAGTCACCGCCGCCCACGCGCGGCTGCTCCTCATTCCGCGGCAGGGCTCGTCAGCCGATGGCCCCGCCACGGGGGCGGTGGGGGCATTGCCGCTTTCTGGGGCTCCCGAGCACCCACGCCGGGGTCCTCCCCCCGACTCTCATGGGGGTGGGATGGGGGGCCATTGAGGGCTGAGGGGGTGATATGCACCTGTGCCTCGCACACGCGGCGTGCCCAGAGCAGTACCTGGCACCAGCAGCGTGCTCTGCCCCGTACCGCTCACCCTCCCATTTTCCCGTGTTTTACTTTGCTTTCTGGCTGTGCCAGCAGACTGTGACAAAAAGTTGGCAGAACGGGGCTGAGCCACTCGCACCGGGGGGACTCAGCCCCCGGGAAACGCAGCAGTGTGTGTCTGCTGGTTGTGGCTGGGAGATGACCCGCAGAGCAGAGGAGGCAGGGGACGGAACAGCCTCTGCTATCAGCCTCCTCCGGGGGTTCCTCCAAGCCGCAGAGTTTCCTGGAGTATCGGTTTTCTCCAGGCGCAGTGTGGAGGATGTTGAAATAACTTTGCTAGGTGTGCAACCGGTGTGTGCCAGCATGAGAGGCGCTGGTTCCGTCAGGAAGTGGCTGGGAAGGAATTGGGCACGTTACAACTTGCCAGGTTGGACTCTGCTGCCCTCTCTTCCCCGAGCAGCCCGATGCTTAGCTCACCGGAGTCACTGAGCACCATAGTTCAGGGGAGATAAAAAATCCCCCTTGGAGCAATGAGTTCTCTCTAACACCTCAGCCCCTAGTGAGATCCAGCTGGTAGCTGATCTTTTTGGCATCTGCACACCTTAAAAACCATTCCAGCATGCTTGCTAGTGTTGGACTGTGTATGGGTGAGGAGCTTGGTGCTCTAGTTCCCACCAACCCGGCAGGGAGTTGGCCTGGCACCAAAAGCAGCTGGTTACTGCACCACAATTAAAACATACCGTTGTAATTCATGGGAACGAGGCCCTCACCATCTCTTCGGCTCTGCAAAACCAAAATTTAAGGCGGGCTTGCTCTTTTAATCCTGCCCTGGGGTGAGCAAGGCATCCTTATGCCCACGGGAAGGAGAGTCCATCAGAGCCATGAATAGGGTCTTAGAAAAGCCTGTGCTTGTCGGGGAAATAAAGGCCAGATAAAGGGGCAATTAGCAATGTTCTGTATTCAGTGGAAACTGGTACATATAATAGCAGCATTTGAGATGTATAAAGCTCTGTTCCCCCTGCCCAACTCCTTTCTTTCCTTAAGAATTGTTCCTTATGAATTGGAAAGGCCATGATATTTGTGAAGAGCTGAAAAAAAAATGCCCCCCCGCCCCCCGGGCTCGGGGCAGCTCCTAGCACAAAGGACTGTGGGAGCCAGGGCTGAGCATTTGTGGCAGCCTTGGGATGTGGCTCTGCCCTCCCTCTGGCTGGCACGTGGAGCTGATCTGACTGCTGTTCTTCTCAAATTGTTTTTCAGTTGCCTTCCTGTCAAAGCCTCAAGGCCTCGTTACTCCCAAGAAAAAAGGGAACGGCAATAAAAGAAGAAAAGGCAAAGGCCAGGGGAAGAAGAGAGACCCGTGTCTGCGGAAGTTCAAGGATTTCTGTATTCACGGCGAGTGCAAGTACATCCGAGAGCTGGGAGTTCCCTCTTGCATGTGAGTTGCTGGCGTGTGCCTGTGTGGGGGGAGCCTTAGTCACGGTTCCTTCAATTCTCCAGACCAGGCAGAGGAAAAGCAGAGATATTTTTAGTGCATGTTCCCTATCCGTGCAGGGACAACTGACTTGGCCTCTTCCTTGTACTTCTTGAGAAGCGACCACCCCTCCCCCAAAACCTGTCATGGCCTTGGAGCCAGTGCTCCCTGCCAGCACGGGAAGCTCTGGCCGAGCTGCCATGCTGGGGGCTGCAGAATGATGTGTAGGGCTGGGGTCTGGCAGCTGTGGGTTTGATGTGGCAAACCTCACCCTGTCACTGTGTATCCCCCACTCTGAGACCTCAGGGCTCCTGCATCTGTCAGGGTGCATCTGTTCAGGTGGGAGGAGCATCTCTACCATGCTACCAGTGAAACGAAGTGGATATGGCACCTTTGGGGGCAGGCTGCCAAAGCCATGCCCAAGCTGTCCCTTGGCCTGATGAAAGACAGATCTGTGTACCTCTCCTGGCCCACTCCCCTGGGGTGAAGAGCAAGCAGGAACTAGATGAGGCAAGTGGAGGAGAAAGTGTTTACCTGCTGCTGGGGCGCTTGGATACAGCACTGCTAGTGCAGGAAACACCCAGGGGTGCACATCCCTGCTGATGTGAGATGGACTTGAGCTGACAGATATGTAAGAGGCTTTGTTCTTCACTATCAATCCTCTGAGCCACCCAGCCTTGAGCCCAGGGAAGATAATAGCTCCCTGGCTTATGGTGCCCACAGGATCTGCAATCTGCAGGGATCAAGGCTCCACAAAGCTCCTCCAACTCCCTAGTTTCTCCCTGTGGAATCTGTCATGAAGTTGGGTCTTTGCACAGGATACTCAGGACTGCCAGTGAGGGGAGATCTTTGGAGGCTCAGTTTGGGTTTGTGAGTCAGCACAATGTGGGGTAAAACACCCCAGCCTAGGACCAGGACTGCCACATCTCTGGGACTGAGAGAGAATCTGAAATACAGGCAAGAAGCAGGGATCTGGGGGCCAGCTGCATCTCTTCAGTGCAGTGGCCCATCCCTGGGTGGCATCTCCCAGAGCCATCACGGTTTTTAGTAACAGTGGCCAACTGCCCCAGTCTCCTCTGAAATAGAGGCCTCATGTTGACTGCTGTCACTCAGCTGTGGCTGCTCTTGGCTGGCTGTGCCTCTGACCCAGGGTCTCTTGAAGTATTGCTTTCTGGGGCACAGGGTGGAATGAGGATGCTGCTGGACTGGGTCCTGCACCTTTGCCATGTGCCCAGCCTTGCTGCTGTGCCTGGAAGGTGATGCTGGCATGTGGCATTGTGAGCCCAGGAGTAGGGCTGGGCTGAGACCCAGCTTGGAGATCAGTCTGAGGGTCAGTAGTGCTGGATATAGAGGGATATATATATCTGGTTGCATCAGTGCAATGTGGCTCAGGGAGCGCTGGAAGCCTCCCAGCCTATGTGGAACGTTATTTCTGTTACATGACCAACCTCCCAGTCTCCAGGGATGGGACACCTCTCAGCTGGCAGGGTGTGCAGGGACATCCTGCTCCATGGGAAATGCTGGGCCAACTGCCTCACTGCTCTCTTCCCATTTCCAGGGGTGGTATGGGCAGCCTGTGTCTGCCTGGGTGTGACTGGGAAGAGCACAGACTCCAGTGCCTTCTGCTGGGGCAGAGCTCAACCTTTCTAAGAGTCTTTACTTGGTGCAGGAGAAGCTTAATTTACCAGTACAACAGAGATGATGGTGACATCAAACCTCCCAGCTCAGGGGTGTGGGGATTGAGGAGAACAGGCAGGGTGCTGGCTAAGGCTGAGCACACAGGCATCACCTTCCCATGGGGTGTGGGGGACTTGATGACCTCCTCTCCTTGCTCACCACTGACCTTTGACTTTCCTTCTTGCCCAGATGCCAGCCGGGGTATCACGGAGAGCGCTGCCATGGCCTCTTGCTGCCGGTGGAACACCCGCCCAGTGGGTACGACCATACCACGGCACTGGCCGTTGTTGCTGTTGTCCTGTCCTCCCTGTGTCTCATCATCATTGCAGCCCTGCTGATGCTCAGGTGAGCGGGATGGGACTGAATGCTCAGATCTGTGTCCCTGGGACGATCATGTGCAAGAGGAGGGTGGCAGGGAATTTTCCATTCCCTGAGCTTCCCTTTGCTTGGCCTCACAGGTGTCACAAGAGGGGTGGCTACGATGTAGAAAACGAAGAAAAAATCAAGCTGGGCATCACTGTGAATCACTGAGGATGCCAGGTGCTGGCGAGGTGAGCCCCTGGCTGGACATGGGGCAGCAGTGGGGCTGATGAACATCTGGGGCCTCTGCTGTTCATGCTGGCTGGGACTGCTATGTGGATCCTGTGCCAGAGCTAGGCAGGATCTGAAGGCAGCCTGAGTCTGGAGAAGCAGCTGGTTGGATTTGGCCTGAGAACCTGGGCTGCCCTATGGGGCTCCAGCCCTCTTTTCTCCCCTTCCTGCTGAAGTCCCTGTCCTCTGACACCTCTATCACTCCCACCTCCTTCTGTCTAACCCCAAGTCCCTGCTCTGTGCTGGTGCTCCATGCTTTGGGGATGTTTGGTAGTAGGGAAGCTGCTTCTGTTTTGTTTAGGTTTTTTTTTCCCACTTGTTCTGCTCCCTCTCTGACCCTCTGAGTCACTTCCCCTCCTTAGATATTGCCTCTATTTATATATATCTGTGTAAAAAACCCCTTTCCTTTTCATTCCCACTCTGCTTATTACTGGCACCAGACAGTGCCTATCAGCTTGGCACAGGGGGCTTGTGCTGCCAGCCCATGCCATGTTCCTCTGCCTGGGTCAGGGTGTGTGCTCTGCCCCAGGGGTGACTGCGGGGCTGGGTGCTGAAAAGCTGTCAAACTTCCTCTGGTCTGATCTAAACCCTGACGTTAGATGTGGTCATACGTATTACAGCTACTTCTCTTCTTAAAAAAAGTCATTGTTCTTTGTGAGGATGAAGTAATGCCTTTGGAGAATTTCTGTCATGATTGTCGTAGTGTTGGGGGTGGGAATTTTAGCTGTTCAAAGAAACTAAATTTTCGGAAAGGAGGCTTGGCACAAGGCTTTCCTTACTGTCCCATTTACCCTGGGGATTACTAGAGCGGGGGGAAAGTGCTGTGGTCCCTGGAAGGGAAGCATGGTGGAGTATTTCAGCTCCCACCCTCCCAGGTCCAGCCCCGAGAGGCTGCGAGTGGCTGCTGGGGCTTGGGTCGGCACGAAGGTTCTCCCACCGGGCTGGGTGGCACCAGGCTGGGTGGGACGGCACCTCTATCCCACCATGCAGGGATAGCGGTGTGAGCTCTCCCGACTCTCTCTTGCAGGGGCCGGCACTAATGCACTTCTACCTCCTGGAAGAGGCGAGACCGCGGCGCCAGCGGCACGGAGTTGCGGCACGCTGGGGGCTCGCTGGAGCACCAGGACGGCACCCGCGGTGGGGCTGGCCGGGCAGCGGCGGCACTGCGGCAGCTCCGTGGCCATCTCCGGGACAGAGCGGGCTCGGGAGCAGTGCTGACCGGGGGCACAGGGCCTCTCCGGCCGCTCTCCGTCCACTGCAGTGTGTGCCGAGGAACAAGCTGTGAAAGGGAGGAGACCGGGCTCGGGGCTTCCTTCGCCGCAGGAGGGGGGGAGGGTAACAACTATTTAACAAGATATTTTTCATTTTAAATTATATATTTATTTTAGATAAACTGTACATAGTATTTATATTTATTGTAGGTCTGGCCCTGCGTCCTTCATGTAGGTCAAGATGACAGGGTCAGACCTCCCTTATTTTTTAAGTGCAATGTAATATTCTAATAAATAACACTTTGTAACAAACACTTGGGTTGTTAATTTAATCATGGAGGTGGAAAGGAGTTAGAATTCTGAAGGCTGCGTTCAGTACCAATTCCACGCCGGTGGGATATTGCCAAGAGCAGCAGAGATCCTGAGTGTGTGGCTGGGGCTGCTGGATAGAGCATGCTCCATTCTTGGGGAGCAGTGTGGTGTAAGGGGTTGGGGGCAGGATCCATCTAGGCTTGGCCCCATGTGGATTATTTTGGAAATTTTCTTCATCTTTGACAGCTGGTGCTCTTGGAGGGTGTGATGTCTGTGGGTCTGCTCACAAAGCAAAGTATGCTTCTGGCATGAATAAAGCCATTCTGGCCACTGATCCATTCAAATGGGATTGGTTCCTGGTTTTAAGCGAGCATTTTACACTTAGACACTGGCACAGGTTGCCCAGAGAAGCTGTGGTTGCTCCATACATGGAGGTGTTTAAGGCCAGACTGAATGTGACTTTAAACAAGCTGGTCTACTGGAAGATGGACTGGATTATCTTAAATGTCCTTTCCAATCAAATAATATTAGGATATGGCAAAAAACATCCTGAGGTGGACTCATACCTCCCTTGCGGGAGCTATTCTTGGGGTGATTGCAGGTTCCTGGGGTTGAAGTCATTTCAGCAAGCATCACTTAATATGGTGGGTCAAGAAGGATTCCTTACTTCGTAGTAAAAATAACCTCCAAATTAGTTCTTTCCTCTTGCCTGGGGGAAGTAAGATCACGGGCAGCAGCTGGCTCTGGTAGAGAGCCTTGGGGCAGAGAGAGCCCTGGGCTCCAGACCATCTTGGTTGGAATAGTTCTCCTGGAAGGTGCCTCAGCAGGCAGCTGGAATTTGTGCCCAAAGCCCAGCTGCCTCTGCCCTCCTCCTTCCCCACAGGGACATGTCCTGCCCCTCTGCTGGCAGTGCAGGCTGGGCTGCCCATGGGCAGGCATTGAACAGGCCAAGAGATGTGAAACATGTTTGGGAGATGTAGGGAGTGGGATGCTGGCTGGATCCATGGGCTGACTCTCTCTGCCACACTGGACTGGGAAAGATTGGCAGTCCAATGGATGTTCCCTTGGATTCCCCTTAGTGCACCACATCTTTGTCAGCAAAATGGACAGGGTGATTGAGTGCACTCCTAGCAAGTTTGCTGATGACACTGAGCTGTGTGGGGCACTTGACAGGCTAGAGGGAAGGAATGGATCCACAGGGACCCAGACAGGCTGGAGAGGTGGGGCTGATGAAAACCTTCAGAAGTTCAGCAAAGTGCAAGGTCCTACACCTGGGTCAAGGCAATCCCAGACACACTTACAGGCTGAGTGGAGAAGGGATTGTGAGCAGACCTGGGAGAAGGACTTGGGGGTGGCAGTTGAAGAAATTCAGAACCAGGTGACAGTGAGCCCTCCCAGCCCAGAAACCAGTGGGAGCTGCATCCAAAGGAGCATGCCAAGGAGGATGAGGGTGATTCTTCTCCTCTACCATGTACAGTTCTGGTGTCTCCAACACAAGAAAGACATGGAACTGTTGGAGCAAGTCCAGAGGAAGCCACAGAGGTGGTAAAGAGGAGAGGAGAACTTGCCCTAGAAAGCCAGACTGAGAGAGCTGGGGCTGTTCTGCCTGGAGAAGAAAAGGTCGAGTGGAGAACTCATTGTAAACTTTCAGCGTCTGAAGGGGCTTCCAGAGAAGCCAGAGAGGGACTCTTCATCAGGAACTGTAGTGACAGGACAAGAAGTGATAGGAACAAATTGAAAGAAGGAAAAATTATGTTCGATTTATATAAGTAGTTCTTTATTGTGAGGGTGGTGAGGGGCTGGAACAGGTTGCTCAGAGAAGCTATGGCTGCCCTATCCCTGGAAGTGTTCAAGGCCAGATTGGACGGGGCTTGGAGCAACCTGGTCTACTGAAAGGTGTCCCTGCCCTTGGCAAGGGGGAGTTTGGCTTAGATGATCTTTAAGGCCCTCTCCGATTTCTTAACATTCTATGATTCCCAGCTAAGGCAGGGATGGGTCTCCCCCTCCGGGGACTCCGGGCCTGCTCCCAACCCCGTGCAGCAACGTCAGCGCGGGCCGGGGACACACACAGGGGCCGGTCCGACAGGGGGGTCTCAGTCCTACACCCTCACCGGGTGTCGCCGTCTCCGCGAGGGCACCGCAGGGGCGGCCTGGGCTGAGGAGCCCACATGAGAGCCCTCAAGAGTCTCCCGTGTCGCTCGGACCCGGCCCGCGGTAGCCGCGCAGCCCTGACTGCCCCCGCCCCCTCGCGCATGCGCCGTGCGGGGACAAGATGGCGGCGCCCGTGGACCTGGAGCTCAAGAAGGTATGAGACCTTCGCCCGTGTGTCACCTCTCCGTGCGTGTTTCCACCTTGTGTCCCACCCTTCCATTGCGTGTCCTGTCCCCTGTGTCCCCCCACTTGTGTCCCCCCACTTGTGTCCCCCCACTCGTGTCCCGGCGCTGCCGGCCGGTCCCCTCGTGCCCGCAGCCCTGGCCGGTTGTGCCCCCGCCGCCCCTCACCCCGGCGTTCTCTCCTGGCCAGGCCTTCACGGAGCTGCAGGCCAAGGTAATGGACACGCAGCAGAAGGTGAAACTGGCCGACCTGCAGATCGAGCAGCTCACCAAGACCAAAAAACACGCCCACCTCACCGACACGGAGGTGATGATGCTGGTAGACGAGACCCGCATGTACGAGGGCGTGGGGCGAATGTAAGTATCGGCCGGAGCGGGGACACCCCGGCTCCGTGCGCCGGGAGAGGGGCTCCTCAATTCAGGAGGGACAGTGAGGGGCTAGAGCGCGTCTGGAGAAGGGTAGCAGAGCTGGGAAAGGGTCTGGAGCACAAGGAGTGGCTGACGGAGTTCTGGAGGCTCAGCCTGGAGAAAAGGAGGCTCTAGGGGGACCTTCTTGCTTTCTACAACTCCCTTAGAGAAGAGTGGAGACAAGTGGTTGTCAGGGTCTTCTCCTAGGTAACAAGTGATGAGAGGATGTAGTCTTAAACTGCACTAGGGGAGGTTTAGGTTGGACATCAGGAAGAATTTCTTTACAGAAAGGGTGATTAAACATTGGAAGGGGCTATCCAGGGAGGTGGTGGAGTCACCGTCCCTGTAGGTGTTTAAGAAAAGACTGGACGTGGCACTTAATGCCATGGTCTAGTTGACGAGGTGGTGTTGAGTCATAGGTTGCACTCAGTGACCTCGGAGATGTTTTCCAACTTGGTGATTCTGTGATTCTGAGACCCCTAGCCTGAATCTCTATGAACCTTCCAGGCTGCTGCCCTGGGCAGGAGGTTCTCTTCACAAAGAGCACACCAGCTTTCTCTCAGCACATTCATTTGTTTCCTTTTTCTCGTTGTCTTTCATTTTTAATTCCAGCAACCTGCCTGTGAATGCAGCGAGACTTACTAGGGTTTACCTCTTGGGCTTAGGTACTGGCTGCCTCGAAGAAGGGCTGTTATAAATGATACCGGCTTTGTGTGGTTTTGCTTGCTGGCTCAGCTCCTGGCCCCAGTGCTCTCCTCTGGCATCTCTGGGAAGTTTGTAATTTCAACTAGCAGAGCAGTGCTCTAATGACAAGTGCATTTGTGAGAAGGCCCTCACAGACCTGCCCAGTGTCAGTCATTTCCTGTGTAGTTTATGTCAAACTCCTTGAAAACCCCCTGTGCATAGTTCTTGTGCTCAGGGCTTTGCTTGCACAGGTGTTCTATAGAAATGCCCTTTGCAGTGTGGTGCCAGGGAATGGATCTAATGTCATTGCACGGATTTTTTTCAAACCTCTGGAAATGAGCATAAAGCTTGTATGGGTGGTGCAGTGCAGTCCTAAAGATGTGCTTCTGTGTGTTGGATGACTGTCAAAAGAAACACCTTTACCCAGACCTGAGGTGTTCTGATTAATTTCCACAATCCACTTTGGTGGGACTTCAGCAGCCTCTGATAGAAGACCAAATAAAATGGTCTTTATATAGAGCAGTTTCACCATATCAAGTCTCAAATCTGAAACACGTGCTTGCTTGACAAATATCACATTAGATTTCTGCGTTTCTGATTTGAGAAATAGGATTTTGTCTCATGTGAGTTGGGTAACAGTGATGACTGCTCAACTCGGGATGTGGTTTGTGAAATACTGAATCTGCTCTGAGTGCTGCCAAAAGGGGTGATTGTATCAATCTCTTCCCCACCCTGTTTACCCCATGTTCTTTGTGTCAAAGTGGGTGATCACAGGACTGAGCAGTGAGCCAGGTCAGACTGCAAGTGCCCTGAGCCATCAGCCCACACAATCTCCAGATCAAGTTGTAGGGATGTGGCAGGACTGGGAAGCCAGGAATGGTGTCTACTTTGCCTTTTGCTGAGAGTTTTCAGGAAAGTTGTACCCAGGCTGATGGAGCTGGCAGAATTCCCTTCTTGGTTCCCACTAAATAAACTTCACCAAGGAAGTGCATTAACTGTTGGGTTTGGTGGGGATGCTGGTGACTGGTACCTCAAGAGGAGACAGGTTCTGGTCTCTTGCAGGAGGCAAGAGGATTGACCCGGGCAGGTTGTAGATGTAGCAAACACTCATGTTTGGAGTAGTCATGAGATGTCTCAAAAGGCTTTTATTCTGTTTGGATTTGTCACAGGGCAGACAGATGAAGAGTAAAAGATAATTCTGGAGTCAATATGTTTTTCTAAAGCTTTTTTAAAATCCAAAATACGGAGTGCCTTTGGACTGGAGAAGTCCCTCAAGATACTTTAGAAATGTGAGTGTCTTGGTCTTTCTCATTAAATAATCCCACCTGTGAATCAGATGTGGGGAGCAGATGTTATTTTGTCGCGGTCTGAAGTGCACTGTCCTGCTTTCTTCTTCTGCCTGCTCCTTAGGAGTAAGACACACACCTTCTTTGTGTCCTAAACCATTTACCCTTCCTGTGTGCAGCTGTGGGAGTCCCAGTCTTCTGGGGAGTCCTGTTTTCCTTACCTTTCCATGACCAGACAGGTGTGAGGCATGGCTGGCAGCTCTGGTTCCTTGGGGGTGGCAGAGGCGCCAGCAGGAAAATATTTGCATTATGATATTGTTTAAAAACTGAACTCTTCATGGGCTTTGTTGTATTAGTTGCTGTGCAAATACAGATTAAGAGAGTGCTCTTCTTCTGAACGCTACTTATTCATTCTTTTGTTTTTCCTTTTTCTTTTTTCCATGCCTAAGCTTGACAGGATGTTTCTGTGAACTCTACCTGTCTTGGCTGTGGGGCTGAATCAGTCCTGTCGATTGGCAGTAATACTCTGGTGTAATTTGTGTCACTTCCTAGTACAGAGAACTTGCGCCAAGTACATGAAGCACTTCCTGGAGCCCATTCCAACCCCTAGCAGAGAATTTATTGCTGAAATTTGGGCTTTTAGCAAAGCAGGCTAAAGCAGCCCTTGAGCAGGAGTTAAGATCCAAGGGATGTCTGACATCTTGTGTTCCACTGGAGACCAAAGGAAGAGGTCACTGCGGTTTTTCTGGACATCGAAGCCATGTTCTGTGAAGTGGAGTAGCAGATGTCCTGCATGGACATGGGAGTTTGGCCACCAAAGGCATGTTTGTGATGTCTTAATTTCATTTGTGTAGTCCAGCATGCAAGTATTAGAGCTCTAAAGGGTTTCAGTTATCCAGGAAGGGTGGAGGTTTGCGTCACTGTTAACTGTGATTACCAGAGCTCTTCTTCTTGAGTTCTTGCAATAAGTTTTGTGCCTCTATTCCTGTGCTTAATATTTTTAAAAATATCGTTTTTTTCTTCTTTAACCCATCTAAGCTGCTACTTAGAATCTGACCTCTGATAGGGTTTCTGTATTTTTCTCCATCTTAGGTGGTTTGGACTATGTGCAACGGGCTAGCACATACCCTTCTCTAGGACAAGATACTCCAGGTCTTTGTGCAATTTGAAGGCTTGAGGAACTGTGGTGACATACTGCATCCTGGGAGGAAGTCTATCTGGTTGGGTACTTCCTTGTGCGCTGCTTGGAAAGCAGTTGTGTGGTTTTTAATTTCTGAACCCCTCTCCTGAATCTCCTTCCTTCTTAGAAGGCTTTCCCTGCACTATAGTGAATGTGAAAGTTCAATTTGTTGTTCCATTTGTTGTTCCTCAGCTTAGGGGTTTGTTTTTTTTTTTTTTTTATATATTGCTGTTTGTGTACCTTGCTGAGGCCTTACTGGCCTCCATATGTGGGGCTCAATTTACTTTTGCTAAAGCTATTATTGGTTTGACACAAGAAATATCACTGCCACATAGTATGAGCTGATGAATTGCTGTGTACTGTACATATCCGTGAGGCTGGGATCTCATCTGGGTGGTGGCATCTTGCCAAATACATTTCATTTCTGTTACTTCATACTCTTTTGAAAGGCCCGTTACATAGCCTGAGACAGCTACCACTGTGCTGGACTTCTGCTTAAGCTATTTGTGAACTGATATCATCGTGTTGCTTTGAGAACTATGTTGAAAGTTTAAGCTTCAGAATTCTGTCTGAATATTTCAGACCTTTCCCTTTACATTCTTCTAGTCCATAACCTGGACAAGATCCTTATTTACGGAAGAAAAATGTCTGGCACTTGGTGTGGGGCGCGGTGAGGAGAGTGCTGCAGTTTTTCATGCCGTGCCAAAATAGACAGTCAGTTTTGGTTTGATATTGCTTTATCATCAGTTTGCTTGTCCAGCAAATGGGAGAACACTTAAAAAAGAAAATATAAGTTAAAATCAAGCACATATGTAGCACAACTTTTGGCTCAAGATTTTCTGCTAGTGTAGTATGTTACTGCAGCTGTCCTTATAAAATGCCTTTGCACCATTACAGTATTTTATGGGACAGCTGTAACAATATGAATTTGAATTTTAAAAAATTTTTTTAAAGAGTGGTTCTTTTACTGTCTGAACCATATGCAGGTGAAACCCGAGAGAGATTTAAAAGTTCTTGATGATTCCTGGGATTTAAATGCATTCTTGCTTTTACTGTGATTCTTGGTTTTGTTTGAAAATGAGACATCATCAGTCACTGTTCATCTTTCCTGAACCCCCAAAGGCAGTAGTCCCTGCTGCACATCACTCAGTACAGGTGCAGGAGCTGCATTTTCACTGTTTGTGTGTGTGTGAGGTGTTTGATTCTGCCAGCACAGAACATGGCAGCTGCCCTGTGCTTCCCACTCATGGCAAAAATCTCACAAAGAGCTGAAGGACATGCAAGGCTTAACCTTGCTGGTTCAGTTACTAACTATAGGCTGGTCTGTGAAATCTGAGTGGCTTCTCCATGGCCCGTCTCTGTGGGTAAGGCTTGGTGTGGGCTGGGCACTGGGGCCCGGCTGCCGAGGGGCTGACAGGTGCTGACACGAGTCTCAGGGACCAACATGTTGCTTTCAGCCTCTGGTCAATATGTGGCTTATAAACTTGAAGTTCTTTCATGTAGCTGTTGGAAAAGGGAGAACTTATTTTCCACATTAAGTCTGGTGTGTGTAGAAGTTCAATCAGGCTTCAATGAGTTGTGAAGAAAACAAAATTTGTGTCCGACTGCTTTACCACTGCTTCCGCTGCACGTTGAATGAGCTATTGGGAGCTGGTACGTGAGGAACCAAAGGCTACATGGGCATAAGCCAAAAGGTTTTCCATCACACAGTTGTTTTTTATTTCAGATTTTGCTTGATTTTGAGCTACTCACTTTTGTTGCAGCCTGAACAATGATCTTCACAGTGTTGTTAGGTGTAAGTGGGCCTGTAAAATTTGCAAGATCTTCTTAGAGAGCTGTCATGAAAAGCAAAAATGAGAATGATGCATGCAGGGGTGATGCAGTAGTCATCTGTGCTGCTGCCTGTGACTTGGTCTGTGAAATAAGGGGCAGCAGTTGGTTGTCATCCCCTTCCTGGTCAATTAGGAGTGTGAGAGGAGCAGAGCTGGTCTGTGGGTGTTGTGGTTACTGGTGACAGTAGGGGGATACTGAGAATCTGGACTCCCGGATTTGGTTCCAGCTCAGAAAGGGAGCTGTTCTCCTGGATGCAGGTTCCTTTTTCAACTTGACTTCTTGTGATTTCCAAACACATTCTTTCCCCGCTGCCCTGCCCCCACTAAGTTCTTGATCTTATTCCTGCTGCCCAGGCTGCTCATTTGTAATCTCCTGGATATTTTGGTCCAGCTATAGCTCTTCTGCCCTGCTGCTCTACATAATTTCTCCATGCAATACTGTAACATCAGAGAAGAAAATATTTCCATGGCTTGTGTGCAAGATGTGTATCTACCCCATTCTAGGAAACAGCTGCATTCTTTTAAGGAATCAGCTTTAGACAAGAGAACTTGGACATGTCTGATAAGTCAGTGTTTGTGAAATGTATAAGCAGCAGAAAAAAGGTCTTACAATAAAAATAATAGCTGATTTAAAATAAAAATAGGTCTTTTACTTATCCCTGCTGGAAATAAACCTATTGGTTATAGTCCCCCACCTACTGCGTGGGCGTTCTGATAGAAGATTAGCAATACAGCTTTTCCTCCTTACTTGTCTCCCTTGCCTGGGGACATTTAACTCTTTAGGAACATTTTTCTATTGGGACTAGGACTATGACATCCATACAAGTCTGTTCCATTCTTTCCTTTATCCCTAACTTTTTCCCTACCTGTTACCTAGACAACACAGAGGAAGGAGCTACCTGAGTAAACTTACAGGAGATGAAATCTAAACTGAGAAGAATAAGTGTCAGAAGGGAGACTGAGTGCTCCTGCAGACTGCCCTTGTTGCTAGAAGAGGGAGTCTGATGTGCTGTGAGCCAGAGGCAATGTGCTGTCATGGAAATGCCAGAGCCTTCAGAAAGCCTGCACTGTCAGGGCAGCATTTACAGGTTGGGCTGTTATGGACTGGGGGCTGTAGTAAGGCACCTTGGCTTTGTCCCTGCCTCTAGGGAGAGGGAAGCTGAGCTCTCTTGCAAATACAGCCCATCTCTTGCTTCAGTGGTTCAGAGTTCTATTTGGATATATGCTAGACAAGTAGTAAGTGTTTTGAGGGGCTTACACTGCTCCTGCTTTTGTGACTTGCTGTGCCAAATGACTTTGCAAAACCTAATGACTGATTTCTGAAGTTCTCCAAGCACTTAAAATGTCACTCTGGTATTCTGAAGCAGCAAGGAACTTCCATTTATTTTAATATTTAGTGTATTTAAAGTACTGTATTTTGAAAGTTTTTCTCCATTTCCTGAAGGAAATTTTGGAATCAAGGGTGAGAGTCCCTGGAGAAATACTGAACGCTAGAGCACTTCTTTCAGAATACAGGGTTGTTTCTCTGGTTTAGCACAGAGGATGTGGCTTTCCTGCAGCAGAGAAGAATGACCAAATCACTGGCCCAAAGAAATACTGGGAAAATCCCTATTGTATTCCTGTCTTGCTTGAAGATGCCCTTCTAGGTGTGGAGTCAGTGGATATTCAGCCAGCAGGACGGAGTGTGACAAGGTACTCAGGGCCCACAGCGGTCAGGTGGAGGTGCCCAATCAGTCTCTGAGCTGGGATGTGAATGTCAGCATAAGATATAAATTTTAGGTGGAACAGCCTTAAAACAAATGAGAAATCTAAGTCTTGACAAGAACATCCTGGTCTTGTCACTTATTCAAAGCCCGAAAGATGGAGAGGTTTGTTCATGACCCCTGCATTAAAACATAGAATTAAATATAAGGAAACCAATCCCATGGGATGAGATCTCCACTTTACACAAGTTTAATTCAGAGATGCAAGAACCAAAGTGCTGCATCAAATCTTGAACCAAATGCAAGACAACTTCTGTCTTCAATTCTTACTTTGTTTTCTCCGAAACTATTTGCTGAATTAACAGAATATTTCAGCCAGTTTAGAGAAAAAGAAACAAACCCCCAGGCTTTCTGAGAAGAAACAATTCTCAAAAACACCATCCAGCCTTTTTTGGTCCACAGATGCTGATTCTAAGAAGTTTGTTCTTGCTGATTAGGACACAGCAGTGTGGTTGTTTTAGTGCTAGCTAATTTAACTCCAGAATCCAGAAATATCTGTCCATTAATGTTATGCTTGAATTCTTTTGGCTTGGTTATCTTTGCGTCCACTGCTGTGATGTTTTCTGTAGTGCTCTGATACTTTGTTGTAGCAGGATTTGGGATGTGCAGAAGCCAAGACTGCTATTTATCCACAAGCTGGGTCTTTCTCCTCACTTTGCATTTCGAAAGTTTCCTCCCGAGCAAGGGAGAAAGCTTTTCTCTTTTCCCCTCTTGCAACTGTGGATGGATTTGCTTTTCAAAAAAGATGGATCCTGATTTTGCTAGTTTTCCTTTACAGGTTCTTAGGGAAGGGCTGCTGCTAAGAAGGGCGTAAGTTTGCCTGTCAGAGTATAGCAGTATCTTATTCTGCTTGCTACTGCAAAGTTCACCTTTCTGATCACAGAATATTTATCAATAAGAAAAAAATTAAAATAGAAATGTCTTTGGGATTGATTTACCAGGGTGCTTACAATAATGTTTGCTTGTTTGTGTTTTCCTTGCTGCATATCCACGTGGTGTTATAGTTTTAATTTTTTTTTGTTAAGCATTCTTCCATAGGAATTTGGAGGGAATTCTTAAAAATAGAGCAGATTTTATAAATGGATCTTGACTTCCTATTATTGGAAAAAATTGTTTCTGTTTTCTGCTGCTTGCAACTTTCAAATCTGGCACAACCCAGACTGCAAAAAATCTATTTGAGGTGTGTGTGTTGGTTGGGATGTTGTAGTCATCTGAGTTCCCTTGGCTTAAATAAGCCACACCTCATCATTGCTACATACTAACAAATTATATGAAAAAAAAATTAGAAGACAAAGCCACTAAGTCAGGAATATAGTGAGGAAGAACTGCTCACGGGGATTTCAATCGTGTGAACTGCAGTTGTTTTTGCACTGTTTTCCCACATGGATTTAATCTCAAATGTTATGAATTCCTGTATGATAGAGAGGAGGCATTTGCTTGCTTTTTTTTTTTTTTGTTTAAATTCCATTTATGTCGATTGAGCCTTCAAAAAGAATTTATGATGCTCATTAAAAGCAGACCACAGTACTATTTTATTATTTTGGATTGTTCTATATTTAATAGACACTTAGAGGTATATTCCTGATTTCTTTTTTTAAAGAACCAAACTTGAACAATGGTATAAATCTACCATCTAGTTAAGTGTCTGGCAATGCAGAAACTGCTGTTTGCAAGCTGTGTTGCTATCTTGGCTTGAGGTAATGTAATATGCTGTAGCTATTGAGAGATGCCCCCTGAAAAAGTGAAAGCTCAATGTAAACATGGCCTGAAGTGCAGCCCAAACCCCTCTGCAGGGCTGGGCACGTCGGGCCAGCCTGTGCTGAGGTTTGAGGAAGTGAACGGCATGGAATTCTGTGTTCAATTCCTTTAGCTCCTTAGAGTAAATAGGTTTATGTCTTACAAACGTTCATCTGAGTAAAAGTTACCCTTGTTGGGGCCTACATAAGATACGGTTTGGCTGGCGTCCAGCGCCGCTAATCCTGGTCTCCGCATGCTCTGGTGTGCCAGGCTGGCTTTGCACAGGTTGCGCTGCCCACTGGGGATGTCTTCTGCCCAAACAGCTCCTGGTGCTCATCCACCTCTCCAAGGGCAGCAGTAAAATGACTTGTGAACAATAAACTGCTGCTCCTTGGAATGTATTCATGTATAATCCTCCCAACATAAGCTGTGGGATTTGTTTTGCTTTAAGGTATGCGGGGGGGAATAGTTAAGGTCAGCTATATCGAGGGTGACCCACTGAGATGACTGACCACTAAAATAAATGCAATCATAGGAAAAGCTTCAACTCATCTGTTCAAACTCCATCTGTTCTGAACCAGCTCTAGTTAAGGCATGTGCTCTGTTGATGGGAAATTCAAAATCAGGCTGAAAAAATGTGAAACCCTTAGACATGCATGAAGGGTGGCAGCGTGAGCTATAATTAGTGATGGTTTTTCTTTTTTTTTGTTAATACTGCTTCCTTGTCTTGTTTGGAACTGGGTAATTCATCTATAGTCATTGAACTGGAATTTGCAGGGGTATAAGCTGTGCCTGGTATGAACTGTATAGACAATCGTTTACAGAAGCACCAGCAAATCCTGGGAGAGTCGAAGGGGACTACTGGGTGCTGGCAGTTCTGCACAACTGGCTCTGGTTCAATCAAGCTAGATTGCTTGGGATCAGCTCCTTGGAAGCCTTTCTTCCATTGGCTTTGAACAGTACTTAAAATGCATTAATCCCCTACTGAGTCTGCTCAAAGGTTGAGCAGCAGTGCAAGTTCAGAATTAAAAAGCATCTTTAAATAGACAAGGGTATGACTGGGCTTAGCCAAACTTTTCTCACGGAGTGGTCTAATGCAAGCACTTGGTTTCAAGGAGAAGGACATTCCATATAAACACTGCTATGATATACCAAAACATGTTAGGTTGTTTAGAGATATAGTAAACATGTTAAAATAATGTTATGGCTTTGTACAAAGTTGCTTGTTTTCTTTTCAGTTTTTGCTGAGAGTTTCCCAAATGGAATAAGAGCCATGTAGCTGAAGTTACAGTGACTCCTTGTGTGAGCTGGGAGCCAGGTGAATGGACTTACAGATCTGTCATTCATCATTTTTCTGGCAAAATAACACTGGGCATATATACCTGTAAAATTGTCTTTCTCTGGAATTAGGCAGGGGCCTGTATACCCATGTTGGCAGGGGAAAAGCTGAGGCTTCCTCTGGTACCCTGTGCTGATTCTTGCAGGGATCTGCATGGAGCCAAGTGGGAAGAGCTTCTTTGCAGACTGGCCATGAGGGGGTCCTGTGGCCTGTTGTGGGGCTCCTTCCCTCCTGGTTTTAATACTTGAACACAAACAGCCTCTTCCACAGGCAGGCCAAGCAGCAGAAACACTGGGGCCATGTTCCCTAACTCCAGGGGTGGAGGAGAGGCTGCTCATGCCCAGGACAGCTGCCTGCCACTGAAAGCTCCAGCTGTAAAGGCTGAAGTTTGTTGCAGTTGCAAGTAATTGAAAGTAGGGATTCTTCATGGAAAACCTGAACTATGAGCATCACTGTGACTCCACCTTTAATAACTTTAATGACTTGTATGTCATAATGAAGAGTGGCATGTGCTGAAAAAACATCTCCATAACCTCATTCATTAAGAGGCGAATCTTTCAGTATCTAATATTATGTCTCAAAGTCAAGTAAGCAGTACATTTTGGTGCAAACAGACTGAGTTATGGAATTACTTACACTGGACGATCATCACTTTGTGGGTGTGTGTGTGTGACACAAAGGAGCAGACAGATGATGAAATGGGCAGCACTGCTGACCTGACAAGAGTCCAAAGACCACTAGGGCCAGAGCATCAGGGAGTGCAATATAAACACTGATCAAATGAAAAATTACAATAGAAAATTAGAATTGCCAAGGAGTAACAGATCCCTTCAGAAGGAAACAATCAGTGAGCCTCGGAGAGTGTATGTAAACCACTTTCTCTGCCTTAGGGAAACAAAATTCCTGATGTGGAGCTAGCAAAGAGAGGAAAATAGAAACAAGTGGGAATATTTAGAGCGAGGTTTCTCTTTCAGTTCCCTTGTGCACTATTTTTGTTCTCATATTGCACTTGAGGACCAGCAGTCACTGGGAGGCCAAGCATGTAGGTGCAGTCAGTTGGCAACCACTTGGCTCTGCTCCATGGAGCAGTTCTTGTTGGCAGCCCAGGTTTGGCTGAACACTGCTGTCCTCAGGGACCCCCCTCCTCTGCAGCTTTTGTTTCTAATTTTCTTTGTTTTGCTTTGAGTTTTCACCATTATATATGGACACTGGAAACTGCTCTGTTTTTACTAGCCCTTCCCTTTGAAATGGGTGGCCAGGTGAGATTGGTAAACTGGTCCATTCAGACCCAGATATTCCTGGTGTTAATTTAACAACAGTGAAAAAGTTCCTGTGTGAAGAGGTGATTGTTACTTAGCTTTGTAATTGCCACTGCGGTGCTGAGCATGTTTCTGAATCACTGTTTCGTGTTTGATAGTGTAGGTGTCATGTTTGACAGGTCTATTAGTGTGTACTGTGACGCTTCACTGAGAGGAGGTGGATATGGGTGAACTCTCATATCTAGGAGAAGACCTGGTTTGCTCCTTTTTGTCTGTGGACTAACAGGAGTTAGACTCCATCCCAGTTCAACACACAAACTGCGGGGGCTTGGAGCCTCCCATGGACTGCAGCAGAGCTGTCAAAGCGGCTCTTGGGTCAGTATTAGCTGTGCTGCCTGCCAGACTCCACACTACTGAGCAGAAAGGGGCTCCTCAGCTCGGTGACTCATGTGGGGCCAGCTCTCAGTTGGTGGTGAGCCTCCAGGCACTGAATTAAGTTCATGTGTTTGAAAGGCTTGTTCACAAAGTCAGGGAAGAGCTAAGTTGTCAGAATGTACCGAGGTTCTTCATGAACTTGAAAATCTGTACATAAAATAGCTACATCTAAGTGAAACCAGGCAGCAGAATGACACTGCCCTATTTCTCCAGCATGGTGAGTTAAAAAAAATAAAACTCATCAAGTTGATGTATTACTTAGGGTAATTGAAAAAATGGAATTTAGATTAAATCTAAATTCTGATGTATTATAAGTGCCCTGCAGCACTTCTTACCTAATGAGCAGAACAAACTTCTGCTTTTTTCAAGTGCTGCCATAAACCACATTATTTCCTTAGGTAAGAACTTTGACCAAGATCTCCATTTGTGTGTATCCCAAAGTAGATGCTAAAAAACTGATGAGTTTTTGGTGTCCTGCTTATGTTGGAAAGCAAAGCCACAGATTTAAATAGTTAACTGTGGATGTGGATTTATAGTTCAGCTTTCAAAGACCTGGCCTTTGGCAGCTTCCAGGGCAGCACCTGTGCTCTTGAGGCTGCGAGCTCTGTGCTCTTGCAGCAGGGAACTCAAACAAGTGACTTTAAGCGGTACTGGTGAAGACCTGCAGGATGCTGCAGGCCAAATCAGGGACATCTCATGTGCTTCTGAGCAAATCTGTGAACGGACACAGGTTCCAGCCCACTGTTTTATAGCAGGCAAAATCGGGGTGGTTGTATTTGTGCCCAACTGCCCGCATAAGTCTCGTCAGTGCTAATTTCAGCCATCCAATTTTAATTTGCTGTCGCATGTCTGCCAGAGCATTGCAGGAGGGTGGGAGGAAAGATATTTTCCCTGATGACTGCTGTTGACATTTGCAGAATAAAAGTGAAGTCAGCCGATTGTTTGTTGGAGGTTTTGGTGCCTGCAGCAGTTCTGAGCCAGCCGGGATCGCCCAGTGCCTGTCACCCAGCAGGGACCTTCCCAGCTGCAGCATGGGGAAAATTGCTCAAGCTGTGTTGGTGTTCAACTTTGTTTTTCAGACCAAGGACGTCAGGGAAACCAAAATGATCAATCTTCCTGTACAATTTGGGGAAGTAAATGAGAAGGGATTGTATTCTTCTTTGCTGCCCCCACAAAAAAAGGAAATAATTCAGGAAATGTTCACCTACCCAGGCAGGCTCAGGGAAGCAGTGACGTGAGAAGGGACTGATGGCTTTGTGTACAGAGGGCATCTTGCAGCTTTGCTTTTCACTAATGGAAGCTACTGCAGAAGCAAGGCAAAATTTGAGTCTTCACCCCAAACTCTGCAGGAATGTGTGTTGAGGTTGATTTTTTTTTTTATTCTGGTGTTGTAGGCTTGAGGTAAGACCATCAGAATGATGTGTTTGCTGGTGGTCCTGAAAAGTACTTCTTCTCTGGCTGGATCCAGACTCTAGTAGTAATGAAAATAACTTCTCTTTCCTAGAAGGGTGGTCTTGAACTTGATTTTCACAAAATCACCAGTGTTGTTATTTCAGCAGTCTGGTGTATGCCAGGACCCCAAACCATCACCACTGTGTGCAAATGAATGGTGGGGACATTCCCAGTGGGAAGGGGAGGACTGAGGAGACAAAGAGAGTCTTAATGAGCTGTGTTGGTAAGAACAGGACCAGATAGAGAGCCAAGATGATGCCAGCAATAAGCGTGAGCCAAGACTGGGAAAAAATGAGAGAGATTTGAGAAAATTGCAACATAAAAGCTGTAGTGGAAGTGGAAAAGAGGAGGTGAAGCGGAACAGGGAAAGAAGTGAGAGGAGGAGGAGGAGGTGGTTTTGCATGCAGTTAATAGCAGCCCCAAAGAGAGTTTTAATTGGAAACCTATTATAATTATCCATGGTTTTCCTCCCATGCATTTCAGGAATGTGTGTGGCAGGTAGTTTTCCTTTTGGCTGGGTTACTGATGCAGAGGGCACTGGGTTTCCAGCCAAGTGGCAGATCCGTGTTTGTGTTTACCAGGCTCTGAGCAAACATGTTAATAATGTCATTTGTCGTGGGAGATGACTCTGCAAACTGATTTCAGATTTTTCTGTAGCAGACGGGGAATGCATTCTGATTCTGCCCTGTCTAAAGCTGCTCATTTTAACTGTTGAAGCATGAGCTGTTGTCACCTGGCAGGAAGACATTGACCCAAGTTGGTGCTAGAGGAGACCTTGACCTCGTTGGTATGACCCATGGAGGCTCCTTCTAAATCCCCTGGGGGACTTTCTAAGTAGGGAAGGGGGTGAATGTGCAGCTTGTACATTCTTTATGTCTGGAAGGATGAAAAACAACCATAGAGGGTTCCTAAAACTCGTTTGAACTTAGTTGTCATTTACCTCTTCGTGGGATGCCAGTGCCACATGCTCGAGAGCTGTTTGGAATGCTGGTGCTCCTTCAGAGGCTTCTCTGAGCAAGGCAGGCACCTTTCTGTTTGTGGACAAGCAGGATTGCCACAAATGAGATGTTACAGATGCATCTTTCAAATCCCTTTAGCAATTGAGAACAGTGGCCACAATTTCAGTTAAAAGCAGCCACTTCCCTCCCCACATAAAAACCCTTTGGCTGGTGAAAGCATAGAAATTTGGAGATCAGTGAGGGGTTGGGTTAAAGCCAAGGCTTGAGAACTGGAAGCTGTGAAAGCTCCCTAGCTTCTGCTGGAAGCACCTATCTCTGTTTTGTCAGATCACAAAAGGGTGTGGGTTGGAAGGGTTCTTTACAGAGCACCCAGTTCCATGCCCTGCCATGGGCGGGGGCACCTTCCACTTGACCAAGTTGCTCCAAGCCCTGTCCAAGCTCCTGGCCTCGGACACTTCCAGCAATCTGTGCCAGGGCGTCACCACCCTCAGTGCAAAACATTTCTTCTCTATGTCCAACCTAACCCTGACCTGTTGCAGTTTAAAACTGTTGCCCCTTGCCTGTATTGACAGACCCTGGTAGTAAGCCTCTCTGTCTTTCATATAAGCCTCTTTCGTACATTGAAAAGCTGCAGTAAGGTCTCCCTGGAGCCTATTCTTGTCCGTGTTGTACAACCCCAACTCCCTCAGCCTTTCCCTGTGGAAAGCTTTGTTTTTATTTGCTGGGTTTGTTTACCTTGTGAGCACTAATAAATAGCTCTTACCTGTCAAGAGTCTTCCTTGACTACATGCCATCAATGGATTTAAATCCCTTTGAAGGGAAGGTGCTGACAGACTCCCCTTGCTGGTTGTGTGCCAGAACTGCTTCCAGATCATTCAAGGACACTGAATGATAGAGGGAGATCTGTGTGTATCCATGCTCATCCTCCCAGAGCATGGGTGAGGCTGGTGTGCCTTTGGGGCCAGCCTGGTGGGCTCTGGGAGCGGTCAGAGCAATTTCTCATGTCTCTGTCCAGAACATGGGGGTGAGGGTGAACGCTTACCAGACACGGCTCTAGTTTAACTTAGTGTGCGGTTGGGGAACACTGATGTAAAAAGTATCCAATGCTTTCTGTCTCTTCTTTTTCACTTGTAGGTTTATTCTTCAGCCTAAAGGAGTGATTCATAATCAGCTCTTAGAAAAACAGAGAATAGCCGAAGAGAAAATTAAGGAGTTAGAGGTAAGTTTTTGGCAGGTAATGATGAGGAAAGTAGAACATTAAAGTTCAGCAAGATGCTGTTTGCTACATCTTGTCTTGTTTTTATCTGTTACTTTTCATGCTGAAGGATTGTAACTAGATGAAACACAGAGCCTGTTACAAGTAACCTACAAGTAACTCAAGGCACTTAGTGCATTTCCTAGATCTAGGGAGCAGTAGGGATTGATTGTTCACTCTTTGTCCCTGTATGAAAACTGGGAGTGAGATTCAATTCAAATGAGATTATTCAGAGCAAGGTCTAAAACAAGCAAAAGGATGTTTGTGTGGTTATTTGCAGCAGATAAGTGATGTAAAACTTTGCCAGTTGATGTGGGTATTTAAAAGTTACGCTGGCTCAGAACAATTGCACAGATTCATGGAAGAGAAATCCATCGAGAATTACCAAATATGTAGAAATGGCATCCTACTCAGGAAGTCCCTGAGCTAAAAATGTCCAAGGGGTGGGAAAGTATGAGGAGGAAGTACCGTATAGGCCTGCCCTGTCCTTACACTCTGCCCTGAGCATCTGCTTGGAGCTGCTGTTGAAGAGCTGGATGTGTGGGGAGATGGGACTTTGTTTTGACAATGTGGTCAGAGCACTTCTGTGTTCTTGTGTTTATCTGGTTGGAGTATTCAAGGCAGAGAAGGATATCTAGGAAATAAAAAGTAGTGTCTGCGCAAGTTCCAGTGTTCTAACAGGCTATCTAGTCAATCTTGACTATCTTCTTGTGGCTGCATGTACAGCTTACAGTTCTTCTGAGAAGTGCAAAATGTACTTTTCCAAGGCTGTTAGTGTAGGGGATTTTTTATAATGTTCCTAAAATATCGTTAGTACAAACCTCTGTTTCTTGGTCTTTGGGGAATGACAGAGAAAGCAAAGACCAAGTTGTGTCAAGCTGCTTTTCCCATCTGTTATTGTTTTGGAGAAAGTGATGTGGAGACCACGTAAGTAGGGACAAGCAGGAATAGGAAATCTGTGTTCAAGCCCATTCAGACCTCTGCTGTTCCGTCTCCATTGACTCCTACTTACACTAAAGCAGAAGTTGAGTATGTATTTTTTAAAATTCCTTCTTAAAACTCAGCCTGCCTGGGGAGCTATGGAGCAAGCCCATCCCCAGAGGCTGTGTTGCCTGGAGTGTTTTCTGTGCCAGACACTAAGGGGGTTTGTGTTTCTGGCCACGAGAACTCTTTCTGCACAGGTCAAACAAGTGCTCCATGGACAGGCTGTATATCTAAGGTGGTGTGCAGACAAGGCACAGTCATTTTTATGGTTATGTGGTAAAAGCAATTGTATCCTTGCTCCTCTGGAGCCATCCCAGATGGCAGCGGCTTTGTGCAAAGACAGCCCTGCAACTGGGGTTGGAGGACTTCGTAGCAGCACCTCTGGGTTTGGAAGCAGGTGGAATGTGGCTGGCAGCCTGTTTATAAACTGCCCCTGGGGTGCCTTGCTGCCAGCTCCAGCGGGCTGTGGTTAGCTTCTTGGCTACTGTGCCCTTCAGCTGTGCCATCTGGGTTTCTTCCTGTTCCTGCTGGGGAATTATCTTACCTCCTGAACTTTCCGATCGCTGAGTTCAGCAGAATGGATGGAATTTCCCACAAATTATAACCTTTGCCATTCTTACACAAAGCCTCAGAACTCTCTGCTTCACAAATGTGCTTTTCTGCTTCATAGCTCCCTGTTGCTGAATCTCTGGTTATGGCCATTGAGTTGAAGTTCCCAGCAATAGTGACTGTCTCAAAAGGTGGTTGGAGTGGAAAGGTGGTTGCCACATGGATTGGTTTTTATTTTTAATCATGAATAGTAGGGCTCAGATTACCAACACTTTGAAAAAGTTTGTTTTAAGTCGACATTCAAGTCCATCTTTTAACTAATCTCCTTCCAGTTGGCTGTGGCAGTTTTGTGAAGCGGGTTTTCCTTCGGCCTGGGATTCCCCATGGAAGAGTGCAAGTGCTTAGGATGACAACTGCTGGAAACTGAGATGTTGGGGGAAATACCTGAGTCCAGCTCAGAGAGCACTTATCACAGGAGCAGGGGATTTTGCTGTCCTGAAAACAAGTTGTGACCAAAGCAGGAAAGAATGTGAAACTTTGTGACCTTGTGCTTCCACCGCATCGTTGTAAAATAAATATCAAAGTAAGAAAGGTTAAACATCCCTCCATTCGTTATTAAAACTGGAAGGGTTTTAAAGCTTAGGTTTATATTTTACATTGTTAACTACCTTATGACTTACTCACATTTCTCACTTTGCACAGCTGAATCAGGCTGGTCAGAGCAATCCCCCAGTACCCTATCATGTGACTGATCTCATTACTCCTGTAGCCTGAGCTTTAGCCAATTGTGCCTTGCTATGATGACATTATTGGCAAGGCATTGTGAAATGTGTCTTTTTTTGATACATGCCTGAATGTGAGAAATGCTCTCCCTTCTACCTTGGTTCTGTTTCCAGAGGAGCACAGCACAGAGGGCTGGGTTCACTGCTGAGCTCTTCGGGAAATCCATCCAGCTGTGTAGTAAGGATATGTCCAGCTGCCTGTTCCCGAAAATGTGTCTCTAACTTGCTTCAGAGGTGTGAGCTGGTTTTGCTGACATTCAGGAACTGCCAGGGAACTTTGAAAACTGTGAGGAGTTTAATCCCTTTTCTCCCTCTGACATTGTCCACTGCAGTACATGATTGCAGTCATTCCCTTTCCCTCACTTCCCTTTCATGGGTTTCTCCACTGCTGAAGCAATGCATTGTATTTTTCAAGGCAGCATCACAAAACTGGTGGGATACTGCTGGTTTGGACCTCCTTGCTGCTCATGACATGACAAAGCAGCCAGGACAGCCAAACCTGTCCTTGTAAAGGGCTGGGAAAATAAGGTTTGGCTGGAACACTCATTACACTTGGTGAGAGAAACTGTGTTCTGAAAGCACCAAGGGGTCTGGGTATGGATGAAGGGGCAGTTAGTTATCCTGCAGAAGTTATTCTGAAGAAAACCCAAGGTAGCTTTACCCTGCTTGTTAAAGCTGTGTATGGATGTGAATATAGCTAAGTATATATATCGAATCATAGAATAGTTTGGGTTGGAAGGGACCTTAGAGATCATCTCATTCCACCCTTCTGCGGTGGGCAGGGACACCTTCCACTAGACCCGGTTGCTCCAGGTATGGGGCAGCCACAGGTTCTCTGGGTAACCTGTTGCCAGGGCCTCACCACACTCATAATAAAGAATTTCGTTCTAATTTCCCATCTACATTTCCCCTCTTTCAGTTTGAACCCATTGGTCCTTGTCCTGTCTCTCTGGTTGTTGATGAAGAGTATCTCTCTGGCTTCCCTGTAGGCCCCTTCAGGTCCTGGAATGTGCTATGAGGTTTCCACACAACCTCGTCTCCAGGCTGAACAGCCCCAATGTTCTCAGCCTGTCAACTTCATATGCACCTGTGTGGTATTCTGAACTTCACAACTTGTATCTAATCCTTTGGAATCCAAACAGACTGCCCAGGCTTGCTGGCACAAAAGCTGTGCCTGCTGACAGACTGTGCCAACAGGGCTCACCCAGACCTCCAGAGATTGGTGCCGCAGGCTCCCTCACACACCGGCATGGGACACGTCCTGCTTAGCAGGAGCCATTGGATTTTTCCAGTCCTGATACTATCAAATTCTTGTTGTGTTTCACGGTGCAAGGGGTATGTGTTAAATCTATTTTGAAAGCATTCTAAAGGGATGAGCACAGACTCTTTTTAGCTCAGCAATGTTTGTGCAGTATTAGGAGAAAAACCAAGTAATGTTTTTCTTCCCTTGTTTTTAAGGAAACATGATATGTGAGGGGTGGAACAATGCTTTGTTTCAGGAAATGTTATCCGTTTCCATTGTAGAGCTAGATGGATTCTGTTTTTAAATGTGGCATTTTAAAAAGAACAAGCTCTATGATGTTATAAAGACATGGAAAATTGATTCTTCATTAGGGGTGGAGAAAGTGATTATCACTGTGTGCTTTCTCTGATAATATCTGATAGTCCCCTTCTCTCCTGCTATATTCAGCTTGTTTAGTTGTCAGGCGTTGTCAGACTAAATTGCTAAAAATAACAAATAAGGAGGAGGCTCTGCTGGGCAGCTCTGTCTGCTGTGTGCCACTGAATTTAGCTCCTTCAGGAAAAGGGCAAAAGCAACCTGCAGCTTTCTGGTTGAATTGGATTTTGGTTTTAAACGCTGATCACAACATAGCTGTGTGCTTGTTTCCCAGGCAATTCTTTCACATGCCTGTGGGAGACTGAAAGTTTACTGCTGCAGAGATAAAGGGTTGGTTGGTTTCTTCTCTGGCTGCCTGGAGTAGAAAATATAATCAAGAAAGCTGTACCTAAAGGCTTGATTTCTAATTCAGAAATCCTTCATGCAATCCCTAAAACACCATGTCCAATTTCCCTATCCCATGCAGACAATGTCTTTGCTCTCTTTCCTTGTGGAGGAAGGAACACTGAGCTCTCAAACACCGCTGTGCTCCATGTTTAAAGCCTCAGGTAATGTTTGCAAAGCTGGTGAAATTACAGTGACTGCACTGAAATGCCTTAAGGTGACCACTGACTTCTTCCCTGGTGTTGCCTGTGCACAATCTTGCTCATGCTGCAGCTTCCATTTCTCTGATCTTCTTTTTCTGGGAACTTTAAAATGGCTTTGCTGAAGCCCTGAGGTGGAGTGGTGGTGTCGCCCCTGTGATGAGTCGGCTCTGACAGTTGCCACAACAGTGTTTTCTTCCCCTGTGGGAACAAATATGTCTGCAGGTGAGGTGTGGCTGGGATAAAGTGCTGGAGCCTGGGGCAGGTATGGCTAGGATGGACTTGCTCAGGGTGGCCCCAGTCTCCGACGTGCTCCAGTGGCAGCTCTCTTTCATTTTTTACTGAAACCCTCAGCATGGAGGCCAATTCTGTGGGTGGCTTTTAACGATGTGAAAACAAGTCTCTTGAGATTTGTGGTGCTCCTTGCAGACCACGAAGTGCCCATCAGAAGGTAGCAATTGTTAGGCTGTTCCCAAGTTAGACCAATTTCTTCCAGGGATTTACAGTGTAGAGGTTCTCATCGCATGGTTGCCTTGGGGTAGGCCGGTGCTCAGGAATGTGTGGTGGGCTTTTTAACTAAACAGGGAGAAATAAGGAATGTTCCTGTTTGCTTTGGAGAGGGGAAGCCTCAAGAATAACCCTCTGTGCATTAGCCTGGAGCAGATTCTTCTTTGGATGAGGGTGCTGTTCTCTCATTCCACTGCTGGCATGTGTGCATGGACTGGGAGCAAGATTTTAAGCACGTTATCACTGAAGTTGCCCCTTGTTTCACACTGTGTTCATAGGCAAGATCAGCCCCACCACTTGCTATAGAGGGAGGCAGGACACCCAGTGTGGGGACAGGTGGAGTATGAAAGTGAATTTACCATGTTGGATTAGTATTTGGGCTTACATGGATGTTTTAGGAGGAAGCTGTGGCATCTCCAGAAATGATGGATGTTGTTGTGAAGATGAGCTGCAGAGCCTCATCAGACCCTTGGTGGGGACCAGGCCAGGCAATACCCAGCATCTTGCATGGCTTTGGGTTTTTGAGGCAGCTGTGGGTGTCTAGGCAGATCCTTCTGGACACAGACATCTGGACTTGGTGATGTTCCTGGGAAATGTGTTTCATCTTGACTTTCTTGGCTGGTCTCACCCCATGTCTGAGTCTGTGCCCTCACTAAGGATTGCTCCTGTGTTTCAGGCTGCAAAGCTGGTGGCTTAGCCTTCTTTTTGAGGACATGGGTGGTCCAGCTGCCTGCCTGTCAGCTGTGGAGCATCCACAGGCACTCCTGTGGGAGAGCAGAGTGCAGCCTGCATGGGCAGAGCTGTTACCAGCGGTCTGCCCTCCATGAGAGCCTTGTTTTGAAGAAGGGAGTAGCCAAAGCTCATTTTTTTCCCTGTAGGTCTGGCTGTCTTACAGGGAGGAGAATCTGTGTTCTCATTCCTTCCTGATTTTTGAAAGGAAAGATACTCTGAGCAATGAGAAAAATAGGCTTTAAAATGACAAAACGTTGAGGAGGTTGAGAGTGTAAGGGACACAGAGCTAACACTATCAGCACAAAATCCTGCTTTGTGGAGAGGTCCTCTGACATTGGACTAGGGCCACACAATTTAAGGTAAATACTGGAGGAATTGGGGCATAGCTAATGCTGCTCTGAATCTTTCTGTTCTCTAAACTCACTCTGCTGATGGTTACATGAAGAACAGGCCTTCACAGCTGTGAGGAATCATTCACTTCATTTGCTTTTTAATGTTTAAAGCCTCAAGGTCTGTCTTGTTTGTCAGAAGTGAGGGTGGCAAAAGGATTATATTCTTGCAGCTGAACTTCATGGGTGTTTCTCTGTTGCGTGACTGTCACCTTTCATCGCAGACAGATGGAAATCAGCTGTGTGCAGCTAGCACCTTGCAGCTTTTTAAGGCAGCAAGTACTCCTCAGTATCTGCAGGGAAGGAGGTGGATCTGTTTAAATGCTGGCTCTTAGTCCTGTGTTAGATTTGTTAGATAGAGATCAAATAACAGTATGTTCTGCTTTGAAAATTGTGTAAGAAGTTTGTCATGTGTTAAATAGTGCACAAGTCACTGGTTGCAAAACATGATGTTGGAATCTTAGAGGCACAGGGAAAATAAATTCTCACATTCAAAGGGGAAAGGGGATTCCCAGCTCTCTGGAGGGGTCATGCACCACCTTAGGCCTGGGATGGCCTATAAAAACTAATGTCTCACCACATTTTTGTGAAGCATGGTTGTATGTGATGCTGATTTGAGTGAAATAACGTGTATTTATGTCATCACGTGTGTGTGGGTATTTACTGGCAAGGCTGGATCTCTCATTTGGAGCAATCATTCACTGCAACAAGTTTTCAAACTCCCAGATTTTTGCAAGCAGTTGTTTATTTAGTAATTCTTTGTTAGTCTTCCCTGTACTGCAGACTGCAAAGTAAGCACACAAACCAGCTGAGAGGGCAAAGGCTTTATGAAGGAAGAACTGGAATTTGATGACTTTGCTTTCACTATTCCTACCTTTATTTTTAGGTGAATAATTGTAGATTTTAAAAGCAGGAGAATAATTAACATGGGGGTTGTTTGCTTCCTTTTAAGTCCTTTAGAGTCTAGTTATAGACTTGCTTTCAAAACAAAGTCATCTCAGAACTTGTTTTAGGTTTTTTTGGCGGGGGGGAGATTACTCTTAATTTAAAAAAAAGTGCAGCCAAACAGAGAACTTTTCAAGCGACTCTTGCCAGTAAATTCACATTCCTTTGTAATTCAGAGGAAAATGAAATACATTATGCATTAATAAAAACCCACTTCTGCTGCTGTGTCTAAATGATTTTGTCCATCCAAGAACTTACGTTTAGTCATCTGGGACTGAAAACATTGTTTGTTTCCTCTGATTAGCATTAAGCTACTTTTATGGTTACACTGAAATCAGTTTAACACCAAGCTGGTTGATAAGTCTGTCATTTTAGAGCAGGGTCTGATTCATTGTCAAAGCTCTCCTTTGTGCCTATGGCTGGAGAAGTATCCAAAGCAATGAGCTGAGCTGGATGTGGGTCCCTCTCCAAATTCCTCCTTGCATGAGTAATAATTAGTCACAAAAACAGCACTGCTGTCCTTGCCTTAGTCACCAGGCCCCTGCAGTGGCTCCTGGCTGGCCTTTGTGCCAAGCAGCTCTGGGGAGGGGGTTTATCTGTGCCTGATAATCCTGCATTCTGCTTCCATCTCCTCCTCCATCTCGCCTGAGGAGAACAGGAAATGATTATTTGGAAAGCGTGCTCCTGCCTGTTGGAGCCCTGACCCAGCCCTGAGTCAGCTTTACAAAGCCACACCTTGCTCCCAGGTATGCGGGGCAGCCCTCAACGTCACGCTTCCTGCTGTCCCCACTGCTCTGGTCACCCCCTGCTCCATCCCTAATGCCTCGGTGGTGGGCATGAGGCTGCTCTGAGTTCAGGGCTGTCAGAACTGGATGGGGATGCTGCCTAGTTGGGAGTTGACACCTTTTTTTGCTGCTGATTTGTCTTTGAAATTTATGGAAGTGAATTTTCTTTTAAGGTGGCCTTGTTTGGCCAGGACTGCAAGAGCTGAAAGGTGTGGTATGGTTTTGCAAAAGTCCGATTGCCAGGAGGAATCCTGATGAGCCACAGCAGCTCTACGGGACCACAGAAACTGAGGCACTGGGTTAGGGAACCCTGATGAGCCACAGCAGCTCTGTGGGACCACAGAAACTGAGGCACTGGGTTAGGGAACTTACCACATTTTGCAAGAGGCAGTTTGGTGAGGGATGCTTCCGCCGAAACAAAACGTGGGGTTTTTCAGAATCTGGGTGAGTTTCTCCTCCCCAAGTTCTCTGTTTGACCTGACTCTGCTGTCAGAAACCTGGTTAGGGCGCAGTATTCGACCTGGAGCAATGTATTCCTGGAAACTGCTCTAAATGGGGAATTGTGCCAAGAAGGGGCGTCCCTAAAGGAATCCTTTGGGTTGATAATACATTTCTGCTGCCACCTACTGAGAGGTTCCCATCGACTTGCTTTTGTAGTAGTTCACATCAGGCTAGGGTGCAGAAGTTCACTGGAATAATCCATCATTTCCCAGTCATCTGTCTCCACCTCTGCTGGAAGCGCTGTCCTGTGGCTCAGACAGTCGGTCCTTGCGAAGTGCTGCTGCCATGGGGCTGGGGTTAGGCAGAAAGGCAGCGTGCCTGCCAGCCTTTCTGCCCCTTACCTTGCCCCTCCTTCTCTTGAAGGCACCAAGTGTGAAAGTCAACGGAGACTTTTCCAACTTAGCTTTTTCAGAGTATGTTCCTCAGAGTTTTGAGGCACTTCAGTAATGATGGGGGAAGCCTTGCTGGTTGTGCTGTTGAAAGATCAGTACCTGATGATGGTGGATTTGCACCAGCAGTTCTTTAGGCAGGTGCTTTTTAATGATTTTCCTGAGTTGGCAAATGTACTTGTGTGCTTGATGCTTTCTCTTCTACACTCTAACCCAGGTAGTTCTGAAGTGACTGTGGATCCCCGTTATCTTGTGGAAGGAATAGCTGAGGGAAAACACAAGGGTCTGAATCATCCCTTCTCCTCTTAGGTAAATGGCATCATGCTTCTGTCAGCAGCTGTCGTCAGAAACCAGCTGGGCTCCCTTCCTATTCCAGGTCATTCACTCTTGAGCAAACTCTGGGCAACTTCCTGAGAGCAATAACTCTGCTTGGAAAGTCTTGAAGTGGATCTAAATATTTGGTGGTTGCTGTAGAGTAGTAATTCCCAGTGTGTACATGTGCCACAGTGTTGAACTGGGTGAGGATCAGTGCTGGGTGGACCCATCAGGGCGTAGGGCTGCCTGCAGACCCACTCCACCCCATTGCTGGTGTCCACTATTTTGACTTCTCCTGGAGCAGGAGCAGCTGGGTGCTGTTCAGCAGGTCCACCTCCTTCCTGTTTATGGGTTAAGTGAAATCCCATTAAACAGAGCTCATGTCCCCAACACATCATCTTCCATGAGCTTAGTCTGACTGAAATGTTTGCCTTGCCCAGGGGGTGTGTGTCAGGGCTCGGAGTGCTGTACTCCTCAGGGAGGTTGGGCACTGCCATCCCCCTGAACAGCTGTGGCCACAACAGTGAGGGCAGCTCTGGCCGCTGCTTCCTGGCCCCCAGTGTATGGACAGCATGGTTTGCCTTCCTTCCAGGGAAGATCCTTCTCCAGCCAACCATGTCTCCCAACTCTAGTTCAGGATCTGCTGATCACTTTCCCACAGAGCCCTCAGGGAATGCCAAAAATGGTTTGAGTTAACTTTGGGGGATACAGAAGCTCTTGGCTAGCAGCAGGTTTCCTGAGGTGGTGTCACAAGATGGGTTGTATCAGAGCTCCTGTTTGAGGCACTGCATCATGCCTGAAGACTGCAGTGTTCCTCAGCGGAAGCCTTCTGAGTGTGAGAGTGGGATGCCAGAATCTGGTGGCTGGTAGCCAAGTATGCTGAGAGCCATGGGAAAGGAGGTATTCTCTGGGAAGGGATTTGCCAGCTTGTTTTGTCCTCACAAGCTGGGTGTAAAACAAGTTCACAGAAAAATGTTTTAAAAAACAAAAAGGGAGAAAAAAGAACAGGCTGAATTGAATAGGCATGTTCCAATACGAGATCATTAAATTTCCATGGAAACATTTTTGTTTGGGCTTAAGCAAATCTGTGTTTGCAGGTCAGAGGTTGAAGCTTTCTTTCATTTGTGGAGGTGACGTGAGAGAAGTGGAATTTGAAGAGCAAAAGTCGATGTTGAATGATAAACCGTGACTCGACACAGGAAACTCACCTGTGAGCAGGAGGGTATGGCAGCATGGATGGGCAGGGCTGCTATGTCTGTTCTCTCTGGGAGCACAGGGCTGTTAGGCCTCTTGGAGTGGAGTGAAAATGCTGTGCCCTGTTCCACTGAGCCACTGGCTCGAGCCAAGGCCCTGCCACATGCAGGGCTGGTGGCGGCCAACCAGCTCTCCCTGAAGGCAGAGGCGTCTGAATCACAGTGCCGGGGGGAAGATGGTGCTTTGATCATCAAAAGTCCATCCAAGAGAAGCTGATTAATAGTTTTTTCTTGCTGTGGGATCTGTGGATGCTGGCTGTTTAATCTGCTAGGAATGCCAGGTCCGGGTGCGTCATCTTGCGAAGCACCGGCCTCTCCAGCAGAGTGATGCAATGGGAGCGGAGGTGGGAGACTGGAGCAGGAGGTGACTTCCCGCCGTGTCAAAAGGCCACGGGCCTCTTCTGTTAACCACAGCTCCTTTTCTTCTTTGGGGTGTGAGCTGTAATTGTGTTTGCATTCAATCTAGTCTTTCCACAGCTGCTGCTAAAAGCAAACAGTGTGGAGCTGGTCAGGGAGCAGGCACTGCTTGCAATGGGGAGTGAAGGGCAAGGGAGAGCTGGGGAATGGGGTGGTGGCAGGGGCGAGTCCTATGTCGTTGTTTGGCTGCAGCCGCCCAGGGTGCAGGCTGGCCACGCCAGCATACCTGGGTCAGGAGAGTGCACAGCAAGGGCTGGCTCATGGTGCTGCCTGCATAGCCCCTGCCTGGGGCCAGCCCAGCTGGTGCTTCCAGGAGCCTGTGCTTCCTACGCTGGCAGAACACCCAGGAGCCATTGCCTGCAGCCCCTCACAGCTGCCTGGGAGTGTGTTGGCAGTGGGTACCAGGCCCATTGCATTTCAGTGCCCTGCCCTGCCTTCTTGCAGCTGGGGCTAGGGCTAGTGGTGCCTTCCCCGCCAGGCCTGTGGCTCTGTCTGTGGAGCTCTCAGCTGTACAGCCACTCTTCCTCCTGGGAAGGATTCCTGGGAGATGGATGTGTGTTGCCTGTTGGATGGGGCTGCATGAGTGGTCAGTCCTATTTTTGGCTGCGCCTCTGATGACATGGGAGACGGTGTCTTTAGTCCATGTAGCTGTACTGAACCACATACAAGTTCACCCCTTGCCCCACACACCTATTTTAGGAAGGCTGCAGGAAGCCTTGGAAGTGGAGAAGGCTCCTGAGATCTGGCAGGGGAGAATGTGGGCCAGGTTGGTGGCACATCTATACTCAGTGGCAGGAGAGGTGCAAAGCCCCCAGATTCTGAGCCCCCAGGATGTGCTGGGAGGCCCAGCTGGTGGGATTGGCTCTGCTGCCCAAGGAGGGATCTTCTTGCCCTCCATCCTGGTGGCAGACAGCTATTAGCATGGCAATTCTGTTTCCAGAAAGCAGATTTAAGTGAGAACACTTCCTTTTGGGCTAGTTTTGAGACAGATCATCAGGGCTGTGGTTTGTCTTGTTCCCAAGTGCTGAAGCCTTTCCTGCCTGGGGAAGGAACTGTTGTTGGCAGTGGTATTAGCTTAAAGAAATTAGGAAACTGCATGCTGGGAGGCATTGACTGCCCTGGCTTTTGGTGGGCATCTTGTGTGGGTTTGCACCCTGTCCGTGTTCTGCAGGTGGCCCAGACCTTGCTAGGCTGTGGCTGCGGCCATGTGTTGGTCTCGTGTCCCAGTGCAGGTGGCAGAGCCCTTCCTGTGTGGACCAGAAGGGGGATCACAGGGGCTGTCCACAGAGGTGAAGAGTGGATCTGAACTGGGGGGTGGCCTGTGGCAGGAAGAAGTGAGGATGCAAGAGCCTGTCCTGGGCTGGAGCAGGTCAGCTGGCTCACTTTTGGAGAGTGCGTGAAGTGAACTGTCCACCTGGAAATATGTCACTGCAAATCCTGCTACCTTCCCATGTGCCCTGTTCCATGCAGCCTCCAGTTCCCCTTCCTTGCTCTGTGGGGGAGAAGCTTCTCCAGTGCTGATGGGACCTGGAGCCCTGGGTCATCCCTCCCTGTGTGAGTGAAGTGTGCCTGGGTCATGGGAACACACTGGCCTTTCTGCGGGAGTAGCGGGGGCTGACAGGGCCTGGCAGTGTTGGTCAGAGGCCATTCCTCTGAAATAAGTTTCAGTAACACCCCACAAGAGAGTTTTGTAAAATAAATCTCTAGCAAGTGGCTGTGGGAGTTGTGAACCTGGAGGAGAAACTGGCCCCTTGCTGCAGTTGGAGCCCTTGGCTGACACATCAGCTGCTTCCTGTCGTGCCCTCTGGGTTTCCTTGTCACTGCCTTGCCACACTCCTGGCCAGACTGCAGGGGGACAGCAGCAGGCCAGGTCACTGCCCAGCCTCCCGTGGATCCTGGCCCTGCTGGTCAGCCAGAAGCTGGGGCTTTTCTGGGAGCTCAGTGTCATGTGGTAACTTCCCCCTGATGCCTTCTCAGAGCCAGTCTCCTTTCTCTGTCCTTCCCTGGAGCTCTGTGGCTCAGGCAGTGGCATCTGGGGCTGGATTGTGCATCCACCTTATCTGTCCAGAGGCCCACAGGAGCTGGGGGAGGTTCGGGGCAGTTTAGGGCACTGGTGTGGTAAGCAAGGAGCTCCTGGGTCAGCAGCTCACAGGTCATGCAGCTACCAAAGCTGCGGTGCAGGGCCAGCATGCTGCCATGTCCCTTAGACCGCTGATACATCCCCTTGGGCTCCTGACCGGTGAGCAGTTAAGCTACAGCTGTAGAAGTGAAACCAGAGGCTGCAGACAGCAGTCACCTTTGGTTTCATGAGGGACCAAAACCAGCAGCGCAGTTCTGGCATTGCCCTGGGAATTCCCAGAGGCTGCACTTGCCATGGTGCAAGTAGCAGAGGATGATCACCTGGAGTAGCAAACACATTTTTCCAGGGAAAATGTGGGTACCGAGGTGAAGCCCAGCAGCCACAGGCTGACTCAAACCAGGGGCTCAGAGGACACAGGGTTAACTAGGGCTGCGAGTGCAAATGAAAGCTGGGAGTTGGAAGCTGGAGGTGGGGTTTGGGATGCAGGGTGGTGTTCAGGGAACGGATAGCACCAGCCTGGCAGGTCTGGCTGGACCGGAACAGCCTCCAGTGTGACTTCAGAGCTGTGCTGTCATGTCTCTGGGCTCTGGTGTGAGTAGGCAGAGTGTGTGTCAGCCGCTCGCTCGCTCGGTGTTGCTCCCTGGGAGAGACGGAGTTTCCTGTCTAGACCCCAGTAATCGCAGCGAGGAGGGGTTTGCACGCAGGCTCCCGCTCGTTCTCCAGTGATTACCGAAGCAGAACCCAGGCTGCAGTTCCCCCTTCCTGGGGAAGAAACACCTCGCTTCTGCCACGTGTCTCGGAAAATGTGGCGCCCGTCTGCTCCTCGCCTGCCTGTGATCTGGGTTGCGGGTTGGAGTGGGAACCAGCCACTGTGCTGGCTCTGGCACTGCCAGGCTGCAGGACAGCTCAGGAAGTTTGCAGCCCCCCAGCTGTGGGTGCAGGGCTCCCCTTGATGCTTGAAGGATGCTCCTAAAGCCCAGGGATGGGACTCCCTGGAAGCTGCTTCAGGGAGCGAGTAAAAGTACTGGGACCAACCCAATTCTTATGCCTTAAAAATTAGGTGACCAAGGAGAGTGATTGAGGGAAAGAAAAAATTCCCTGAATCCTGCCCTGCCTGGGGCTGCAGGTACTGCCTAAGTGCAGAAGTGGCATTAAACGCAGGCCCTTTGCCATGGACAGGGCAGAGTGTGTCATGGTGCAGGGGTGGGCAGTGTGGGTCCACATGGTTTGTGTGAGGGCTCCTCTGCTGAGTCACGGTCCCTTGTCCTCATGGAAGTGGGGCCCACAGAGGCACCAGCGTGGGTTCCTGATGGGATGTCTGAAATCCCGCTAGTAGGAACACGGAGTCATGGCTGCAGCCTGCCGGCTCTTGGGCTCTCCCAATCCTGCTGTGCAACCTGCCTGTGCAGAGCTGCACTCTGGAAGTGTCTCCTGCTGCTTGGTGGGCAGGAGAGAGGACAGGAAGGCAGGACCATTTCATGCACTAATTTAATGCTGTTAAAAAAAAGCTTTAGTAATAAATGACCCCCTAGAAGTCAGCTCCACTGCTGCCACTCTCCTCTGGTCAGCAGAGCAAGGTGGAGCTCAGAGTCACAAGGGTTTTTTTGGGCCTGTCTCCTCTTGCAGCCCTCAGACTCAGTTTCCTATGTGTGAAATCCCTCGACGTCTGTGTGGGTAGTGTGGGGACAGTGCAGCGGTGACAGAGTTCTGCTTGTGTGTCACCGAGTCACTGGCAGTGGGAAACTGTGGCTGCTCTTCTTCTTTCTCCCTGTGGTTTCCTCAAAAGCAGTTCCTGTCAGCAAAAGGGACCCCACATGCCTGGGGATCACAGAGAGGGACAAGGACCCCTTGGCCATAACCCTGGTTCTGGCTGTCACAAACAACCTTTAGTATTTAAATACAAACCCTTCAGCATTTGGAAGCAGGGCTGGGAGAGATGTCCTCATGGCATGGGCATTCCAGCTGAGTGTGCAGCTGTGCCACGCCAAGGGGACAGAGGGCCAGTGGTGGCAGCAGGACTGCTCCATGGACTAATGGACTTCCAGCATTACAGGTCCCAAGTCCTGTGGGGTCACAGAAGTCAGGGGGAGGCTCTCAGGGCAGCATCAGCAGTTCTCGCTCTTCACCTGTCCTCGGCTTGGGTGGGCTCTGGTTGCCACCCTTGGCACTGGGGAAGTGACTGGTAGAGCCTCTGGCAGGATGCTCTGGGCTCCTGGATTTAATAACAATCCTGCCAGTGCTTATTGGTAGCTGGCACAGCCCAGAGCAGGGCTCTACATGGGCAGCACGGGAGCCTGTGCTCACAGCAGTGCCGGGGGAGACTGTTGTGTCTGTTGTTTGGAAACCCAGAGAAAATAGTCAGAAGAGCCAAGTGCTGATTTTTCCAGTCACAGAGGAGCACCCAGACTAGCAGGAAAAAACGCTGTATGCTGAATTCCTATCTTGGGATGCACGGCTTGGGGCTGCTTCCCTGCCAAGCCCAGTCTAATTACAGATGATTAAGGAAACACGTATTTGGTGATGATGCCAGGGAATTTCTGATAGAAAGGAGGATATAGGGTTAGAAAATGATCCAATTGGGAAAAAGAACCTTTTGTGCCTAAGGAGAGGATTTTGCTATGTCTCCATAAGGAGGCCTTGGCATGTCAGTCCCTCTCTAGGCTCCAAGAGTTACAGGATCTGATTTGATTTCCTTCCTTGCCGAGGTTCATGGCTCCCACTTTTTGCAGTGCTACTGTTGCAACAGCCCCAGCAGTTCTGAGAAGGTTTCAGGGGGAACAAAATTCAAAGTTTGTGTAAACATTAACCTGCCCCTTTGCTTTTGGGAATTTGTAACTGCTGTCCCCACATGGGACACCTGCCCTGTGGTGGGTGCCCCAGCCAGCACTCCAGCTCTCCCTGGGGGGCCTTGGTACCCAGGTGTGTGCTGGCAGGGCTGGGGGGATCTTGACTTTTCTCTGGTTTCTGCCTTGCAGCAGAAGAAGTCGTACCTGGAGCGGAGCGTGAAGGAAGCAGAAGACAATATCCGGGAGATGCTGATGGCCCGCAGGGCACAGTAGTGGCACCCCTGGATGCCCTGGGATGATTCCCATTGCCTGCCTCCCCCCAAATAAAACACTGCTGTGACACACAGTTAATATCTCTAGCTGCTCTCCCCGCACAGGTGTGATGGAGAAGTGGAGTGGTGGGAGGAGCTGGGGTGAGGGGCCTGCAGGGAATCCTGCTTCCCTAGAGCAGCTGTGCCCTCATCCTGTGTTCACCTACTGCCTGCTGCCTGCTCTGGGCACTGGGGAAGGTCCTACTGGGGAGTGGTGGTGGGGGAAGAGGGAACTGGGCAGGGCTGGCACAGGCACAGACATTGCCATGGACATGGACACAGGCATGAGCACGGGCACAGATGTGGGCATGGGCACAGGCACTGGCATGGGAACCGGCTCAGGCCCAGCCAGCCTGCACCAGGAGGTCATTTCTGCTGTCCCGTGTCATTCCCTCTGTCCTGGTCCATTGCCTCTGTCCCAGTTCATCCCCGCTGTCCCGGGTCATTCGCCGTGTCCCGGTCCGTTCCCGCTGTCCCGTTCATTCCCTCTGTCCCGTTTCCGCTGTGCCGGCAGGGCCCGGCGGTGCGCGGCCGGACAGCCCCACCGTGTGGCTGTTGTGGGCAGTGCACCGGCCCGGCCCCACCGCTCTCCCCAGCGCCTTCCAGAGGCTCCCGGGATCTTGGAGCTGGGCAGGAGTTTCCAGGTGCCCTTGCCAACCCCCCGTGCTGTCATCCCATAGACACGGGTGCTGTCACACTCTGGGCTGGCCCTTCACTGCCCCCAGGCTTCCAAGTTGTGTCACTGCGTCACCAGGGGGTCCAGCTTCATGTCCAGCAGTGACCACAAACAGCCCCCACTGCAGCTGTTGTCCCACAGACACAGAGCCGTGGCTGCTCCCCACGGGGCACTCACACGGGCACACTCACACAGCCCTCAGGGGGAATTTGATAAGCTCGGACAGACTGTGGGATCAGGAGCTGGACACGTGCACTGATCAGCTGCTCACCGACACCTGCCTGGGCCCTTCAGCCCCACACCTTGCTATTTTGTCACACTTCCAAAATGACCTACACCTCCACCTTAGGGACTACCCTGAAACATCCCATAGCAAGTCTTGTGCAATCCCAAACAGCTTTTCCCTGCATCCAATAGTGTCCCACTCCCAGGTAACAGCACAGTACCCCTAAAAGTGATCCAGGGGCTCCCCTGGGATGGATGTAGGTCAGACATGGGGCTGCAGCTCTGTGGGGACAGACTTGGGATAGGCCCCAGAGAACGTGTCCTTCATTGAGTTCTTACCTGAGCTGTGCCTGTGGCTTCTGCTGGGCTTGGGTGTGGGCCCATGAGGGGCTGGTGGGCCTGGGAGCTGCCAGGCTGTGGGTGGGCTCCCAGCCCACCAGGTCTGTCTGAGCTCCTGTGTGCAGAGCTGCTTCATTCCATCACCCACCATGCTACATGTGCTGCTTCCCAGCCTCAGCTCCTGTGTGTGCTGACATCTGGAATGGTGTATGGGGGGCAAACAAGTGGATCGTGGGCCAGGTGTCCCTATTTGGTCGCAGGGCAGGGAGCAGACGTGGCCAGGCAGGGTGGATCAGGGCCTCGCTGGGTGCAGTGGCCAGCAGGGGGAGATGTGCATGGGGACATGGAGGGGACAGGACAAGTGCTGTGGCCCTGAGAGTGCTGCTGCAGCACTTGGTGGGTCTGTGACAGATGCCAGAGCAGAAGGCAGTGAACCTGAGTCCTGGCCCTGTACCATGCTGGGGGCAAATGGCCCCACACCAGCTCCTGCTGGAGCCTGAGGCAGAGTGAGGAGCTGAGTCCACAGGGCTGGGGCTCACTTGGCCCAGCAGGGCCATTTCTGGGGAGAGCCAAGGCCAGGCTGGAAGTGCTGAGCACTGCGCTGGGACACAGGGCTGGAAGGGGCAGGCACGGCCGTGGCCAGAGGGCAGCTCTGGCTCCATGCTCCACTTCCCTCCTCCATACCGAGGAGGGTGAGCCAGAGACTCTGCTCCTGAATCCTGACAGCTGCCAAGCTGCCAGGGAAGTGACAGTGACAGGGAATGTGACAGAGCCCATTCCCAGGGCAGTGACCTCTGGGAACCTGAGCTTGGGGCTGCAGAGAGGCAGCACCCAGAAGAAGGCTCCTGGGGACAGGGGATTGCAAGCGACTCTCATCAACCCCAAACACCACAACTTGCCCCAGACCAGAGCCCCAAAGTGCACTGCTGAGCCCTGAGTGGAGCTGTACAGAGCACCCAGGCTGCACAACCAAGGGACAGTGAGTGCAACGCTCTTTGCAAACAGATCCGGGATCTGCTGGGTGAGCTCCAGGCAGTGCCAAGCAAAGCTGGTGTGTGTCAGGACACCAGGGTCAGCTTTGCTCCCATGGCTGGGGGAGAAGCAGGGTGTAGGATATGCCCTGTGGGACTAGCAGCAGGTTTTCTCCACTTTTCTGCAGACAAAAGCTGTTCATCCCTTTTCTGGCCAGGAGTGTCATGGAACAGCTTCAGCTCTAAGTCCTCAGCACGAGATTAATCCATGGCTTGTCCCCTCTTACCCATTAATTTACCCCCCACAAGCCTCTGCTCTGCAGCACAGGATGACAGATCACATCAGCCCTTCCCCAGGAGCTGCTGGTACACACACACAGCAGCTCAGCCTGTGCGTCTCCCAGCTCTGCTGCCCCAGGAGGGCCCTGGTTGCAGAAGGGGATGTGACTGGCCAGCTCTGCAGGATGAAAACCTGACTGTGCTGCCCTGTGTGGGATGAGGGACCAGGACTGCCACCTACAGAGCCACTGCTCACAGGAGGCCATGGACAGACAGCACCAGGGGGGCACCCACCCTGCAGACAGATTTACTGAAACAGCCGGGACCTAGCGAAGAAAATCAACTGTTGGCTTTAATTATTGCGTATGTCTTCGTCTCTAGGGCTAGGAAAATCTCAATTGGTAAATATACATTTCGTCAGAATGCCTTTGGCTGAAATACACCATTAGCACATTCTTCAAAGTTACAACAAAAGTCTTAGAAATGTTAAAAAGGGATTTCCTTTACTAAAATAAAGGAGTGCACCCCCCACCCCGACAAGGCGCTAGGACGGACAGACGGGAACTCTTGGCTGTGCAAAGCAGAGCGTTGATTACAGTAACAGAAAGAAGTCGGGACAGGAGTGGGGAGCCTGCATAGCACTCGGTGAGCGGCGGGGCGGCAGCAGCGTCAGGTCAGCATGTCCCAGAGGCAGCAGCAGCAGAGCGCGGTCCAGCACGCCGTCAGGCAGGCGCTCTCGCCCGTGTCGTCCCTCCGCCGCTCCTCTACGACGTACACTGTGGGCACAGAGGGGCTGGTGAGACACAGAGCAGCAGCACTGCCAGCACAGTCACAATACACAGTGAAGAGGACAAGAAACAGGTGTGGTCAGGCCACAGAGGCAGGAGAGGTGGGATAGGCCCCCAGGTCAGCTTTCCAGGAGGTGCCAGCTTGCCCAGCTGCAGGCACATCTGCAGCCTGTCTGCTTGTCCGATTAGACTGGCACTGCTCTGGCTGCTTCAATGAGCAGCTGTTCCCAACACTGCTGCAGCCCTACCACACACAGAACTGCCTCTTTCCCTAGGATGACAGGACAAGGACCAGTCCTAGACAGGGACCAGTCCTTGCTCCAGCTCTGTGTGGCTCCTGCATGCAAGGGGACTCCCAGCTCCATCAGCTCAGCACCTGAGGCACAGCCTAGGAGATGGCAGTGCAGTGACACCTCACTGGCCAAGGGGCAGGTGCCCAAACGCTCCAGGTATTGCCTCATGGACAGAAATCATCTCTGCCCAGAGGCTCCTGGCAGTCTGCTGGGATTTACTGCATGGTGCCAACTGCTTGAGCACACAGAAGGGAGCTCCCCAGGCAGGGTCTCCTACCTGAGGCCAGCATGCTGCCTGCTCTTTGTGCCAGCTCCCGAGGCCCCTTAGGATAGGGGAGCAGTTTATCTTTGGTTCCTCCTCACTGAGCCCAGGCTGTTACACACAGAACTGCAGCAGTCTGAGGGCAGGCAGGTGACTGTCCTTCCTGACAGCTTTCTTGGATCTTATTGTTGTGGTCTGCGTGGGAATTGTGCCCTCACACAGGAGTCCAACCCAGGCAGGCAGCTAGTGCTGGGCACACGGTGCCGGCAGGCAGAAGCCTGGGCAGGACACAGCTCATGGCATCAGCCTGGCCCTCCCACAGGCTTGCTTTGTGCTCAGGAAACCATTCCCCAGTCACCACTTCAGCTCTGCAGAGCGAGGGGCGGAGGATGCTCTAGCTTACACAATGCCAAAACCCTGGCACCACCAAGTGAGGCAGAGGGGGAGTCCAGTACTCCCTAAATTTCTGCACTTGGGTACAGCCTGTACCTGAGCCTCAGGCAGTCTCCCTCTCATCAAGGGGAATAAGAAAGAAGAGGCATCATCTGCACAAGCACAGCCCAGCTCCAGAGGAGTCCCTGCATGGCATCAGCACAGCACTGCTGCCCCCCTTCCTTCTGACCATGCAGTCACAGCGCCTGCAGCCCTTGCTCCAGGAATGTCAGGATGGAGGCTCATCCCTTCTCCCTTAGCCCCAGGAGGAGGTGGCAGCGCGCTCAGCGCTGTGACAGGCTGTGCTGGAGCAGGAGAGGTGCCACGTGCTCGCCTCCCTCAGGAACTGCTGTCCCTGCCCGCCCCTGCAGAGCCCAGGCTGGCACCTCCCAGCAGGAGCAGAGCAGGACCTGATGGAAACCTGGCAGCCTGTGCTGCTGCTGGGGGGAGGCTGCACAATCTCCTGCCCACAGCAGGGCTGTGGCCAGGGGCAGCCCCTGCCACACCCACAAGGAGTGCAGAACAAGGTCCATGACTTGTGAGCTCGACACCTTGGGTGCCTCTTTCATTCCTCTGAAAGGGTGGATCACAGACCCATCCCTTCCTATCGGGAGTATGTCCCACGACAGACAGAACTTTAGCCAGGTCCTTCCCTCCTCCCTGCCCGCAGCCCCAAACCTGCAGTCAAAGCTATGCTTGGAAGACTTACAAAGAGAACATGGAGGCTTGTGAGCTCTGACCTTACATAGCAGTGTGTCAGCAGATATCTCCACTGCCTGTTCTCCATGGAGAGGTGACCCAGGGGCTTGGTCTGGACTTTTTTTTCCTGGTGGATCCAGGAGCTCTAAACAAGCAGCTCTTTGTGCATTTGTTTGCTCTGTGAAGGTCCTGTTACAATCAGCAGAGGCAAAACACACACCAAATGCTCTGAGAGTCCTGTGTAAGATGGTGCCATCCCTGTGCTGGAGCCCTGACATCCAACCAGCTGCCAGGTTGCCATTCAAGCTGTCCCACCTCTGAGCCATGGGGAGCTGGATTGCTGATGCCGGAGCATTGCCATACCCAAAACTGAGGGCCCCAGTGCCCTAAGACATGCAGATCCACAGAGCAGAAGGAGGCTGCTCTTTACCAGTTACAATCAGCTGTCCAGGACTGCAGGGATGCAAGGAATGTTTTCTTGAAGTATTTATGATTAATCCATTAGAAGTTTTAAGCGAGAGCCAAGTGTCAGGGACATGCCGACAAAGCACGTTCAAGGCATGTACAAAGTGCTGTTATGAAACACTTGCTGAAATATTAAATGAAATGGCTTTCCCAAGCTTGGGCTATGCAGGGGGAGCCAGGCACTCTCAGTGCAGCTGCTCAGCTGATTCGTGTTGGATGCTGCCTCTCCACACAAGTGGGTCACAGTGTCTATAGGCATCCCCCCGTCCCTGTCCCCGCTAACCCAATGTCTGTGGTCATCATCCCCTGTCCCCTCCAGCACTGCTGCTGTGCCTTGTGCTGGAAAGGGCTGCCTGGAGCCGGCCAAAGGACAGGCACAGCTGCCCACTAACAGCTGGAGGCAGGACTGGGACAGGGCAAGGGACAACAGCCAGGGCAAGACCTTTCCAGGACTCACCATGGGTTTGGGGTGAGCCTTTCTGTTAGAAACAGTGAAACAGCACTAGAAAAAGGGACCATATTTGTTCCCTCCGTTCTGCTAAAAGCTGGAAGCCATTTAAACCAGCAGCGCATGGTAGCAAAAGCACCCTTCTGCAGAAACCCTCTGAAAAAAAGCTGTGGTTTTCCCCCATGGCAGGTGGCTGCGGTACTTTTACAAACTCACTCATCTTCCAGTTTCAAGGAATGCCCCAAAGACAACACCTGAGATACACGTTTGAGAAGTTGCCACCTTCCACTGCAAAGCACCTCTCCAGGGAGAGCAAGTTTCGAGGGCAGCTCTGTTTCTGCCAGCTCACAAGAGCTGGTGCAACCACTGCCAAGGTCTGAGTGTGCACACCATCAGCACTGGAAACTTGCACATTTGGAGAGCATCTGGGCAATGCTATGAAGAGAGACAGCCGCCCCTCCCTCACAGTTTGTGTTTAACAAAGCTTTCTTTGACGCCCCATCAATGTTTCAGGAGTTGCAGCTTTGTCGCTGTCACCACACAAATTGCCAGAGAGATTTAACCACAGCTATACAGCACTAATCCTTTTCTGATCTGGGTGTGGGGCCTGCAGAGCACAGAAGAGGAGCAGAACAGGTGAAGGGTGGTCAACTGTTCAGCTACAGCTACCAAAGCATGCAAGCTAAAACCCAGCTCAAAGATAGGCTCCCAGCCCAGCCTCTCACTAAGCTGGAGACACCCTACACCAATCTGCTCGTTTTGTACACCGTGCACCTGCATGTTGGCTTTGGAGCACTAAAAGAGTGACACAAGTACCCAAGGGCATGAGGAGCACGTGGCAGCATCTTCAGCCACTCCTCCCAGCCCATGCAGTAGCGCTGTACAAATGCAGTGTCAACAGCACAGGAAGGAGTGCAATAACACCCCAAGCACCATACCCAAACCTCCTAAAAGTATTTTATTGGGAAGTCTTGCACAGCCTGTTCCTGATGCAAGTCCCCTCACAGCTTCCCAAATGACTGCAATCAGCAGGATTCCAGTGACAGACAACAGGTTTTCTACTGGGATACCTTTGCACACAAAACCCAACCCAAAATCTGTCAATGAAGGGAATCACAGCTTTTGTGAGACTCTTGTCAGAGGCCTGAGTGCCTCCAAGCTAAAGCCACACAGTTTTCTGTGGTGAGCCTTATTGGGGACCTCATCAGCTGCTTTGTGCCTTTCTTTTGGCCACGGTCAGGCACTCCAACCACCTCCTAAAGCACAAAGGGTCCTTGCCACTATGAACAGAAGCGTGGTAGTCCCAAAAAGAAGAGAAACAAGAGTGATTTCTCTTGGAAGCACTAGATAGCACTCAGTTCTAGGTTCTAGTTTTGATGGTTTCATTGTTTCTTTGAAACAGGATGGGAGAAGCTGAGAGACCCTCCCACTCCTAATCAGCCTTAAAGAGTGTAGAACACAATGAATCATGCTTACCCCGAAAACGGTATCACTCCCTGTAATCACACAGTACTGGCCTGCACAAACCAGTGCAAATAACTCCCACTTTGTTTTTAAAACAAATACTACAATACCTTCTTATTTCATGTACAGTCTACTTTATCTTAAGCATACACATTTTGTTTCTTCTCATACCTAATTGATACATTAATCATTAGCTCCATGAGGGAAAGGAATGAGCTGTATTTTTCACCCTGTTTGGCATGAACTAAAATTGTGACCTTAGACTGCAATGCCCCTCATTGCAGTGCTTTACTGGATTGCCATACAGGGGCACTGGCTTTGATGCCAGAACCAGTCCATCCTCTCCCAGGGTCCATACACAGACATCACTGTCAAGGTACCAACTTACCTACATGAGGCTAGTGACAGTGCCTGAGAGCCCTTGAGCTCCACAAACCCTCCCACAAGTCCTGCTGCTCTTGCCTGGGTATTTCTGGTATGACAGGACTGACATCCAGGCACAGAGAAGTCAGAAGGGGCAGGCTTAGTGCCCGGGGAGCAGGAGGGGGAGAGCCCAGCCTAGCACCCACCAGCCCCAGGGATTTCCCTGCTCTTAAGGCTGGAGGGCTCAAATCACACTGCCCTGAAGTTTACCCTCCTTTAGCCCAGCTGTGTGACAGCACAGACTCCTTACTCCTGGCTGTGAGGCAAGGCCTGGGGCACATGAGAGGAAGCAGCAGCAAGCAGTTTACCAGTCACTGCTACTGCAGCCCAAAATCCCTTCCTGTGGTATCAGAATGGCTGTTAGCCATGGTAACAGCTGGTCAGAGCAGGAGTATTAGTTAATACCAGCGTCTCATCTGGGAGGGAGTGCACAGCACAGAAGGGACCCATAAGCCTCTTCCCACTTGTCAGTTAAGTGGGTTTTATCACAAGCATTTCTGCACCAAGAGCTTTGTTTTCACTTCTTTAGCGAGCAAGAAGTCTTGCTTAAAACTGCCCACCACCACTTGGAATGGTTTTGTGCTGCCTGCAGCAGATTGCTAAGTCAGGTCAGCCTGTGCACCTGCTTTTACCTTCAAACCGTTCTCACCCAGGCCCTTGGAAAGCTTTTCTGTTCAGTATGGAGGCCAGAGAAGGGAAAGTCAGCACAAGTGCATCCAAGGGATGCAGAAGTGACAGTGACAGGAAACCAAATGTCCCTGAGCCCCTCCTTGAGGTGCACACTCTGGTCTGCAAACCCAGAGCTGCAGGAGGAAGGAACACCCAGCCGTGACCTCCCAGACATCCACTTCTCCTGAAATAAACCCCAGGCAGCAAGAGAAGTAGAGACTGCAGGACTGGAGAACAGAGACTAAAGTTTCATATGAGCTGCCACCAAGGCTGTTCTCTGCACCAGGCCTCCTCCCCTGCCCATGAGACCCCCAGGGCACAGTCTGGGCACAGATGAGATCTAACTCCCTTGGCAAGGAAGGCATTTAATTGTTCTTTCTCCTCTCTGGGGGTATTTGCTCATGCCTAACAGCTTCAGGCCTGTTATTTCCCAGCCTCCCCACTCCTTCCTGCCCAGAGGCTTTCACTGTGTGCAGTCTCTACCAGCACCACACTCAGATTTCAGGAAATACTTCAGCACACTCCTGAAACAGATACCAGAGCCAGATGGAAATTCAATAGCCCCCTTCCAAGCAAAAGTCTTCCAAAGCTGCGAAATGCTCAGAACAAGTTTCACAACTCCCAGTTCCAAACACAAATGGCTACTGCCAGAGCCACCAGAGCAAAAACCAAGTGTCACAGAATGAAAACACCAAGGAGTACAGGCAGTTCCACCTGCAAATCCCCTCTGCCACCACACAGCCACTGCTGACTCAGCCCAGATTTCAGCCTGGACTCAAGCAGAAACAACTGATTTACAACTACCCACACCGGTATCAGACCTGCCCTCTTCCATGGCCACATGCCTATGTTCAGCAGGTTAGGAAAATTCCGTTCCCGTAAGTCTGAGCAGCTCTTACGCTCACCCTGGAGAGCTGTTTCATCTTTCAGGGAACTGAACAGGCCATACATTTCAGGGAAATCACTGTACAGGCAAGCTAAGTGAGCACTTTCCAGAGCCAACGCTGCACTGGGCAAAGCTGTTCCCCTCTCACATGCCAGCCTGGGCGCCAGGCATGGGTTAGGGCTCAGTGGGAACCACGTGGAAGATTTTCTTGCAGTTGAGCTCAGGGCTGGAAAAGATGTTGTTTCCTTACCTGAGCACACACGGATGGGATTAAGAGATCCTTGAGACAATGAAAATGATACTAATCAGCAGTTATGGTGTATCAATGTGCCTGGAAAGGACTCAACGTCTCTGAAAGGCAGGGCTACAAGCTCTCCTCGCAGGAGTCAGCACACCTTCTGTAGCGAGTACTCAGGTCTTTGCAGGATGTCAGCAGGCACCAGCCAGCTCTGCAAAGCACTATAAACCCCAGCACACAGCTTAGAAAGCATACAGGAGACGTCATACAAGATACAAGCTTTCCCTCAGCTCAAATGTCCAATAATAATTCAGGGCTTCAGACCCTTCAGTTTTCTTCTAGGCAACAACAGATGAGAGACATCTCCTAAAACTACAGAATTTGAGAATTTACTCTAACATTTTTCTAAATCAGTAAAATCTTAATTTACAGTTAAAGCAAGGAGATGTTTTAAACCTAGTCAGCTGCAGGGCTAAGAACAGCACAGTCCTCACACTGAAAATCAGCATCAGTCCTAGAGTTAAACAAGACCTGGCTTGGAGGGATTTACACAGCACAAACTTCATCTTACAAGGGTCTTGCAAGCATGTTCTGGGTGACAGACAGGAGGAGGGACAATGCCCAATTTAAAGCAAAGGGAACACACCCCAGTGAGATCCTCCTTGCGCAGTCCCCACAGGTCAAGTACCACAGTCCATGCAGTGCCTGCAGTACTGGGAAAAGGTTGTGCATAATTTGCTCCTCACCCAGCCTGGTGCCCAGCTGACAAGGACTGGAACAGCAGCCTCGTTAAATTCAGCCCACAGTGGAGCCAGCCTTGGCCTCCTGAGGCCAGTTTGTCTGATGCATGGTTTCAGATACTGGACCTGAATTGGGAATAATTTTCTTTGCATCAGGTTTTTACCAGATTCCTCCCTCCTTGAGGGTGAAAAGCAGTGAAGGTGAGGTGAGAGAGCAGCCCCAGGACTGCACTGTTTGCCAGCCAACAGCCCCCGCTGTTTGTGCGGGCAGGGACAGAGGGAGGGATGATACAGCAATCCTGGAGGAGAGAACGCTGGGTTTAAAGGCACACTAAAGAATGAGAAGCAGATAGGAGGACAACTGCCAAGTAAGAGTTACTTTTTTTGGCAGGACTCCAGCATTTGAAGTTGAAGCTCTTGAAAGCACAGGAACAGTTAAACTAAATGCTCTGACAGACTACTTGGAAAGGATCAACAGACAGAGAGAAAGCCTGTGCTCCAAATCAACTCCTGCTGGGGGGAAGGCTCATGGTTTGGGAAGCAAGCAGGTAACCACTGAAAGGCACTGGAGAGCCTCACTAGAATGATTTGGATCCCTTCCTTTCCACACTAAGACAGGTAAAGAGGAAAAATCATCCACCCCTCCAGCAGCAGGCAGTGCCTGTATCTAGGTGACCTGTTTATTCTGCAGCTGGACAAACATTAGGAGGCAGACAGCATCACTGTGACTATTACTCTTATCGCAGCTGGCTTTGCTACAAGTAATCAACTTCCAGAAATAAGATTTCCACCCTGTGTGTACAATGGGTCAGACGCAATACTGAGCTCTGTTTGCCTTCAGTGCCTGCTGACAGAGCCTGGTTCCCTTTGGCACAGCATGGAATAGCCTCATCCATTATGCTGGCATGCATCACTGGGGAAGGGGGGAGAAATTAAGCTGGTCAGATTGCCAACATCAGCTTCTGCTTTTAAAGTTAGTATGCCACTTCATACTTTGGCTCTTTTCACTTCTTTTGAAAGCATACCATTATCAGCTCCATTACATTTCACCTCTAATTTACACAGACAAGAAAGTACCAGCTGACCAGTCAGCAGTTACTGTGGTTTCCTTACACCAGTTGACAACAAATAATGAAAATACTGGTGGGGAAATGAGATATCTCATTCCAGAAAATATTTTCTTCCTCCTAAGCAAGCCCCTGCTGTAAAGAAGAACCTGCTTCCTACACAATACTCCACACAAGTACCATGTTCCTAAAGCTGTGTGTTTCCCAGCTTTGTTCTGGTGCAGGCAGGTTCCCTCTAGCCAAACCAAGCACTGTGTGGCACGTCTACCCTACTCCAGGAACTCACACCTGCATGAATTTCGTGCGGACAGACACGAAGACAACCCTCAGCCTTTGCAGCACGAAAACTGTGAACACAGTTCAGCACATCAGCTCACAGTGCTAGGAAGCTGAACCAGACACAAAGATAACATCCCTCAGGATCAGCATATAAATTATCATCTCTAAAGGCAAAGGTCAATTTTTTTATTTCTAATGAACAACAGCCAAGCCAGTTGCCAGCCCTTGCAAGATGTAAGACATGAGGTTTCTTTGGAGACTTTGGTATCAGTAACCTGGTCAAGCTTAAAAGCCATCCATCCAAAAAACAAAACCATGACATCTGTGCCACCTCAGCAAGTCACCAGCGAGTCTCCAGCTTGCTGCTTCTTCATGTGGAGAAAAACATACGCTTTGAGGCCTTTCATGGCCTGAGGTAGCTGGGGTGACTGAGGGGCTACAAGCTTGCACACACTGGAGTCCATCCCCTCTGGGAGAAGGGACCAAGGAACACTGTGATCAGCTGCAATCTCCCTGTCCCACAGTGCTATATGGGGGTGGCCACATGGCAGTCATATGGCCACCACCACTAAATCCTAACACATAACCACAACCTGATTTCTGCACCCCAGACATCCTTGCGCCTGGCTAACCCTCACAGACAGTCCAGAGGGGAACACACTTGTGTTCTCCTCGTTCAAAGCTGTTCTGGATTGCAGCTTCCTCCAACAAGTCCTTAGATTTGTCCTCCTATTCAATGCCATATTGAAAAGGTGGTAACATCTTCCCTTTCTCAGCTATTTGTAGCAGTCGTTGGAGACCAAAATATGACACATAATAACTTCCACACATCAGCATTAGCACATTGGCTAGGATCTGCAACACAAGAGCCCACTCTGCAGTTTGCCCACACCGTAAAATAATGTAAAGCATCAAATTTAAAGTATAGCAAATTTCCTAGTTTTCAATGTGGTCACACATTTGTTCAGAAATATTAATGTACTAATTAGAGTAGCTTAATTCATTAGATTAAGCAAAGTCACGTAGGAGAGCAAAACATCCGCTCTGAAAGCATCCACACAGTAGCTCTTCCCTGATAATTGTTTCGAAACGCCACAGGAACTGACAAGCCACATGAAATCACACCAGACCAGCTAGGCAGACTGCAATGACTTGATTAAATTTAGACATAATTTTTTTACATTAGAAGTTCAGCCACACCAACAGATACATAGCATTAGTGTAACAGATTTATAAAAAAAATTAGTTTTTTTTGAGACATCTACTCTAAACAAGACACTTCTGGGGGTGATTCTTAAACAAAGCCCTATTGAAAGCTCTTTTACAGCATCAGAGGACAAAGATCAGATTCCAGTTTGACAGACTGGCCAAAAAGGAGCCAGGGGGGAAAAAGGGGTGTGTAACAGAAGCAGAATGAAGAAAAGAAAGCTTTTGCAGACAAATGCAAAGTTATAGCCCTGACTTCACTTTGCAGACATTAAGGAGCGTGCTTAAAATAAATGTGTGCTGGCCAGAGGGACCAGGACAGGCTGAAGAGGTGGGGGCATGTGAACCTCATGAAGATCCTGTACCTGGGTAGGGGCAATCCAAAGCACACACAAGGCTGGGTGGAGAATGGATGGAAAGCAGCCCCCAGAGAGGACTTGGAGGCAGGGTTAGATGGGATAATGGGAAGAAATTCTTCCCTGTGAGGGTGGGGAGGCCCTGAGGTTGCCAGAGAAGCTGTGGCTGCCCCTTCCCTGAAGTGTCCAAGGCCACGTTGGGTGGGATTTGGAGTCAGCTGGGATAGTTGGAGGTGTCCCTGCCCATGGCAGGGGGTTGGAATGAGATAAGCTTTAAGTTCCTTTCAACACAACCCATTCTGTGATTCTATCACTTATTTTACATCCACTTCATCAAAAGTGGAGCAAATTAGAGGCTTCCAAGGTGGGTTCAGAGACCACCCATAGCTGCAGGAAGGCATTTCAAGACTTACCAGAAGATCTTTGGTTTGTAGGTTGGAGTTCTGCAGAGCTGCTGCTGTGTTAGCTTAGGTTTAACAACAAAACTAAACTTGTAGCACAAGCCTGGGACCTTAGTGAAAGACTCAAACACTTCACTACTTGTCCTCTCCAATTTCCCAGCCTATCCTTTGTTCTGGTCAACAGGTTTGTGAGCACAGCAGAGGACATTCACTGTCATCATTTCCCTGATCTGAGATGCAGTTTGATACAAGATCCTTCAAGCCTCCAAGGCAGCAGAACTATCTCAAAGCCAGACTGTCCAAAGCAACAGCCCCTGTCTCCCTTCAGCTTCTGCCAGCATATCCCTTCATGTGGTTACAGCAGCAAAGCAACACTGGCACCAAACAAAGACGTTCAACATCAGAGAAAAGGAGTTTTTCCCCTGCCCAGTACCAAGAAGTATCTCTTAGCCACCCCAAAACCCCCAGGAAAAAGCCTGATTGCACTTTAAGTCCATGTGATGGAAGTGGTGGGAAGCAGCACCATGCTGCTGCCTCCTCCTTCCTCAAAGGCAGGGTTCTCACTCTGCTACAGAGGAAGTTGAACTCATGATTTGCACTCAATTCAGGTTCTTACTCACTCACACCAATTGTTCACTGCTTAAATTTGGGCCCTCCTGATAAACCCACACCAGACTGCTCAAATCCACTGCACAGTCCCACCTCTCTCAGCTTCTCCTCATAGAAAGGAGGAGAAGGTCCAGTCTCTTAATCATCGTCTCTACCCCTCCCCTGATAATTTGAGCCTGCAGCAAGCACTGCAGTGAGCCCCATGAGAGCTGTGGGTGCCAGAGCATACCAGTGTGCCATATTGAGGAGATGTGGCACACAGATGGACCAGCCAGCTGCCAAGGGAAGGTACACCATCCTCCCTCCCCTCCCCAGAAATCTGGGTTTTTCCACAGAATAATAACTTCAGAAAAAAAAAAAAAAACACCCAGGAATCAGTAAATCACTTGGACAGATACTGATGGGCTCAAGAAAACCAAGGCCTATTAATTCAGTAGGAATTGTACATTTGAATATTATAAGCTTTAACTGTGCAGCCTTTGGTTGAAACATATCAAGCAAGAGACAGGTGGAATGAGAGTTGTGGCAAATCTAAAGCCTGTATAACAACCTCAGCATAAGGATTCTCTGGAGGGACCAGCACTAAGGGTATTCAGCAGTATTCTCCAATAACCAGAGAGAGAGCTGATAGAGACACTACAGCAAAATAAAGCAGGAAAACAAGCTGTACGGAAAATCACTACTTCAAACAAGTCTCCACCTCCTCCAAGCCCATTAGGGCCAGGTGCTGGTGAACATACTACTTCAAGGTCAGCGTGTACTCGTGTGAGGCAAACAGGTGCCCCTGATGTCACGCCATGGCTGCTTGGCCATACCTGTGTTTTTCGGCCCATCTGCATACACCGGTCCTGGAGGTGGAGGTGCGTTCTGCCATCCATACTGGGGATATCCTTGGTAGCCTGGCTGGCCCGGCTGGTAGGGCCCGGTGGGTCCGGGGGGATAGCCGGGGTATGGGCCGGGCGGGCCCCCTGGCTGCTGTGCATAGGGCGGGTACGGGGCAGTCGGGCCCGGGCCGGGGTAAGGTGGAGGATTATCGTAGCTCATGTGGGATGCAGAATCTGTCCTGCAAAAGAAGGAAACAAACAGGAGAACTGGTTTGCTTTTGCTGCTCATCTATGACCATATCAGTTCCATTTCACACAGCTCTCCAGAGGGCCCTATGTTGTATGAGAAATAGACTTCAAAATACCTGGTCAAGCAGCAAATTTATTTTTAACCCTATCACAGGGGCAGAGACAGAGCTGAAGGGATTTCTTCAAGTGACACAAGTTTAGCTCAGCAGGAGTAACATACTGCTTTCCAGTCATGCATCAGCTATTCCCCCTAAGACCTAAGTCTTGCAGCAGCAAAGCAAAATCCTCTGCTTCCACTCATGATTAAAATGCTTTTAAGAGAGATTTAGAAGTAATTACTTCGTGTTTCTGTCAATATTGGAAAGGGAAACCATGGAGAGATGCAGCCTGTTCCAGGCATATTTGATAGCCTTGACAGGAGGAAGAGTGAACACAAATATCCATTACACTTCTGCTAATTTTTAAAGCATCCAGTCCAGCACTCTAGAGCAAGGCTGTATGTGAATAATTTCCTGATGACACTGTACCCCAGCACGTTGTGTAGTCTTCCAGTCATATACAACTGAATAATTAAGCAGCCACAAGGAATTACGGCCTTGGGCTCAGCCTCATCCAAATAGCAACATTAAAGACACCTCAGAGAGTTGATGCTCGTAAAACCCATGTCATGTATTACTCATGGCACAGCCATCAAGACAAGACTGTCACAATACTGCAACTTTAACGAACCTCCAAGCAGCATGACTAAGCAAACCATTTCTTACATTAGGCTTCTAGAGCTTCTCCCTGTCTGAGAAACAGAAGTGTATATTAATATCCTACGTGTTCAGGAACCTTCCTGCCTGAAGCAGCTGTACCCTGCTATTTCCTTCCCCTATTACAGGGTGCAGACGGGTCACCAGTTCCCCTTTGCTACACACCTCCTCCCACATGCCACAGGGAGAAATTCCAGAAGCATAATTTGCCTCTGCCAGGCTTGCTGCTGCTGGTTTGGAGTGGGAGAGGCTGGCCAGCAGGATGCCCTTTGGATGGCATTGGCATGGGCCAGCAGCCGGGCTGGGCTGACTGCTCAGCACTGCGCTCCCACTCTCGGGGACGGGCAGATCTGAGACCATCAGCACATCCAGCGAGCTCTGGCTGACGCAGCCTGGAGAATTTCACCTTTGTACCTTTAGCGGAGCCCAGCGCGATGTGTGGGGCAGAGGCCAGGCGGGCCCAGCCCCTGGGGCTATGTTTAGCTGCCGCAGTCGCTGGCAGTGTTGAGCGAGCTGTTTGTTTACAGCCTGCTGTCTCATAGCCTCAGAGCGCCGGCTGTCCCTCTCCAAGGAAGGATCCCAAGGCTCGCTTATTTACACGTTTGCTTCTGCCCGAAGGTCGCCAGCACAATGCCGAGTGGCACCACGGGGCTCTGCCACGCACACAGCCCGGCTGATCCCACACAATGCCTGGGACCAGGGGCTGCTCCAAGGGAACAGGGCTGCCGTCCTGCCCAGGAGGACACCGAGAAGCCCTTGAGGCTCACAGGCTGCAGCTGTCACTCACCTGAGTTCATCCTAACGCTCCTCTTGCCATGCAAGCCACGCACAGTCACACACCCACAGAACATGCTGAGTCGGACAAAGATCATCCAGTCCAACCCTTGGTCCTGCACAGACACCCCAGCAATCCCACCCTGTGCATGAGAGCGTTGTTTAAACTCTCCTGGAGCTCTGGCAGCCTCAGGGCCATGCCCATTCCCTGGGGAGCCTGGTCAGCGCCCTACCCACCCTCTGCGAGAAGAACCTTTTCCTTATATCCAACCTAACCCCGCCCTGACACAGCTCCAGCCATTTCCTTGGGTGCTGTCCCTGGTCACCAGACTGAAGAGATCAGGCTGTCCCTCCTCTTCCCCTCCCAAAGAAGCTGTCCCAGCTAACTGCTAAGGTAGTGCTGTACCCTCCAGATGATGTCTTTTTATGCCTTTGTCAAGAGTTTTAACTATTTAACCAATGCCAGGGATTACAGGAATTTTATTTATGGTTTGTTTTTTTCTTCCCACTGCTAGGCCTGCCAGACTACTTAACTGCTCACTTTAAAACAGACAAGCACAACATACATTTAACTCAAGGCTCTTTAACCACTGCACTGCAATGCAACGCCTCTACAAAGTCTTCAGCAAGGAAGTTCTCCCTTCAGGGAGGCAGGGAAAGGCAGGCAGCAAGCCCTACAACTCACTTCAATGAAATCAATTAGAGAACTGGGACACAATAGGCCATTAATGTTCATCTAACCCAGAAAAGCGTCCCAAAATAACATCCAAAAGCAAGTTCCCAGGGAAGAACAAGGCCAGAGTGTGTGTGTGTGTACCTACAGACCACTCTACATGGCAGAGTAACCATTTGGTACCCAGATATGGCCCAGGCAATCCCGTGAGTCCCCTGCTTTGCTCAGCCTTCCTGAGCCAATGTACAGCTGCCGTGCCTGCTCCTGGCATGAGGGTGTCCAGGGCATTGCTACCTGTCTTGTGGAAAACTGCCTCCTGTCCTATCAGGGTGATGGCAGCAGGTTACCCTCCCGAATTTAGGGATGCACCAAACCAGAGAGGTGGCATGTGGGAATGTCCTGTTTCAGATCAAAGAGTCCCAGCCCAATGTCTGCTCCTTGGGCAGGGGACAACCTCTCCATCCATGTTCCTCTTCTCTGTTCAAGGGTGTAAGTTTGCACCCTAGGTACAAATATATGAGTTTTTATATACACACGCACACACACAAAGCATTCAAAGGCAGCAAACACAGATCATGTTTTGTTCATAAACCTTAAGAACCCCCTGGGCATAGCTTGCTTTGATGAGCACTGTCAAGCTCCAGCAGACTCACATGGATTACTTCAGTTTTTCAAAGTCCTTCTGCCCAAGAGGACGATCAACTCAGCCTACCCTTTCCAGGGAAGGTCAGTCTTCCCTTCTGTCCCTTCATATGCATCAATTAATCTGTCTACATTCAATATCATTGATACTTTAGTGCTGAAGCAAGGTTTAACAGATGCTGTGATTCTTCAGCTGGTTGTGAACTCAAATTCAGTCAGTGGATAACAAACTCAGCCATCTCACTGCTCCCTTGCCACGGGGATTTGTGCTAGGACTGCCAGGGGCCACCCTTCTCTGTCAGGACTGGCCATTCACGCCCTTTGGTAGCCAAGCAGGGAGCCTGCCCGCTGTCCTATGGCTGTCCAGCCTCTGTGCAAGGCACATGCCAAAATCCCTTTGGAGCCAGTGGAACCACACAGGTAACAAAGCACCTCTGCAGAAAGGTCTGAGATGGGGATCAGGAGTACCTGGTAAAGCTCAGAAATCCCTGAAAGAGTGTGATAATATTAGAGCCTGGTTAAAACCAACAGCCATGGGGATGAACAAAGAAAACTGCACATCAGCAGCTCTGCAGAAACGTCTGAGAAATGGTCAGAAGGAGTTAAAAATCCAATGGCTTGAACAAACAGGGAAGTGGCAGCAGGGAAGGGAACAAGACAGAACTACTAGCGCTCTTTGTTTACCAGCTGTGTTAGCCGTGTCAAAACAGTTTCTGAAGAGGAGGCAGGTTTGGAGTAGAGGCAGTAACTGAGATTCTACCTGCTGATATGGGAGAGGGACTGAGGGGAAACTGGTCAGAGCCTACTAAAAGCTGTACAGATGCCTGGGCAGAGATAGCAGAACAACAGACCACAGGGAAAGATGGAGATTAAGAAGAGCATATTTCACTGTTGAGGGTAAAGTAACATAACTGAGATTAGGCAAGAGGTAAAATAGAGTGTCCAGCATGAACACGTTCAGCAGCCACTGGGGATTTGTGTGTGATGAGTGAGGAAACTCCTGAAGAATTCATCAAGGCATTCAGCAAAACCAGGAGGTAGTTGAGGAAACGAAGTTCTCAGAAAGAATCTTTCCTTGTCCCCCAATTTCACTGTCAGTCATTGCCACACATACACACATCCCTACCTGCTCTTTTTGAGCTGTGTGACGACATTGAGATTTCCCTCACTCTCATGATCTCTTACATGATTTTACATACTTCCTAGCCCTATTTACTCATGTTGGTATATGTTTGCATGGCAGGGCTTTGAATCATGAAGCAGATACTTTTCGGAGACATACCTGAGCTCTTAGTCCAACATATCCCCAAGCTTTGCTGTGGGTTCTCACCCCAACTAGTAATTCTGTGTGAGCCGCAACCAGGACTAACCCCTGCGAGGCTGCATCAGAACTCAGACCTGCAGGTTTCCTAGTGAGCACCTCTCAGAGGCAAAGCTCAAAAGAAAGAAGCCAAAGCCCTTTGTTTTCCATGGCACTGCAGGAGATCCAGTAGGAAGAGCCAGTGCAGAGCTCAATGGCACAGCCTCACTAGTTTAGCACTAGACCCAGCCAACAAAGGGATTTCCTTGACTGTCACTAAGCATTTGCCCTGTCTGTTGCTGCTTAACAACAGAGAAATTGCTAATCCATCTGAAGAGAATGGCAAACCAATGTTCCTATTCCTCCTCCCCACCACATTAGTACTTTTGCTAAAGGGCAAGTTCATTAATTGTTTCCTTAAGTTACCTTCAAACTCTTTTGTTCCACACTGCTGAGTAAACAATATTTCCCCTACCCTAACAGAAGGGTTTCATTTTTTAAACAAGCTGCTTATCATACCCCAGAAGGCTACACCGCTGCTCAAAAGGTCTGCAAATCAGAAGTCACTGAAGTACGATGTTGTTTAGAGAATGCACATGGCAGTGGATGTGAATGGACACAACAGGCAAGAACCACCATCCTATGTGCGAATATCAGTCCCTCTACAGCTGTAACCTGGCTTTGGCTAAGACTTAGCAAAAGGTGCAAGTATAGAACTGTAATGCCTTGCAGACACTATACATATATACGTATTTAGCCATTTTGGCATTTGGCAACTAATCCTTAGAGAAACAAATTTCACCATTAGGCTTTGAGAAAACTTCTGATTGCTTCACACTTACTGCCTTGTACAAGGCCAGCAAACCCAGGCAGCTCCTACAGAACTAGTCAGTCACTGCTCCTGATCCTCCTCCAGCACACTCATGAATTTATTATCTTTTTTTTTTCTCCAGGTATCTCTCCTGAGCTGAAGATTGTCTTCAGCTGAAGCGCTTCAACAGACCCTGCACCATTCCTTGATTATTCTTTCCAGCCACCCCTGTGCCTTTTAGTGTCACCATTTGTTAGGCAGAAGCAGGCAGACTCTCTTTGCTGACTCTCTTCTGCTTCCCACCCCTTTCCCAGCCCACTCCCACAGCAGCTCTTGCCATCCATCCAGCTAAAACCAGAATTCAAGCTGCACTGTACTAATTGCAACTGCAAGATCTTTCCAAGTGGGAATAGCTCCTGTAGAGCCTAGCACTGCACACGTACAGCTCACCACATTGCTCACTGAAGTGACAACACACAGTCTCTTCCACCATTTCACTGGCTCTTCCACAAGTCTCTGAGAACAGCCTTAGTTTCAACATGGGAAAGTCTCACCATCCACAACTTGCCACCTCTAAAACTAGGAAAAAAGAAACAGGAAGCCTAGTTTAGATGGCTGTTGGCCACTTTACTCTGCAAGTGCAGCCCTGCAGCACAGCCTGAGGGCCTGGACAGGGAGGACTTTTGGTCAGAAGGTAACATGATGCAAGAAAACAACCAAGAATGAAGAGAATAAGGGAAAGCAAGATGGAAGAAAGCTTTTCTGTTAGCACGAGGGATGCCCAAACAAAGACCCTTCACAGCCTGCCAAGATGACCCAGTTTCACCCTTTTCCTTCCTCCAAAAGGCCACGTATAAGGCTGGCACTCCCAAACATCTCTTTTGAGGTCAGAATAATTATGTCCATGTAATTATTGCCAAAGTGACTGGAGAGCAGTAGGAATCTGCTTCTACCTGTTGGAGCCTTGTTACCTTGGCAAAGCTGAGGAAAGCACACATAAAATCATCTGCATTTTCACACAGTAGGTGTTCATAGCTACTAATCCACCTGCAAAGAAATACCAATCCCTATGGACAGATGCCTGGAAATCAGATCCTTCAAATGCAATCTCCAGTGCCATGAGTCCATTAAATAAAGAGCTGTGCATGTCGGGTGAGATGACAATCTAACCAGGGTACTAAAAGAGGGCGAAACACCTTCTCTTGCATAGGGAATAGTGCAAAAAACAGCCCCATGAAAACAAATGAGGGATTAGTAAATTAAAAAAAAACCAAAAAACCAAAGGAAATCAGCAGTCTGGAACATGGAAAAAAAAAAAAAAAACAAAACCCAAACAACCCGTAAGTAATTAGCAGATTTTTGGAATTAAAAGCCAAGAAGTCGTTTGTTTTTAGGACAGCAGACCAAGCACTGCGCCTCATGCTGCTGTAGTCAAGAGGAATCACGTTTTGGGTATGGCAAGTATTGATTCAGCTGGTCTTTGCACAGAAGAAGATGGAGGGCGCGGTGAGAGGCCAGACCCTGAAAAGGACAACTGGGGCACCCTGATGTAACCCACCCCTTTCAATGCCTGCAGCGCTAGGAAGTAGTTTTCCAATACAGAGCTCTAATGGAAAGTACATTTAACATCAACAATCCAGCTCCTGGCAACCAGCCTAGCATTTAAATTACATTTCATATGAGCAGTATCCAAATGAAAAAGAGCACAAGTGGCTTTTAAATGGCACTGGCTCTGTGTTTCCCTCTTACCAGCTTATTTGTAAGCTCCATTTAGTGATTGTATGAAAGGTACATTAAGGATAAATTGTAAGAGATTCCATTCTTGCTCGGTTCACTTCCAGGAAAAGCTTCCTCCCTGGTTTGCCCTCCCACTTCACCAGGTAGCTCCACCAGCCTAGAGTAACAGCTGAGGGGGAACAAGAGCTGCTCCCACCTTTTCTGACAAAAACTGTTCAAAACTACTTTAATTTCCAAAATGCAGGTTTAGGCAGAAGCAGAAAGCTCAGTTTTGTGCTCTAAAAGGAAAAGCTAAAACTCACTCCTCTGTTCAAGCCCATTTCCTTAAGAGGTGTCCCAGACTCCAGGACACTCACGGTTCTTGGGAAGAGCTGCATTTCCTCATGTTTAGTTGAGTGGTTGCCACGCATCTCCTGCACAAAACAACTGCTGCTGCTCATGTGGCTGAAGCCACCAGATCAGGCAGCTCTGTGTGCAGTGAACAATGGTTTGGATGAACAAGCGTTTAACCTTCCTGAGCCAGGTATTCCCTCCTCCTGGGATCCTCCAAGCCCTCCAGAGGTCTCAAGTCTGCCCATGTGTGAAAAAGGAAAGTGCAACTGATGTTTGAGGCTGACACTGGTGTCCCTACAAACTGTTGCAGCCTTCTTGGCAAAACCGTAATGGATATGCACATTTCCAGGTGATTTTGATTTCAACAACCAGGACCTGGCCAGCTCTAAACGCTGACAGTTTTTGCCTCAGAGGCAACATCCTTTGTGGAGCTGCACAGTCACAGACCTGTCCTTGCTGCTCTGTCTCCACAGAACTCTCACCAATGCTCCCTCACACCCACACAGGATTGCATGCCAGGATTTTCCTTCTTCAGACAAATTTCAATGTCTCATCAACTGTTACCAACACACAGACCACTTCAGAAACAGCACCCATCACTGACTGCCTGCAATACGCTGCCCAGTGTCTACCTACATGTTCTGCACAGCAGAAGGAAAGCATGAAGCTGACATAGTTCCTACAATAAAAGCATTAGTGGGGAAAAAAAAAAAATCAAATCCAATGCCCTGCTACTGATAATTACATGAACTGCAACCTGATGGGGAAAAATTGTCAAGTTTTTCAGACATCTGATGAAAGATTTTAGAAACATACACTTAAACACCAGGGACTAGCAATTACAAAGATGAAAAGAACCACTGCACAGCCCCTGCGGTGTTGTCAGCCACAGCACTTGTTGCTGACACACCAGGTGAGACTCTGCCCAGGTACTGCAGTGCCTGTGGCAAAACACACCAAAAAGCAAAATCCTTTACACAGAAATCATTTCAGAAAGAAGCATTAACACCTTGATTTCAGGTTTTGGAGGCTTTTGCACGCACTGCTCTTGTTCAAGTCTTTGTACAATATGTTGCCTTAGATACTTCCAGAAATACATGACTATAGTTTGCTGTTAAAGTGGTATATTGACTGTTTAAAGGTGCAACAAATACCAAAACAACAACAAAAAAAAANACATCTGATTGTCAAGTTAAACTAGACCTGCAAATAATAGTTAAAGCAAGCAGCTTTGTTGGTCTAACTGAGAAGAGAATGCGAAACAAACAGTTTGGCAAGAGAATTAATAAGCACAGATAACACATTCATATGTTATTCGGATGGTGTTCTGGCAGCATTCCAACCATGGAACAGCAGCAGTCTTTCAGGATAACTTCCCCAGCTCTGAAACACTAGTGGATTAAGTGGAAGATACTACCCAGAGCACATAATGATTTTCTAGCACCTCAAGCAGAAGCACACAGCTCCCAAGGATCTGTTGCTGTGTGCAGACAGAAATACAGGCATTTTCTACAGCTGAGATCTCATCACCCAGAAAGATTTCCATGGTAGGGTGGAAAATGGAATGAGACTGAGATTTCTCCCTGCCCTCATGTTCTCTCACTTCTTCTGCTTCTCCACATCCTTCACATGGCTCTAACATGATGCTTTACTTTGCCTGTAGGGCATATGCAAGAATCCTCTTTAATGGCTGCTTGTCACGGGACACAAGCCAGTTCCTTCCATACCCATGGTCACCAAAGCAAGAAAGCCTTTGCCTTATCCTTTGACTTATATGTCAGGGGCTGAAAAACTTTTACACTTTGAGGGCACTGCTCTCAATAGCTGGTAAGACCAAATATTACCTCAAGAATACATTATAATCCTAGTGTGGAAATATCTCTGATATGTAAGTGACAGGAACAGCAGCTTTTGTTCAGCAGTGCTGGTGCCTGGTATAAGGAATACAACAGACCAGATGCTTCCAAGGAGGTCCATTCCATGAAGCCCTCTGCAATCCTGACTGGCTGTGGGCAGGCACTGGAGCACAGCACTGCTCCCTCCCAGGACAGTGGGGTGGTGGCACTTGCACATAAGGGGATGCCAGCTGGGAAAAGCTCCCAGGATTCAGCTCGGAGGGTAGCCCAGCATTTAGCTGCCCCTCAGCACGGGTGTGAGGCCAAGAACTTCACCCTGAATCCAGGGGAAGGCAGCCTCCCCATGCTGGGGTGAGCAGGCTCGGAAGCTCCCAGGCTGCCTGCGGGAAGCCAAGCTGCTGCCGGCAGGATGCCAGGCCTGGCAATACTGACCGTCTGCTTGAATGACTCGGGCTCCTTCCTATCTTTCCCTGTTCCCAGAAATGACAGTGCTATTTTCTACTCATTGAGCCATTGGGTTTGAGGTCAGAAGCAGGAAGCTGAGAAAGACAGGATACACAACCCAGAGCGTAGAAAATATCAATACCGATGGCAGCAGGCGAACCTGCTCATTCATGGTTCCAGCTCCCAAGAGAAGTTTTCAGGGACCCCTGATAAGCTTCCAGCTGTGCCACAGAGAGATCACAAACAGGGGACAGGAGAAATGCAGGCCTGTTTCTTGAAAATCCAGAGTTACACAAGGTTGTTCTGCCCTCATAGGAAAAAAAATCAGGTAACATATTCATCCAATCATGCATAGAACTACCCTGAGAACAGGCAGCTCCTCTGTTCATGGCACACAAAGGCCTTCAGGTACTTCTCCATTATCCCAGTGCAATGCTATGAGCAGGAGCATCTCTGCTTACACTCACAGAACACCTCTGGTTTTCTGAGCAGCAGAACACTGCCAATTTTAAATGTAACATGGACCTGGGGGGACACAAGGCAGCACAACAGCAGAGCTCTCTGCTCTGACTGACACCAGAGCACTCCCTTGCAGGGTCTACTCAGCACACACAGAGCCCCCACCCATGTCGGAACCACTCCTTTATAGGACAGTCTCCTCTTCGACCTCTGCTGCAAGGACACCCACCAGCCTCTGCAGGTTATCAGTTACAGCTCTCACACCATTCAGGGAATGACAAATCAGTATTTAACAAAGATGGCCTTTATAGCACATGAATAACGGGCAGAGTGAAGCAGACACTGGGCTGCAGAAGTTCCTGTGCTTGGTAAAACCAGTATTCTGCGCATTAGAAGATTATTATCTAACACGCACATTAATCCCTGACTGTCCCCAAAAAGCACTGAAATACGATCAGTAAAATTTATAACGTCTCAGTGTTTTCAGCCTCCTCCTGTCTACCTGATACAGCAATATTATTATTATCATCACCAAAAGTTTCTAGGAAGAGTCACTTATTGTTTAAGCAACTGATGAAAAATACCCCTTCCTCAGCACAGCAGCACTTCCCACACCTTGTATCCTACCACTGTATTTACACAGCACAAGAAGGCAGCTGCTCAGCACAGTCATTATAACTCACCCACACTTACTATCTTACCCAGACTTACCCTATTTACAATCAGGTTGTTCACACACATCTCGTAGTAAAGGCATCAAATGCAAAAAGCACCTCTTTCTTTCCTTTCAGATAAAGCTAAACACGAATCTGGGATGAGTGGGACAGATCTTGACACTAGCCCGGAGAGGGTCTGCCCACTGCCATCAGAAGGGGTGGCAGATCCATGTGGCAGAGGAGACAAGTACTCTCCTTCCTTCATTCTCCTATTTCACCAAGACATTTAATTATCCAAATGAGGTCTCCTCAGCTATAGGAACAGGAAACATAAATCCAGGACAACCATAATGGCTTTTAAACAAATGCTGCAGCACTATTCTTTTTACTCCGACTGCTACCATACCTCTTGCTCTACCCTAAATAAGCCTCAGCACTGGCACCACCCGTGCCCACCCGCTCTGGATGCCCGCCCTCCTCTCGTCGCTCAATGCATGGACAGCCTCAGCCAGGCAGCACCGCGTCCCCAGCGGAGAGGGCAGCGCCGGCAGCCCCATCCCCGCTCCGCCGCGCCAGCCTGCAATTCTTTAGGGCACCTTTCGGACAACAACCGCATCGCCGGCACTGTCACACCGGGCGGGATCCCCGGGCTGAGGGACGAGCCTGGGAGGGCTCCCTGGGCCCCTTCTGCCCCGACTCCTCCGGAGAGCTGCCCCCAACGCGGTCACCCACCGCGGGCTCCCAGGGACGGGACAGGTCCGGCCCCTGACCCCGAGGCGCCTTCCTCCTCATCCTCCCCATTCTCCTCATCCTCATCAGTCTTGCGCGGCCCTGCGCCCGGCTCTGCTCCCCGCCACCCGCCGCAGTTCCCACCCGAGCGGAGCGGAGCGGAGCCGAGCCACACGGAGCAGAGTCGAACTGAACTGAACCCAACCCAGCCCAGCCCAGCCCAGCCCCGCCGTGCGGGCGCAGCCGCGGCCCCGCAGCCCCTCGCGGAACCCCGCTACCTGCTCGCTGCGCGTCTCGCGCCGCCGCCCGCACCTGCTGCGCACCCCGCGGGGCGGTGACGTCACGGGAGACACGGGCCACGCCCCGTCTGGGCGGGACGCGCACGTCACTGAGCTCGGCCCCGCCCATGAGGCGTGGCCAGACGGGGGTGTGGCTACAGCCCTGTCCCTCTCAGGGGTGGTTAGTGCCCGTATTCGTGTCGTTGTCGCTGTCGCTGTCCCTGTTGTGGCACATGTCCCAGCTGATGTTACTGTCCCTTTCTCTGACCCTGAACCTGCCCCTGTCCCAGCTAGTGCCGTTGTCTCTGTCCCTATCCCTGTACTGTCCTTGTCCCAGCTACTGTCCTTGTGTCTGTCCCTGCCCCGTCCTTGTCCCAGCTACTGTCCTTGTCTCTGTCCGTGCCCCGTCCCTGTTCCTGTCCCAGTTACTGTCACTATCCCTATCCTTGTCCCTGCCTTCATTCCTGCCCCTGCTCCTGATCTTCACCCGGCTACTGCCACTGCCCCTGTCCCTGCCTTTGCAACTCTGCCCCGGCCTGGCAGCGGAGTCTGAGGAGCCTGAAGTTGGAAAGGACCCGCCTGACCCACGGGGCTCCCGTCCCTGCCCGCGGGGAGGGGGCTGCTCGGCAGAGCAGCTGAGCGGCGTCTGAACAGGGATTAAGCGAAGGAAGGACAGCGGGGTCAGGGGGTATGGGGGTCTCAGGGCCCAGCCTCAGCTTGCTCGGGGCCGGAACCGGCAGCAGTGGGACCCGGAGAGCCTTGGCCCCACCAGGGACCCACGGGCATGGCAGGGCCTGGGCTGGGCCCCACAGCCCCACCACGCCGCCGCTCTGGCTTCCCTTCCCTGCGGGGCTGGAAGGGACTCCAGGCTGGTGACCAGGACCTTTGCACGGGCGCTGTTGCCTTCTGCTGATAACGGGACACGTGCGTAGGAGAAGGTCCAAGCACAGAGCCTGGGAAAGCAATTACGGGTTTGCCCTGATAAAATAGGTCAAGGACACAGGTTGGAGTGTTCAGTCACCATCCCTGCCCTGGCACATGACCGTGACTCACGGTGGTGGCCAGCGGCGAGGGGACAGCAGTGGCTGCCTGTGGTGTGGCACTGTGCCCGGGGGTGTTGGGGACTGTGGTGGGGATGTGGCTGCGGACAGTGGTGGTCCCCAGGGAGTGGAGCAGCACGATCCTGCTCTTGTGCTGCCGTGTGTGCTGAAACCAGCTTCCTTTTCCCACTCATCGATTAGTAGATCTAATCAGGCCAGCTTAATGCTGGGTCCCTAATGAGGCTCAACCAGGAAGAAATTATTTAAATTAGTTACATGACATGCTATATTCTTGGGTGAGAGAAAAACAGGATACACAGCTACCCTTGCTCTGTCTGAAGAACTCAGCCAACAGCTGAAGTGTATCCCAAATGAAATCTGCTCGCTGTTGGGAGGTGAGAGAGACTTTCAAGAGCTCTTTCCAGGCATCTCATCCTGCCTCATTGTTCCCCAGCCTCATCTGCCCCAGCCGTGTTGCCGTCCTCACACAGAATCACAGAATCATTTAAGTTGGAAAAATCCCCTAAGATCCTCAAATTCAATAATTCCTCCTGTGCTGCCAAGGCCACCATTAAACCATGTCCTCAACTGCCTCATCTATATGTCTGTTAAACCACTCCAAGGATGGTGGCCCCACCACATAGGCAGCCTGTTGAAATTCCTGAACATCCTTTTGGTGAAGAAATTTTCCCTGATATCCAACCTAGGCCTCCCCTGGTGCAACTTGAAACCATTCCCTCTCATCCTGTCACTTGTTTCCTGGGAGAAGAGGCCAACTCCGACCTTTATACAATCTCCTTTCAGGGAATTGTAGAGTGGGAGAAGGTCCCTCCTGAACCTCCTTTTCTCCAGGTTGAGCCCCCCAAGCTCCCTCAGCTGATCCTCATCAGACTTGTATTCCAGACCCTTCCACAGTTCTATTCCCTTCTCTGGACATGATCCAACACCCCAACACCTGGCAGAGCCTCCCAGGAGTTTGCTCCACAAAATGGGAAAAAACGAACAAAACAAAATCCTCTGGGTCATTTTGTGCCCAAGTGGGTCCATGTGGCTCATGGGAAGGGTGTGAAGAAGGGGAGGGCTGGCATGCAGGGGCCGGGAGAAGGCATCACACATGCAGACACGAGCAGGGGCTGCTGATCCACTGCCCTGGAGCTGCAGACAATTCCCTCCCACTCAGTTTCCTCACCCTACAATGTCATTTCCATATGCTTTTGGAAATGACAGTGCCCAGCCAGGGCCTCGCAGCAGACACAATATACATTGTTCTGCTGAGCAACACTGAACTTGTCCTGGTCCTTGACTCCAGTGCCAGTGGGCACACACTGTTGTCTTGTTAAACATTAACTGAGAAAGCAGCCTGAAAAGCATTGCTTGGCTTCATTAAAATCTTCAAATGACACTTGATACTTACATATCCTTATTAGCAGTTTGCACATACTTCAAATACTAATGCAGGCCAGGCTTTACGGCTCTTACTAACCCTCCAGCAGAAATTATACATTAATTTCTAGGTGCAGCTGTCTTTACCCTGGGAACGAGGCTGGTAGGTGATGCCATACAACAAACTGGGACTTAGCTCCTAGAAAGAGAAGCCAGCTCTCCCCCGGAAAAAGGAGAGGCAGGATGCTGAGCAAGGACATGTGAAGGGTACATTCACCCAGTTTCCAGCAGGTCTGTTAACACATCCCCAGAAGCCACCTGAGAGGTGTGGGAGAGCCCTGCAGGTGTTGCACATGTTGAAGTGATGGGCTCACATGAGCTCCCACACAGGCTGTGGATGTGTGGTGTGGCTGCAGCTGAGGGCAGGGAACTCCTGAGATACAGGACTGGAATTGTTTGAAAATAGCGTCTGAGATGGTGGAGGACAGACCAGGTTTTGTACCCTTTGCACTTCTAGTGGTGTTTTTTTCCTGCTTGCTTTCTCCTGTTCCCTGACATGACCCACCATTATTGGCAGATGTGGGAAAGGAGGTGTGAATCCTGTTTACTGGGAAGCCTGTGCTGCCTGGAAACTCTGGTTTAGCAACATTTATCTCCCCCCAGCCCTCCCCATGCCTGGCAAACTCACTGGCTCCATAATCAAAGCTTTTGTCTTTGTTGTTTACTTTTTTCTTTCTGATTGCCTGAACACCACCAGCCAGAGGGAAGGAGTTGACCTTGTAGAGGACAAGGGCAGGAGCTGGACCTGGACAGCATGACAGGCTGTGGAGAGCAGGTGAAAAGGAACACAGGGAACAGCGGAGTGCAAGGCCATTGCAGTGGCTGCTTGCCCCCATTCCTGTTGGTTTCACGCTTCTTTCCACACAGTAATTTGGTAAAGCCTATTGCAAAAGCCTTGTGAAACACCCCACTGTCTTTGCAAGAGGGTTCTGTGAGACTACAGGTTGCAGGCAGGGCTGGCTTTCTTGGTGATTGGTTTTGGTGGAGGTGTCTACAGGGCAGAAAGGATCAGGGAGGAGGTGTCCTTGTCCTTGTCTGTGTGACAGTGCCAGCTGAAGAGATCCTGCTCCATCCCCACACTCCCACCAGCCTGTGCCTTCCTTCTATCTGTATGCCAGTGTCCCCACAAAAATACCATTTAGGACCTTGTGAGCAGATCTAGGGTCAGTGTAATGCCTCAAAAGAAAAATGCTGCCCAGGAGGATAAAGTCCACAGATCTGCACTCTGTGTGCTGGAATCCCAAGCCCTGCCTGGGACAAAGGTCTTTCTTACCCATCACCTTCATTATCAGGAAATTTTCCTGACTTGCTTGATCAAAATTTGTGGTTTGAAAGTTCAGATCCACAGTGGCTGTCAGTGACACACATGGCTTTGGAAGCAGGTATTGGTCTGCCTTGCGAGGAGCTGTGCCTGGGTGTCTGATCCAACTCAAATGAGCACTGCTGGATCTGGGACTGGATGGGGCTGGCAAACCATGGTCTGTGAGCTGGAAAGCAAGAGCAAGCCCGGGCTGCAAAACCCATGTGTGAATGGATCACTGCTGTCCTGGCTGGTCCAGCCCGAGTCATAGCCTCCAGGCACGGAGCTGTTGAACAGATCCAACGTCCTTTCACATCTGTCCAGTCCCATCTGGGTGAACCTAAGCCCTACACTCTGAAAGCTGGCTCTGTGAGAGAGACGCGGTGGTTGTTCTTCTCTCCTTACTCAGGATGGGTTCTGGTGTGTGTCCTGCTGACTTATGAAACCCTCCAAGTGCTCCTGGTCTCAGTTGCCGTGTCTGCAGGTGAAATGCAGTGTTACTGCTAGCATCTCCCTCTCTACCCTCCCCTCTTCACAGGACTGGGAAGCTCCATGTGCTGGAGCAGTGCAGAAAGCTGTCACATTGCTCGCTGTGCCCCGACCCTGTGCAGCATAGTCCTGAAGCTGATCTGCTTTTCAGGGCTTTGCTGCTGGGGCATTCTGAAGGCTCAGGTTCCTGCTCTCCAGAGCACTCAATGTCCTTTGATCTCTGCCTGCTTTGTGCTTATCTCTCACTCCCACCCAGTAAAGTAAGATTTATGCTGGTAGATAAGATAGGAAGGCTGTTATATTTGGGTATGTGAAAACAAAACATTATCAAGAGCCAGGGTGATCATGAATGGAAAGAGAACAGATCACCTGGCCAGGTCCAAGGCTCAAGGACCCCCTTATGAAGGTGTGTGCTACAGGAGAAGCTGGAGCCATAGCTCTCTTCCTGCTGTAGCAGGCTAAGAGAGGCTTGGGATGTATTTCAAATCCTTGGATGCTCCCTGCACAGCAGTGTGGCTGGTAGAACTGGGATGTGCTATATTGAATTTATAGCTGTTAATGTTGTTTAGCTGGCAGTTTGGCTGCCTCAGTAGCAGGCTCCTCTGCTTGCCATGGGGGGTGCTTTCCTGACTGTATATTAGTGTCTAGTGCTCCTTAGTGGCTGCTTTTTGCTTTCACTGCTGCTGTAGTGCTTATCACCTCCCTGGATCATGCCTGGGAACACTTTGATAACAGCCATGGTGATGGGCCTGGACTGGCAGGTGGCCAGGGCAGTGCTGCTGTGTCTGTAAGGGACTGGCTGGAGCTCCAGTCTGAAACTGAGTTGAAGGGAGTGTGACATGTGAATGAGTCCACAATGGAGCACAGATCCACCTGCAGGCCGTCGAGGAGCCCACGCTGCAGCAGAGGGATGGCTGAAGGAGCAGGTTTACTGCAGGACCTGTGACCCCATGGGGGATCCAAGCTGGAGCAGTTGGTGAAGACCTGCAGCCCGTGGGAAGGAAGGACCCACATTGGAGAAGTTCAGGGAGGGCTGTCTCCTGTGGGTTGAGCCCCAGGCTGGAGCAGGGGCAGCAGAGATTCCCTGCACCCTGTGGGGCAGCCCGTGGTGAGACAGCTGTGTCCTGCAGCCCGTGGAGGACTGGGATGTGACCACACTAATGGGAACTCTGGCAGGAACCCCTCGGTGCAGCCAGGCTGGGGACAAAGGCAGGAGTTCAGTGCAGTGTTAAATCAGATATACCTGGCCCAAAAGGACCAGGGATGGCGACTGCAATGGATCTGTCTTTAAATTGTTGTAAGCCATTATTTGAGTTGAGTGTTTCAGGAATTACTATAACAGAAACCATCCAACCCAGTGCAGGAGAAGCCTCCCAAGAAGCAGTTGCAGGGCAGCAGTGACCTGACCTGAGCTGCCTTTGGTGCCCAGTAACTCCCCCCACATAGCACCTTTGCTGTCCTGAGTGACCACCAGAACAGATGGAGCCCAAAGTCATGGGCTAAATGAATTCAATAGACATTTTGTTAATGCTTTATGGACATTTTCCAGAGTGGTGCATAGACTAAGGGAATAATATCTGTGTGTTATATCAAAGAATGGGAAGGGGGATGGTGGGTAATGAACTTCTATTGAATAGTGTGGGACCTGGCATGATGTAAATGGCATCAAATATAGGGTGGAATGTGCTTGGTTTGGCTGGGGTAGAGTTAATTTTCTTCCCAGTGGCTGCTATGAGCTGTGTTTTGGATTTGTGCTGAACACAGGGTAGATAATATAGAGATGTTTTTGTTGTTGCTGAGCAGAGCTTGCACAGAGCCAAGGCCTTTTCTGCTTCTCATTCTGCCATGCCCCAGGAAGTTCGGTGTGTGGTGGAGGTAGGGAGGAGACACAGGCAGGACTGGTGACCCCAGCTGACCAAAGGGATATTCCAGAGTATATGGCATCTTGCTCAGTGTATAAAGTGGGGGGAAGAAGGCAGAAGCATGGGGATGTTTGGAGTGATGGTGCCCCAAATCACCATTATGTGTGATGGGGCCCTGCTCTGCTGGAGATGCTGAACACCTGCCTGCCCATGGGAAGCAGGGAATTCATTCCTTGTTTTGCTTTGCTTGTGTGAGCAGCTTTTGTTTCCCCTATTCCCTGTCTTTATCTCAACCCACAGTTTTTCCCTCTTTTACCCTTCTGATTTGCTCCCCTGTCCTGGTGGGGAGGGAGGGAGTGGCTGTGAGGGACCTGACTGCTGGCTGGGGCTAAACCATGACAAGGTGTTTAAGCCAAGGGATACCAAGACAGCACCAGCAATAAACCAACAAACAATCCATCATTCCTGGGCTGGCCTGACCATAGATCAGCAGGGGAGTCGATGGGGCAGAGCAGACATGGCCTGTGGAGGTCTGACCTGTGTTTGGGCCACAGGGCCCTTGTGGACCTTTCTCCAGGAGTCCTGCTGGCTGTGCAGGACTGCAGGGAGATGTAGAGAGCAGCAGCACTGCCAGCCTGGGATGCAAAGGAGTGGAGAAGGCATGGGAATGGTCTGGGAGTGGTCTCTGTAGAGCCAGAACAGCTCCCAGCCAGAGAGCCAGGGGAAATCCCCATGGGACACAGGATTTACTGCCCTGTGTGTTTGGAGTACCTGGTGCCTGGGATGGGAAGACCTGCAGCATTCACTGGCTGCTGGGGGTACAGGCAGCAAATGCCATCCTGCCTGCAGATGGAACTGACCCCAAGAGCTGCTGTTTAAAGAGGGGCCTCACAGAAGGGGTGACCTGTTCTGGTTACAGTCCAGACTCTCCTATCAGGGCCATGTGGATCCAGCCCTCTGAAGGTCCAGGATTTTCATCATCCCTCAGGATCGCTGCTCTGATGCTGGCCCCTGAACAGCTGAGAGGCTCCAGGAAGTGGTGTTTGGAGGATGTTAGGGCAGAGCAGCACTGCTCTTGCTACAAACAGGAGCTGCTTAACTGAACGAGTGCAAAACAGCTTCAAAGCAGCCATAAATCAGCCTCAGAGCAACCCCAGGTCTGGACCCTTGGGCAGACCCTGTTGCCTTCTTGCACTGTAGGAGGAGCAGGGGCTGGACAAGGCCCATCTCCGGCTCCTGAGGGATGCACCTGCATGGCCAGGAGGCTGGGCAGTGCTTGGGGTGGCCTGGGTGGCCACTGCAGAGTGAACTGTGTGTGGAGGGTGGCTGTGTCCATGTGGATGCAGTGCCCCACAGGCAGCTCAGGGAAGGGGAGGTGGTGCAGGATGAGGCTGAGCACAGGAGGCTTTAGCTGGGGTTTTACCAGGCTCCTGCATGATGGCTGGAAAGGGGGACAAATGAGGTTGCACTGAGGGAATTATATCATAATGTTTGCAGTTTCCTACTGCCAGTGGGCAAATCATCACCCTTACAGGAACTTACAGGGAAGATGGGGTAAGACTGCTAACTAGAGCAGGTAGTGACAAGGCAAGGGGGAATGGGTTCAGATTCAAGGAGATTAGGATTAGATTAGATGTTAGGAAAAAATTCTTTCCTATGAGGGTGGTGAGGCCCTAACATAGAGTGCCTAGAGAAGCTGTGACTGCCCCTGGATCCCTGCAAGTGTCCAAGGCCAGGTTGGACGGGGCCTGGAGAACCCTGGGGTAGTGGAAGGTGTCCCTGCCCATGGCAGGGGTTTGGAACTGGATGATCTTCAAGGTCCCCTTCTAACCCAAACCATTCTGTGATTCTGTAACCCTTCAGAGCAGACAGCTGCAGGTGTCCTGTGGTACCCAGGAGCCCTTGGCTCCTGCAAAGCAGATGGAAGAGCATTAGAGAGAAGGCAAAAATATTAATGCTTTCATAACAGTGCCTTGTGCTTCCTACAAAGCATTTTATCCCAAGAATGCCAAGTGTTTTGCAAGATCTTAAATAATTAAGCCTTAGAGCAGTACCACGCAAGACAGAAATATCTCCCTCCCTCCTAAAATTCATCTGTCTGGGATGGCCCACACTGGGAGCCAATGGGCAGGAAAGGAAAGGAACAATTACCTTAACCCCCTGCTCAACATGCTCAGAGTAATCCTGAGCTGGGGTTCCCTGGGACACCCCCAGTTCTGCAGGGGGTATACTCCACTATTACTAGGGTATGAGCCTGTTCTGCAGAAGTTCTCTTTGCACCTTAATTTTGTTCAGGGTTTCACTGGAATGATCCTGGGTTTTGGCCCTGTTCCTGGAAGAGCCAGGCATGCAACATACCTGGAGAACAGTCCTGCTCTGTCCAAGGGCTCTACACTGCGTGTGTGAGTTGCCTCGAGCCCTGTGACTGATGCTGGAAGCTCCCTGTATCATTAACCAAGGGATTTAGACTCAAGAAATTCCAAACTCCACAGGGCACCAATGTGATCCACCTACAGCCCTTCTCCTGGGACTGCCCCATGGCCAGCCCTGCCCCACGGGACCTGCTGAAATGGGACCCTTGTGGAATTGTACCCTGGCCGCTGGCAGGGCCCTTCCCTTGCACTTGTGAATCCCATTCCTAGGCTGTGTCTCCCATGGGACAGCATGTGGGCATCACTCCCTGCAATCAAGGGCTGTGCCAGCCCCTTCCCAGCCAGCCCCCTATTGCTGCAGACTGACCTTATTTCCAGATGCCTCAGCAGCAATTTAGAAGCTTGAGGGCACAGGAAAATTCCACCTCTGTCTTTGTGGGTGTTCAGGTTTGTTCCAGCACTGGCTTTCAGCCTCCCAGCAGTGGGACTCAGGTCATTTCAGCCTTGCCTGTGCTGGAGGTACATGGTAGCTTCTGTAATTGAATTCCCCTTTTCTGGTGGGAACAGCATTCCTGCCGTGTTGTCACACAGCCCTGGAAAAACCTCCTGCTGCTTAAGACACGGGCACAGAAAAGTGATGGAGGGAGGGAGGTGAAGGCTGGAATCACTCTAGGATGTATTGTGAGTAGCAGCTGAGCTCTGCATTTGCTGCTTGAATCCTGTGTCTCCACAGCCAAGCAGGCTCTGGACTTTAAACTTCCCAAGAAGGAATTTGGACGTGCAGTCCTGACAGCATCCCGCAGCCTCAGGACCCCTGTGGCCCTACTGGGACAGGTAAGGGGACAGGGCTGTTCCGCAGCAATGCACTGGCACCCTCTAATGACACAGTTATGAATATTTGTGGGGACCTGAGTTGGTCCTGCAACCCATCCTGCCGTGCTGGTGCTGCCTGGTGCTCTGCTGAGAGCTATTCTGGAACCTTCCGCGGGGCAGGGCCACAAGCTGGCCTCCCCTTTCACCTGCTCTGCTCCAAATCCACACCTCAGCTCCCCTTTGGCGCTGCAGTTTCCCAGGGTGTCAGCATCAGGGAGACGGCAGGGAGGGTTTGTGGCTGTGCATTGCTCTGCCAGGTGAGCTGCCAGCAAGGACTCTCTTCCCATCCCTCAGCTCCGGGAGCAAAGCCAGCTGTGGTTGCCCCTACACCACTGCAGTGGGAGAGCTGGTGAGCCTGTGGCTGGGTCCTGGAACCCCAGTTTTGGTCACCCTGCCCAGCCTGGCTCAGGAATCCCTTTACTCCCACTTGTCCTGCCTCAGAGACACTGGCACTGTTTGCCAGCTTGGTTCCCATAGGCTCCAATCTCCTTTCCAATCCACTCTGTGGCAAAGCCAGAGAACATGCCACTGAAATGGGATCACAGAATCATGGAATGGTTTGGATTGAAAGCAGCATTAAAGCTCATCTCGTTCCACCCCCCTGCCATGGCAGGAACACCTTCCACTAGGGCAGGTTTCTCCAAGCCCTGTCCTGTGTGAGCTGGAACACCTCCAGGGATGGGGCAACCACAGCTTCTCTGAGCCTCACCACCCTCACAGGGAGAATTTTTTCCCAATATCTGATCTAAATATCTCCTCTCTTAGTTTTAAACCATTCTCCCACATCCTATCACTCTGTGCCTGTGTAAAAAGGCACTCTCCTCCTTTTTTATAAGCCCCTTTAAGTACTGGAAGGTGACAGTGAGACCTTAGCTCGCTCAACTTCACCCCAAATGATGCTGAACCTGATGAGAACCTGGGCTGCACAACTGTCTTCTTGGTAACATCGTGCTGTGGCCAACACTGTGGATGTCCAGCCTGGGCTTCAGACATGCCCAGCAGGGCACTGTGTCCTGTATGGAAGCTCAAGGGAGGGCAGGCTCCTCTCCAACTGCCCCAGCCCCACTGAGCCCCTGCTGCTGACTCTGGAAGCCCAATGGAATTCAATTTGCCCAGCAAGGATGGTTCAGCCTTGCTCAGCCTTCGGGCAGGACCTGATGGCAGAGCCTTCCACGATGGCAGGCAGCAGCTCTCTTGGCACGGAGTGGATAAACACAGTCAGCTCTTCCCTGGATGTTGTGTTGGTTGACAAAAGGCTTTAGTGCTCTGGAACTGAGTTTGGCCATTGGGAGTAGCAGGGCAGTTCCAGTGCTGTCCTGCCAAACTCATGGCCAAAGTTAGCATCTTTCTACCTCATCTGGGAGGAAGGGGAAAAAAGCTGGGGAATGGCCCTAGCAAAACCAGGATTGTAGATCCTTGTACGAACAGGGCAACAAGATCTTGAACAGTGAATCAGCAGCCTGAGCAGGGCCAGGGCCGAGAGCTGCCAGGGAAGCTTTTGTCTCCTCTGAGAGACATAAGGACTGAACTTTGGTCCATGTCCCAGAGGATCTCTCCTCTCCTGCAGGAGCTGCCCAGCACTACCATCAGCCCAGGAGATGTGCCCAGAAACCTCTCCCCTCAAGAGTGGGTGGTTGTGGGGTGGCTGGGGAAGGCTTGGGGGACTCTGTACAAACAGGAGCATAGGGGTAGGGTGAGATGGGAATGGGAATGAGATAGGAATAGAATGGTTATGGGATGGGGTAAGGGATAGCGATGAGGATGTGAAAAGAGTGGAGTGGGATGGGAATGGGGTGGGGTGGGGATGCAAGGACTGGGGTGGGGATTGAGGTGGGGTTAGATGGGGTAGGGAAAGGGATGAGATAAAGATGGGGAGTGGGATCAGGATGGGGAGGAAAGGGGAAGGGATAGAGATGGGGAGGGGAAAGAATAGGGCTGAGATAGAGCCTATAGCTTGATAGGGCTGAGGAATGGGGCTGAGATAGAGCTGGGGAGAAGAAGGGGGTTGGAAAACGGAGAGGAGAAAGTCAGCTCTTGTTCAGAGAGCACACGTTCGGGCAGCAGCTCGCACTAGCTCAGGCACATTGGCCACAGCAGCTTTGGAGAGCACTGAATGCCTTTCTCTTCTGCTGCTGTCCCGAGGGGCTGTGCTGCTCCGCCAGCCAACTGTACCAGCAGGTTTTTATTTTACATTTATTTTCCTAATGGCTTGGGTGGCCTGAAAACTTGAGCAGTGAATTGTGACTGCTCAAGATTGGGTAAAAATCCACACAATGGCTGTGCACTGCAGTGTGGCACCAGGGATGAGTCACTGAAATTGCAATTAGGAAAGAAAATAACAGTGAGTTTACAAGCTCCTTTCCAGGAGCATTGCATTTCTCTGGAATTACAATGGTTCCTTAGAGTGGTTTATGAGACATTGCTCCACGTCAAAAAATACATGGAACTGGAAGAAGTGGTAGCTGATGTAAAACAGTTTAGCAAAGAAGGGAGGAAGGAAAAACAGCGTTGATTTTTGCAGTGATAGCATAGGTGCTTTGGTAGGGGCATGTGGGGTGAGCAGAGGAAATCACAGCAAAACTCAGGGATGTGGGATGGTGGAGCTGTTCCCTGACATGGAGCCCAAGGTGATGCAGGCAGTCTGGGCAGAAAGGGCACACAGGGAAGGAGGCCCTGGGAGTCACTGGGATCCCACAAGTGTCCCCTCCTCAGCTTGCAGCACCTTGCTGGAGAGAACCTCAGCAGAGCACAGCAAACAAGAAGGATGCATCACCCTTGGATTGCTGGAGTCCTGGAAAGCAAAAGTCAATCTTTTGATTTTGTCCCAATAGTTTTATTTTGTCTTTTCAGAGATGTACAGACTGCTTTGCAGTGAGCAGGAGTGTAAAGCACTGAGCAAAGAAGCTCCATTGGCTTCAGGCAGAAATATAATCTTTGTGGCCTTGCAACAGCATCAGGTGTCAGAGAGTCCTGGGTAGAGGCTGACCATAGCCCTCCAGTCCATATGGTGCCAGTGTGACTTCTGACTTCTGTCCCCTCTTTCTCAAGACACCCCAGCTCCAGGAGGAAAGGCCAGGAAAGGCCAGCAGCTCCTGCGGGGCTCGGCAGGGCTCGGGCATGGAGACTCTGTGGGCATCCATCTGAGGATGGCTTCATTCCGAGGGCAGCAGCTGCACAAGAAACTGCAAAACCAGGACTTTGGGGATTCAAATCATCACCTCTACTCCAGTGCAGAGACACAGCTGTGCCACCCACCCCAGGACCAGGGCTGAGGAGAGTTGCTCCTCACCTTCTCCAGGCTGGCAGCAGGCATCAGCCAGCTCTCGCCTGTGAGCTCTGAACAGCCCTCATCTGCTTGGATTTACGTGTTTTTAACTATTTTAATTAAACACAGAGATGTTCCAAGGTGGAGACCAGACAGATACTGCTGCTGCTGCTGCTGTTGGGAAGCAGAACCCTGCCTGCTCACTATGACTGCTCTCCTGCGCTGTCACCATCCCCAAAGCGACAGGACACAACACTAAGAGGGAGCCAACAGCCCATGTGCCATTTTCCTGTGCCCCGATGCTCCAGAGCAGCCATCAGGCAAGGCTTCACAGTTGTCAGTCCAAGATGTTATTAGTCCTTTCTGTCCCAGGGCTCTCAGGACTTCTAGACACAATCCCTTGTTGCAGCCTGGCTTCTTGGGGAGCAAGGCAAAGATGCTTGGTTTCTTCAGCTTAACTGGCACAAGGGAAGACTCAGTCCTGGTCAGCATGGAGCGAGATTCTGTAAACAGCAGCTACTTGGCTCCAGGAGGTGGAAACACGGACGGTCCACAGCTGGTTAGACAGGTTTTGGGCTGAAAACACCTGTGGCTGCTGAGTACTGGTGGAGACTGGAGTGCCAGGTGCCTCATCCTGAAGGTCACGGGTGAGACAGGGACTGTAGACTTCAGAATCCTGAAGGGAAGGAGGGTGAAAAGCAACAGCACAACCCTGGACTTCGTGAGAGCAGACTTCAGCCTCTTCATGTGTCTGCTGGTAAGAGTCCCATTGGATAAGGTAGAGAAGTACCCAAAGCCTGCAGGAAAGCAAATGTCACTTCTGTCTTTAAGAGGAGCAAGAAGGAAGATCGAGGGAACTACAGGCTGGTCTGCCTCACTCCCATCCCTGGAACAGGAACAGCTAATCCTGGATATCATTTCCAGGCATATGGAAAACAAGAAAAACATCAGTGTGTGATTCCCCATGTGGAAGGCCACACCTGGAGTATTGTATCCAGTGCTGGTCTTGCCAGCACAAAGAGAGGCATGGACAAACTGGAGAGAGTTCAATGCAGAGCCACAGAGATGCCTCTCTCATGAGAGAGCTGGGACTGTCCAGCTTGGAGAAGGGAAGGCTCAGGGGACCTTACCCATGTGTGTAAATACCTGAAGGGAGGGTGGAAAGAAGAAGGATCCAGTTTCTTACCGGTGGTGCCCAGTGACAGGACAAGGATGACTGAGAACTGGCACAGGAGTTGTGGGGTCTCCATCCTCAGAGACATTCAAAGCCACCTGGACAAAGTCATGGTCAAGGGGCTCTCATGGTTGAGTGGGGGTCAGACCAGATGGCCTGTAAAGGTCCCTGCCAACCCACCCAGTCTGTGGGTGTGTGATTCTGTGACCTGGCACAGAAATGCCAAGGTGAGCTTTGGGGCAGGTGGGACAAGGTGAGCTGGAGCAGTTGCTGCCAGGTGTCCATGTGAAGGACAGACAACCTACAGAGGTTCCCAGCTGTCCCTGGAGGTGGCACAGTCACAGAGCTGCTCAATTTGCTGGTTTTGGTGCTGAGCCAGGACACAAACATTCATTTCTTCTGTCACAATACGAGCATTCACCGTGTAGGCACCAGGCTGTGTCCTGTCTCCATCACCTGGCTGACAGCTGGACAGTGAACACTAGGACTGAGCCCAGCCAGGGAAGAGCAGGGTAAGCACAGCACAGTTTGCAGAATAAGCTGATTTATTGTATGGGCCAGAAGAAATGATAAGTACTTAAATAACTGCTTTAGCCTATATTTAAACAGCTACACAGCTCCTTTGAATTTTCAGAACTGCTGTGAGCTGAGCTACTCCTGTGGGACACAGAGAGTTTGTTGAGCTGGCTGAAAGACAAATTAGAGGTCAGCTTTGGGCGACTTTGTTTCGCAGTGCTGGGCTGGTACTTCACACACACGCACACATTTCATGTGAGCATCTCATCTGAGTGCCAGGAGCAGCACACACAGAAATGAAGCATTGTCAGCCTTGCCCCTAATTTATGAGGTTTTCAGGCAGCCAATTCCTTCCTGCGGAACGAAAGCTCCCGGCAGAGCAAAGGCAGACAGGAAGGGTCACTTGTCCCTTTGCTGTCAAACCAACCCACGGTGATGTGTGACCCACAGGTGACAGCTCTGCACCTTCCTGAGTGGACGCTTGGGTGGCCACTGCCACCTAGGGGGCTGAGCTGGGGAGCTGAGAACATTTCCCGTAGGGATTGATGTGAGAGGGGAGGGATGAGCACTGGGGCTGGGACTGAGCAGTTCGAAGGTGTGCAGCCCACACGTGGGCGTGAGTGAAGAGGCTGGTGGGTCACTGTGCGTGGCTGCAGCCCCTCTGGGGCAGGAGGGAGCCCGTGGGATGCTGCGTCCCACCAGCACACCTCCAACATCTGCCCAGGGTCCGCAGGATCCCAGACGGGGGGCAGATTCCCTCTTAGCCTCACTTTTGCTTTGCATTGCCTTTTTCTGCCCCTCTTGTGGAGCACAGCAGGAAGAGTCAGTGTAGATGTGCCAGGGGAGCTGGGTGGCACAACCTCGTGGTTAAAAATGCCTGTTTCACTCTTAAGGAAATGCCCAGACTGGATTTTGATCCAGCTGTGGGCACGGCACATATCTTCTGTCATATCCCCCTTCTCCCCACCTGCAGTTGAAGCTCCTGTGGAGGTATTTCTGATGCTTTTTTTCTAAGGAAAACATAATGGCACTGTAAGGTATTTTACAGCAATTAAATAGAGCAGTGAGTTGCAGAAGGAGTTTCAGGAAAAGCAGTGTTATAAAACCGGTTTCCTGTGGCGCCTCTGGGGGCTTGTACCTCGGCTGAACTGTCACTGCAGCCTTTCCGTGCGGGGGGAGCAGCTTTAGGGGTCGTTCTCCTGCCTGGCCACCATTTCCCATGCAGCACAGGGGAACTGAATCACCCTGATATCTCACACATACACATTTTTACTGAAATTGGCTGAAATACAGACGCTGGAGGGGAAGGACAGGGACTGTGACAGTGCCCACTCCGAGCATCCTCAGCCGAGGCAGCGCTGCTGCTGGATGGGGCTGGGGAGGATGCTTGAGCTGACACGTGGGCAGCAAACTAGGCCAAGTGCTCAGCTCCAGGGCTGTCCTGGCCTGCAGCACGGACGGAATCAGGGACACGCTGAGGATTCTGCTGCAGAACCTGGCAGCGAAGCGGGATGGGAAACGCCTTTGAGTGAGTGGGGGCTGGCAGAGCAGGGACTGTCCTGCCACCGGCATAGATGCCCTAGGGAAGATCCCAAGGGTATGTTGGGCAGAAGGGAGAGGAGGAAATCCCAACAACGGCACAGGGAATTACCACCAGAGGGCACTTAAATATTGCTCTTGCTGAACAAATGGTGTTCCCTAGCGAGACGCCAGCTCCGGATTGCCTGACAATGCACATCTAAGCCTGAGTCATTGCTGGCACAGAAAGCAAAGGAAAGCACTCAAAAGGCATTTGAGAAGTCATGCATGAATGGGAGTTTACTAGCAGGACACAGAGGATTGAACTTTTCTTTCAGACCCTTTCAGAGAGGTCTGCCAAGGGGTCCCCACCCAGTGAGGTGAGCAGTGCATCACCAGACCCTGACCCGTGTGGTACCCACAGGGCCTGGCACAGGGCAAAGAAAACTGCTCACACTCCATCCTGCTCGCTGCAGATATGCCCTGTCTGCTCCTCATTGCGAGTACTGAGACAAGAGTTGCAGCCTTGGTGGGGATCCTGGCTCAGCATCTGCTATGGTGCTCACCTGGAGCATTTGTGCCCTGCTTGGCATTCCAGAGCTGGGCACAGATAGAAATATTATGTATCTTCTGGGAAAACTTGCAGGGAATGGGAAAGGAAGGAACTGTGTAGGATTTGGGTGGGTGCCAAATAAAGCCTGCAGGTGTGAGGACAGCCAAGGTAATGAAGATGGAGAACCACTTCATGAGGATGGAGGAGAACAGCTTCCATTCTGGTGTTGAGAGCAAGCCACAGCACCCTGTGCATCACCCAGGATGTCTCAGACAGGCACCCTGGAGCTCAGGGTAGGATGTGGGATGTGGGGGCTCATCCAGAGTCACGGTGCAGCTGCAGGTCTTGGTGCCATGCTTGGAGATCTGCTCTGAGCACAAAGAGCTTCATGAGGATTCTGGGGCCAAAGCAGTGAAAGCTGGGAGTGCTACAGGTGTAGGTGATGGAGAACTGAAGGAGGGTGGCCTCCTTTCCTAGAGAGGAAAAACTGACTGCAGACAACAGAAAGCTTGTGCTGTGTTGGTAATGGTAGTGACTACTGCAAATATCTAGAGAAACTGGGTTTAACCCTGCAGAGAGGAGGGGCCCCAAGGCCTCATGGGAGCATCCATATGCCCTGAGAATGTCCCCTGGGTGGGCGCAGGGTGCTGGGAGGGCAGGAACAAAGCTTGCTTTGTGATGGGGCATCTCCCAGCATCTCCTGGGACCATCTCTGTGGTGATTCTCCTGCCTTTGGAGTAGTCAGAGGCCCATCCTGGGCTTTGCAGCAGAATTTCCCAAAACAAGTAATATGAACCCTCTGTGCTTGGGAATTGCTTCCAGGGGACACGGAGAGCAGTGTGAGGAGCCACACGTGTGCTGCAGTGTGTGGGCACTTCTGACTGGGTGGGATATGGGAACAGAAGTGATTGTATGGGGAGGCAATGGGGTTCCCATCTGTGGGGTTCTCCCATCACAACCTGCCAGGCACATGCCCTACTCACTCCAGCCAGGGATATTGCCTGTGCCAGGACTGGGTTCCCTCATGCTCTTAGGTTTGGCTGATTATTTGCAATTAGCACCAATTAGTGTCTCTTTTGACAGTGCCTTGTCTCTGCTTCCCCATGTCCTGTCCTTGTCCCATCACGCTGCGTGCTGGGCCCGTTTCCTCCTGAGGCACCTCCACCGGTCTGGGCAGTGAAGCCACAGGGTGATTCTGGGGCTCCAAACTGTTGTCCTGGAGGACCTGCCCATAGGGGCTTCAGTTGAGGGGCTGTCTGGTGCATCTGAGCTTTCCTGGGGGCTCCCTGGTTTGCTGCACGTGTGCTGCCCAGGCAGCTGTGGTTGTTCCCCAGAACTGGACATTGACAATGATATTATGGGGTCTCTCTGATCACTGCTGCAGAATGGGACTGTGGGGGCACTGCTGGGCAGCCCTGCCTTTTCCCAGCCCCCCGGAGCCATCCCAAGCGCTGTCAGGGGGCTGAAGCCATAAGGCTGGTGGGCACACGGTGCCTGGCACTGCCTGGCCCTGCTCCTGGCTCCTCAGGGCTTTAAACCCTGCTGGGAATTGGTGCAGGAGAGGTCTCAGCAGACAGATGCATTTGTTAAAGCTGTCCTACCCTCTGGAAGAATGAGCTGGGGTGGCAGGGAGAGGGACAGGATGCTCCTGGGAGGGATGCCCTGCTTCCCTGGAAGTAAGCCCAGGAGAGACAGAGAGGAACCCTCAGCCAGGAAGGACATAAAAAACCACTGTGAAAATAATTCATAAAAAAATCACAGAATATGCTGAGTTGGAAGGGACCCACAAAGATCATCAAATCCAACTCCTGGCCTTGCACAGACACCCCAAGAATACCACTCTGTGCCTGAGAGTGTTGTCCCAGAGCTTCTTGAGCTCTGTCAGGCTTGGGGTCCTGACACTGTCCTGGGGAGTCTGTTCAGTGCCTGACCACCCTCTGGGCGAAGAATCTGGTTTTTGTGAATGCCAATTCAACCCCTAGAGAATTGTCCACTAAGCCCACAGTATTTTATAGCTGATTAATCTAAAAGGCTGCACAGGAAAGTATTATCACCTCCACCTTCCCAGGCTTGGAGCCTGATTGCATCAAACGTAAATCTTGTAAATGGATTTGTACTTTTCTCTGGGATTATTTTAAAGAATAAGCATTTTATTTAATCTCGCAACCATTCAAAGTGTCAAGGAGAGGTGGAAGATCTGGGCAGAATTAAAGTGCATCGCATTTGGGCTGGGGTCATTTTGATGGGCTGAAGCCTTCGCAGCATGTGTAATCTTCATGCACTGATGAGAAACCTCTGTGCCAGCCAAAATCAGCTCGGAAGAAAAAGGAAGGCTCCATTCCTGTCAGAAGGCGTTGGGAAACCAGGCGCAGGGAAAGCGTGGTGCTGGTTTCATTTGGATGTTGTTGGGTTTAGACACAACTTCGGTGGATCTTTGTGCTCATGGATTTGTATATCTGGTTGGAAGAAGAGCTCAGGACTGCCCAGGAACTGCTGAAATCCCCAAATCCTTTGTGCTTGGCTGGATTAGAGAGACCTGAAAAGCTCTGATATGTATTTTTTCAATACTCACAACAGTGTGGTTTGGCGCTTAGTAAATAACTGTTTGACAGCAGAACTCACAGCAGCTGGCTTCACTCATCCTTTAGAGATGCTGAAATTGGAGAAAAAGATTTAAAAGGCAGAAAAAAGAAAAGGATTAAAGAATAGGTGAAAGGAGGCACGGTCAGAAAAGACACAGGCACCTCAGGAGAGCCAAATCCAGCTGCCAAAGGTCAGGAGGTGAGGGCAGGGAACCCTGCAGGTTGGCAGGGGTTGGAGGGCAGGACCTGCTGGTCATCTCTTCCCCGGATTGCCTCCATCTTTTACCCCCAACCCACACCTTTCCTTTCCTCTCCACATCTTCCTGAGGCACTCTGTGCTGAGGTTAGGAGTGCTGAGTTTGCACATGGCTTGCTCAGGATTACCTGCTAAAGAGAGGGGAAAACCAGGTTTCTACCTCATTTCAAAGCTATTTAAGCCAAATGTTCCTCTGGGGGCATTAGGTGAGTACCACCACACTGTTTTGAGCAGGAAACCAGCTTTTCTAGTATAGGCAGAGAAGCATTTTGTAGCCAAGCTTCTTGGGCAGATATTGGGACATGGCTCCACCCAAGGAAAATGGACTTCTGCAGCCTCGTGGGGGGATCGTCCCTGAGCCCGAGGACTGCCCTGGAGACCTCTCAGGTGAAGGCTTGAAGGTGCTGAACAAAGGCTTGGCTGGTGAACTACAGGTGTGTGGAGAGATAGGGCAGAGGCAGAGCCTGCTGCCCTGGGCTGACAGTGGTGGGTGTCCCCTCCTGGCACTGGCTGCTGGCAGAGGGGTTGTAGATAATTACTATTAATATTCTACTTGAGCTCAAAGCCCACCTGCTGGGCATGCACAGGAAGCACTGAGTTATTCCTTTTAAAATAGCAGTGTCATTAAGAAAAATTGCAGCTAGCTCTGGCTTTTCCCCAAGGAGCAGGTCTGTCAAGGGCTCACATGTGTGAAGTGGTCTCTGCCATGATACCGCTCCACAGATGGTTTGTATTTTTCTGAATCACTGGTTCTCATTTTGTGCCAAGGATCTGTCTGGGCAGAAAGACCTCAGGGGACACAACTGGAAGGTGAAAAAGGCAAAAAGCCAGTTCTGCTCTGACTGAAGTGGAGCCCCAAGCCAGCTCTGCACTAGAGGGGCCCAGCACTGCACCACCTTCCTCACCCTCCTCTTCCTCAGGCACAACTTTCTGAAGAGGCTGAGAGGTGCATCCGGCTTCACCCAGCAATGGTGATTTGGGTCTCCTCACTCAGGTCCAGTGGTCCAGTTCCTATGTAGTGTCTGTGTGTGTCTGCCCATCACCAGGGCTCAGGCTGCACCACCTGCAAGGGAGTTTGGGAGCCACCCACTCTGCTCATTTGCCAAGGATATGACCTGCATGTGTTTCTGGCAGGACTGGGCTGAGACTTAGAGGTGAGCTGGGGTCCTGGCCTGGGAGTCCATGAGAAGCCTTACTGGAGGCCTCATATTTGTGGTGTGAAGTAACAAAAAAAGTACTGGAAATTTATCCTTCATCTGGCTTCTTGACCCATCCCAGGGAGACTGAGATTTCCCTTTCAGTAAGGGCTGAACAACTGGGAGACACATAGGTCACCAGTTCCTCAGTCCAAGGTTCATCTCCTCCTCCCCAGAGGGGCTCGGGTAGCAGATGGGATCTCCCAAGAAGATCATCAGGCATCCCACTACCCATCATGGCCAAAACCAGCGCAGAAGATCATGGTGCAGGGAACGAGTCTGCGTGAAGGCCAGCATAGCTCAGGAGACCTGCCCAGCACATTCCCAGTTCAGTGGCACTGCGAGCCGGTGGTCTGTAAGAGCCCATGGGAGTTGAGAAGGTCTCTTTCCTGCCTGTTCCTTGTGGCATCTCCTGCTGGGGCCAAGGGTGGTGCCGGCTTTGTACCAACACACAGGCAATAAGGTTTGGTGGCCCTAAGACTGACAAATGGGGCAGTGGTGGTGGCCAGAGGTTCCCACCAGCAGTTCCACATCTAATGGTCATGTACCCACAGCTGTTTTGGGGGATGGACTGGATAATCCCTCCTGCTTTCCACAAAGCCATGGATGGGCTGCTCTTGCACAGACCATGCCAGGGATCCTTTAGTCCTAGCACTTGGATAGGGAAACCATGGCCCATGGAGGCACATGGCAGTCCCCTGGCTGTGACACCAGCAGGACTCAAGGGTACATGTCCTGGTTCCAAACAGGATCCTTCACTCACTGAGACACTTCCTGGGGCTGCTCCCTCCTTGATCACCTTTCCCAGGTGCTTTGCTACTGCCCAAATGTTGGTGCTTCAGGAGCTTCTTTAGTTCATGAGTGCTTAGCCGTTAGTAGAGCCATAGATTTTTAAAATCAAAAGGTCATTTCTAGGTCACTGAATAATTACTATTGCTGTCCCCACTGTCACTAATTCCTTCACAGAGCAGCAGCAGCTTGCTGAGAAATCCTTGAGCCGCAGGCTAAAAATGAAGGGAAATTCACTGCAGAAAATGTAAGATTAGGGGCACTTAGTGCCATGGGCTATTGGGAGAAGAAGCAGGGCCAGGGAACACAGAAGCTGGGCACAGGGATTCCCTACGTCCCTGCTGCTCCCCACATGGGACTCAGCTCATCCTGCACATGATGTTACTTTCAGAGTGCTTAACACCGTGAAGAGCTGCCTGCAGCCCCTTCGTGCTGCACCTCCACCACAGGTCTGGGCTGTGGGGTTTTGGGTGCACACTCCTTTCTTGCAGCCTCTGGTCAAAACAACGTGTTGATCACAAAGTCTTTGGGGACATCAGCATTTGCTGTGAGCCAGGGCAAACCCTCACAGGGTGGGGGGAACCACCAACTGAAGGGAAAGCATTTGCTATTCACGGAATCATGGAATGATTTAGGTTTTGAAGGGACCTTAAACTCATCTTGCTCCATCTCCCTGACATGGGCAGGGACACCTGCCGCTATCCCAGCTTGCTCCAAACCTCGTCCAACCAGACCTGGAACACTTCCAGGGATGGGGCAGCTATAGCTTTTCTATTGCTGCTAGAGGTGATTTTTTTGAGGAGCAGAGTAAGGGGGAGCATCACGAGCCGGTGGGGGCAAATCTGACCACCCTCACTCATAAAAGTTTTAGGGACCCTCTAAGAGCAGGAACTGCTCGCTCTGGGGTGAAGCAGCTCCTCCTGTGCTTACAGGAGCGCAGCAGCTACATTAGGCCTCCTACTGCCCTTATGATTGATGGTTGGGATGTTACTCCAGCCAGTGCAGCATGCAAAGCATGGCAAGCTGCTTTTCCGTGATCATTCCTGGGAGATACACTGCAGGTTCATGCCATGACCAAGATGAACAGCCTCAACTGGGAATCCTTGCAGGCTGTGAGCTGTTACAGCTGTCGTTACTGTCTCTCATGGCAGGGCAGGGAGAGGCACTTTGGGCATCTCCTGCTTCCAGGAGAAGTACAGTTCAGTCCTTCTGGTCAGTCCTGGAAGCATTTGCTCTGGCTGTGATGGATGCAGGCTGGCTCAAGGAGCGGGAGAGTGAAGGGAGGCACAGGGAAGCAAGCATCTGTTGTAGGGTCAGTAGGGCTGAGCTGGGCTCTGCTGTTCAAAACCAGCCCTTTCCTCTTTCTCACTGTGTTTACGGCTCTCCCAGGGCATCCTTGTCAGGGTCAAGCTTTTCCGGACATCCCTTGGCACCGAGCTTTGGCTGCCTCACAGCTACAGCTCCCCCAGCAGTCTCTGTCTGATGGCAGCCTGGGGAGAGGCAGCTGCCTCCGAAGGCTCTGGAGCAGCTGGACACGTCTGTGTCCCATCTTGCCCAGGGAGTGCAGAGCTCCCCAAGAGTCATGCTGCCCTCCTCCTTGCCTGGCAGCAGAAATCACCCACTGCCCTTGCCACAGCTTTTGATTCCCAGACCAACTTGAATGTTGGGTAAGTTATAAAATTCCCCACTTTCAGCATCTCCATATTTCAGACTTGGAGAAACAAATCCAGGACAAAATAATTCAAGTATTCCTTTTACAGTTCCCATGCTCTGCTGGGTTGAAAGAGAAGCTCTTAGGAGACAGATCAAGTTCATGTCTATGCCTCTTCACTGCAATCATGCATTCCTGGAAATCCAGAGCAGTCTCTATTCCCAGCACCTGCATGGCAGGACTGGAAAGGATTGGGCAGCTACCAGCTGGCTTTGGAGTCACCTCTCCATGTGAGCAGCAGTGGTGGAAGCAGCAAAAATACCATCTCTGTTTCCCTAGGTCAGGAATGCCACCCTGAGGCATTGCTTTTTATCTTGAATAACCTACTTTAGCCGATTCCCAAAAAAGTCACAGGTTCTCTGCAATGCCAAGCAAACCAGCATGGAAGGAATTGCTTTGGTTGGGAGCCATCCTGTGAGGCAAGGCCAGCTCAGGATGCTCCATATCTGAGTTACTGGAGCACTGCCCCACCCATTACAAACAAACCTGAGCAATAATGAAACCCAAAACTTTGTGACCAGTGTTTTCATCTGACATTTCAGTTTCCTTTTTGCTTTAAGCATTAAAATGAGCAGTGGAGACAAGAGAGGCAGTGGGATCAATGCTGAGAGTTGTTACTATGTGCTGTAAAGAGAGTGTTCAGTTTGGAGTGGGAAATTGAGCTAAAGAGGAAATATTTTCTTCCAAAGTAAGGGCCTTTCAAGGCTTGGTAAGGCATAGAGCAGCTGTTTCTGGCTTCTTGTCAAGCACCAACCATTGGCCAGTGCGTATCAGCCTGGAGAAGAATCTGGCCCAGATAAGTTTCCTGATGTTACTCAGACAAATGGAGCCATTTCATCAGTGTGCTCAGTTCCCCCCAAACCAGAAAGGAAATTTCTAGGCAAATTTCTGCTCCATGGGCTAGCTCACAAAGGAGATAAAGATGTGTGTTAAAATGCTATCCAGAGGAATAAATGAGAGCAGAATAATTTCCAGTGGAAACAGAGTGGTCTAATTGGTGAGCTGTTGGGATGAAAGGCTCAGGGAGAGCTGGGGTTGTGCTGCAGGGCCTAGGGATGGATATCTCAGACCTTTCCAAACAAATGAAGGCAAGGGGAGAGGGAAGGGGCAGGGGAAGCCTGGAGGAGATGCTGTCCATGTAGGTGCAGCAGGGTCTGGGCTCACCCCTCCCCAGCCAGTGGAGCGAGTGTGGGGTGGGACAGGAATCCAGCCCTGAACGTAAAGCGTGAAATCCATGTCCAACAAAAATTTCAGCTAGTGCATAATGTAAGCACTGGATGGGTTTGTAGCCAGGGCTGTGGCGCTGAGAGCATTGAATTAAACATGGGGTGACTCAGCGCTCGTCCGCGCCAGCCTGGGAGCGGAGAATGCGGGGACAGGTGCATTATTGATAGTTTCATTTTCCCCAGGTTTCGGTGCCGGGAGAGAAGCAGCGTCTGCGGCGCTTAGAGGGGGACACGGTGTGGCCAGACTCGGCATTTGCAACGCCTGCCTGCTCTTCCTGCTGCTCCTGGTACAGGGATTTCTGCATCCAGCCTCTCCCTTCTGCCGCTCTCCACCTGCAGTCCCTCCATCCTGGGCGGGAGTGCCAAGGCAGGGCAGCATCTGCCCCATTCTCCACTCCCGCAGCACCGGGGAGCTCTGGGGGCTGCACCACTGGCTACCCCACGTCAGAGAGCAGCCCCTGGGGCTTGGAAGGGGTGGGAGCCCCTGAACTTGCTTTTGGCCTTGCTGATGATCCAGAGCCCTCATGTGCTTCAGCCTCTGGCGACTGCCCATGGACCCACAGGCCCTGAGCAGGGGAACAGGGCTGGGAGCACAGGGTGTTCTGGCAGCCTTGGAACCACAGGAAGCAGGACTAAGCCTCGCTGGAACTGAGCTTGACAGCTCATTACCTCACAGGATGATGTTTTGCTTCTATCCCAATGCTTTCTGCTAAAAAACCCCATCCTATCTCTCCAGGCCCCAGGCCTCAGCCCAGTGAGAACTGCAGGTGAGTAGCAGCGAGTGCTGCAAGGCTTTGGGCTCAGAGCATCCTGCTCCGTCTCAGCTGTTTGGGATGTGAAGGGACAGCCTCATGGAATGGGTTGGAAAATGTGAGCTAGAACTCCTGTCAGGCCTCGCAGGGAGAGGCGTGCTCTGCCTCTTCCTCAGAACCTAATTTGAACAACAAGGATGCAGTGAAAAAAAAAATCTGCTTTGGAAGATTTTAAAGAACAGCACAAACTAAAAAAGCAGCTGCCAAAATAAATTTCCATTATTAAAAATCAGCACTGATAAGAGCCATCTTAGATCAAATAATTTATTTAGTAATTCCATGTAAACACTTCAGATTTACTAGCAAATACAATGCTTGCTGTTCTTTTAAATAGATCATTCAAAAAATAAGAATCTATTATTAATGGCAGGTTGACTAGAGATCTCCATACTACTGTACAATAAGGAATTGGTTTTCTAATGGATTTAACATCTCGATTTTTCTTGTTCTGCATTTGCTTTACACAAAGCCCAAAGGACACAGGTTTGAACTGCTCCCTGACGATGCCACTGCGGCCCGGGGTGTTTTGGGGAAGGTACGCAGGCAACTCCTCCCATCCTGGCATTGGTGTGAGCTGATGTGAGGGTGGGATGGCAGAGCTCGCGTGAACACTGTTCACAAACACACGCCTTTTCGGTCAGAAAACAGACAGTGAACGGTGGAGAACTTCTCTTTGGGATGTATAAAAGCAACGAAATCCATCGTTGGCATTTACTTATCAACACAGCAGTACACATACACGTATCCACAGTCTGGAAAAGCATCCTATGAGCTGGAGAAAGCAGTGGTTCTGAGGCTTGGTACACCAGTGCACTAAAACCAAAAGAATGATACCTTCTTACATAGTCAAATGAAAAATAAATATCTTTATTTTCTGCCTACTTTATTTCAGTTTTCAAATAAATTTTAAATAAATCTGTACAAAGTATACTGTTACAGTATATATTTGTAAGTGAACTGAAATGCCTAAGTGTAACAACACTACAGGAAAGCAGTAAAGATTGGCACATCTCTAATCAAGATTAACTTTTACACTCAAAAAATACCAATGCCTGTGAAAACCCTCGAGGTATTTTTGGTATTTTTATGCAAGTTGCGTTGCAAACACATGACAGACCAATTCTCCCCTGTCTTGAAAAGAAAATCACTTCTCATGGTTTTCAGAGAACGTGAACATCTTTATGATGCTAAAGGGACACCATCAGGTGAAAAGAGAGAGAGAGATTTCAATTTTTAAAAAGCAAAAACTTTGGTCAAAAATGGTCAAGTTTTAGAATTGGTTTACTTTTGCCCATCTCCCCAAGCTCCGACTGCAGGCAGTGCTGGGGCCAGCAGGACTGCGGGAACACCGCGACTGCCGAGACCCCTCGGAGCGGCCGGAGTTCCACCCCTGCCTGGCTGCAGGCATGAAGCTGCTCTGGCCAGGGACCCAAACCCTCAGGAGAGGAGCTGTTCCCCTTGCGTTCCAAAAGGAAGTAACACACACCACAGGGCTGCATTTTGCATTTTCTTTCCCCCTGCCCCCCCCCCAAAAGCAAGAATCTAAAATTGATCTGACAGTGTCCCTTTGCTCAAAATAAAGACTTCCGTGCTGGAGAGGTCAAGTACTGAAACGAACTTGTTCACAGGGTCAAAGAGCCAGGTACATCTCAAAATTCACGTTTTCAAATCCAACTGCAATTATTAGATTCATGAGCTCTCAAAACTTCCCAATATTTCATTAAATAATTCCCAACTGGGAATTGGGGATAAATATTACAGATTAAGAGTGAGAGTTTTCTCTCTTAATCTTTCCAAAGACATATTCACTCAAAGTTTACATGCTGAAAGTTAATCTTACATTAGAATGTAATTGGCTGCAACATAAACCCATAAATAAATCAACTACCATAGATTAAACTCTGTTAAATATTTCTAAGTTAATAAAATATTGACAGTATTATAAAATTACAGTATTTACAATAAGAAAAATCTAGACTAATATATACCTTTAACAGATCTCTTCTCCAATTTGGGATTGCAATGGAATTATGAATATATGAACAATTTATTAGAAAGTTGCATTGCAATTATCAGGTTTTCCATAAGAGCTAGAGAGGGTGAACTATCACTGCCTTTGGAAAAAACAAAAAGTGACTTCTGATGGTGGGGTGTAGCTTTTGAGTACCAAACTGGTAACAGGAGTCCTCCGCAAGACGTCTGAAGATAAGGTAGGACCAGCCTCAACTGCTCAGATTAAGGTTGTATTACAGAACTGCCAGCAATCAGAACCACCCAGGCTGCAAAAGGGGAGGAAAGGTAGTTTTCAGCTCAAAGTGCACAGCTGGAAGGGCTCCCCTCATTCTGGACTCCAACTAAGGCTGCAGGAGCTTCGATCTGCTCTCAAGAACGGCAAAACCCTCAGCTTGGGGTTCGTGAGGAGGAAACGAGGGGTTCATGAGGAGGAAACGAGCCACGGTGCTCCTTAAAGGGACATAGTTGGGCTGCAGCTATGCCAAAAACACCCTTGCCAACCATGTATGACAAAACCGGACTGGGCATGTGAGATCCTCTTTGATTTGCTTTTTTTGGAGGTTATGTTTTTTGGGGGGGGGTCAGGGATGGGTTTTGGTTTGAGGTTTTTTTTTTATTTTGTTTGCTTTGGAGAAAAAACTTGTCTGGGACCATGCAGTCAACTCATTTTCTATCTCTCACCAGGTTCTCTATTTCAGGGGTATTCAAAAAGCGTGCAGTGTTTGGGCGGCAGATGCTTGTGGGGAAAAAGGAGGCTTCAACACTCCCAAGTCAATTTGTCTTGGGATAAACCAAAAACAATTTGAGTCCTTAAAAATTGTCAGCTGCTTTTGGGGTCTCAGACACCCAGTGATGTCCTTTTAAGGATCAGATCTTTCACTTGCCCTTTTTCCCAGCCTCGGTGGAAGAGTTTACAATGAGATTAGGAAGGGTCACGCTCACATTCTCTCCCTCCTCCCCACATCACATTTGCTTTCTAGAAAAAAAAAATGGGGGGAAAAATAAGTTTCAGACTCCTTTCCCACCCTTCCCTCCCCCAGTCCTGCTCACTGTAAACCAGAAATGGCAGTTTTTAATGTCTATTTTGGGATAAATTATTTTCTCAGCCCCAAGCCTGAAGATGCTAGTGAGAGACCTACCCGCAGGCTTCGGAGAGGAGGAGCAATTTAGGGGTTTCTACCAGTTCCCGTGGTGGGCAGGTGGCAACACCTCTGTCCATAAAAGCAGGATTCAAAATGGTAAAAGAATAATTTGTAAACTTGGGTCTACATTACCAACAGAAGGCTCTAGGTCCTGCAGGCTCCAATTCCCAGAGATGCAGAGCAGGAAAACTAGAAAGAGAACTCGGTACCTTTCAACCACCTGCTGGGTTGTACTGGGGGGGAGTGGGGAATGAGAGAGACAAAATGCCAACTGACCTTATAAACAAAGGTATGTTTAGGGCTTCTGGTTTCAGGAATAAACCGATATTTACTGGTAAAAGTCTGCCAAAAAACAAAAACAGAAACACAGGATTACTGGTAAATATTGGTTTATATGGAGAATTTAAAAAAAAAAAAAAATAATAAAAAAAGATGTCATCGTGCTCCTGATTGTCACGTGCTCCCAGGCAGGAGCCGAGAACCGACCCATGGCATCCCTGCACCCGGCAGCGTCTCTGGCACCCGGACACCTCAAACCAGAAGCCTTGTGTTGAGAGGAAAGTCATGTGTCTTTCCTTTACTCCCCTTATACTACATGTTCCTGGATTCCCCCCTCCCTCCTCCGCAAGGCTGGTCCTACAGGGGTTTGGCTCAGGAGATGGGAAGTCTGCTTCCAAAAGCACTTGGAAGTGAATTTGTACATAATATGGTATCTCAGTACACGGCTGCTGGGGCCTGAGCCTGAGCTGCTCTCTGAGATACCATAAAATATACAAGACTGAGTGTATATTTTAAATAAAGCATTTTCTTGTAAGTGGCATAAACCCATTCATTTTATTTACATGCTTATTTATTTCCAAAAATAGAGTTGGTCCACATTGGACAAGAGAAATCAAGAAGCCATACAGTAGAAGAGTTAAAAGTCCAACATTTAACCAAAGTACAATGAAATTCCAGAAGTCTGTGGCTGACTTGAACCACAGAAACATACACATGAGCCACACAGACATTTGTACATAGAGCATTATATTACCAATAATATTTGCAAACATGAGGTCAAGATGGCTAAAAACCCAGCAGGACTGACCCGGGGGTACTGGCTGAACAGAAGTGGGTGCTGAGGGGCCGTCACTGCTGTGGGGAAACACAACTCTCCAGAGATTTTGCTTCACTTTTGGTTCTTTCTTTAACCGAGAAAGTCCTAATTTTTCTGCCCTGGGGATCCAAATTGAGGACACGGTGAAAGCCAACCCCATGGAGCTCCCTAAATGCCGGGGTGCCGGGGGCTCAGCCCTGCGAGACAGCACGGACGCCTCACGGCACCGGAACCCCGGCGGGCTGTGCCAGGGCTGAGCCCCGCCTGGAGGGCAAAACCCTGCCCTCTGCTACTTGGCCTTAAAGATCACCTGGAAAAGAAAAAATGGGGATTTATACCCTTGTGGTGTGCTGTGGGGTGTGTGAAAAAAGTCTGGATGGGGTTTGTCTTGAAAACAAGGATTTCCCTCCTTTGCCATGGGCAATTTTTGGCATTAGTTATTCTAGTCCTGTCTACCTTTCCTGGAAGACCACAGATATCCCAGAGGATGTTGCACCGACAGATGAGGGAATAACTTCTTTATACTAAAAAAA
>VZRN01000285.1:226456-240514 GCA_013397935.1 Dasyornis broadbenti
AGAAGGGAAAAACTTTTTTAAAAAAAAAAAAAAAAAAAAAAAAAAAAAGGGCTTGGAGGATGGACAGCAGAATAAAAAAAAAAAAATGGAAAAGATGCCTTATCTCTGCATGAGGGCCCAGTTAGTCTGGGTATTTTCACGGACCTCACCATGATAAATATCTCAGTGTCTCCAAAGGATGGCAAAATAGATTTAAATTTGTATGTTCTCCTGCAGAGAATCACAGCAAGTAAAAGGGGGAAGACAGTTGTAGCACTTTTGGTACTTCTACAAACCACCCACTACATGGGGTAGAACCACACGAAAAGGGTATAAATTAATTTTCCTTTTTCAAGTCATCTTTGACACTCACGCTATTAAGCCTAGTCCAATGTGAATGCTAGTACAGAGCAAATGTACAGAATACCAGCGATAATTATCGGTACCTAACAGGATTTAAAGGCGAGTATACTCAGTACATTTATTAAAAAACACTATTACCAGAACGCCAGAGCTCTGACAGCAGTTACACAAAGCAGCCGTGCAGGTCTCTACGAGGACGGAGCCTTTAGCACAAGTCGCTATGATCATCTGAGCCTGTGACAGACAACTCGATCTCCTAATTTGTTTCCTAGAACATTTCTAATCGCAGATGTGAAATACATTTTAAACAGAGATGGGCCTGATCCTGTGCAGTTGGGTACGTACAACACACCCCAGTGAAACTCAAAGCCCAGATTCCTAAAGAGAGAGCACAAGAAATTGTTTTCTTACATCACATAACTATCATGCAAGCATACCACGACAGTTTTATATTGAGTACTTCAAAGTCAGCTGGTATAATTTAACTAGAAGTGAGCAGTATAATTGATTTCTAGGGGTAGGGACAAAGGTTGTGCCAGTGACAATCACCCGATTACCAGGGAGAGCAGCACGGGGACACTGTGGGGGTCTAACGAGTTGTGGTACAGAGGAGCTCCCGCTCAGCAGCCTCACAGACCTGCACGTACACCTGGAATAAGCAGGATTCCTGTGGCAGGCTACACCACTTTATTTCATTTGCTCTGCTACCAGAAACTGAGTTCTTCTTCCTGAATGAGCATTTCATTTACAGCCTGGCATACTGACGGAGCATTAAAAATTGCTTTTTTTCCCCCTGCTGCCTGTTGCCTCACATGTCCCAGGTTCAGCCCCATGCTCACAGCACCAAACCTTATCATGATCTTCTCAATTTTCCAACCATAGTCAGGCTGTGGTCACTTCTCCAGTATAACCCAACTACTCTGCTCCTTGTCTTCAAACATAAACTCTGACTGAAAGCATCGCAGTGCCTGCAGTTATCTTGCTGCTATTGCAAACTCCAACAACTCATCGAAGCACTCACTCTTTGGTACCATGATCTACCGGAGACAGGGAAGGTGGAAAAAGCCAGGCTACTTGCCATGACTCCTAGGCTTTTAGGAAGCCTAAAACTAAGCCAGAGCAGCAAAAGGTTGCTCTAGCTGACACCAGTCACCTGTGGGTCCTCCTGGGTCTCTTGGGAAGAGAGGTAACACAGGTCTGCATGTGCACACACACCAACAACCTCCCCCAAGGACAGACCCAGACAAGAGCTGGAAGATGCTGCTCAGACCTCTGTCCCTACTCCTTCCCTTTCTGCCCTTTGTCAAAATCAAAATCTTTTAGTTTCTTCTTGGTAAAAATAAAAATAAAAGAAAATGGAACATACCCACAGTATCAGCTGCCAAGGCATGCTCTGGGATCTGGCAGACCTGCAAGTCCAGCTCAGTGCAGGAATTTGAACTGGGGATGTTGCATTACAGGAGAAATCTAGATGACATATTACCCAGTATTCTGGGCTTATTTCTCCCCTTCAACCAGACTTTGCAGCCTGGAGCTAGTTGTGTCCACCAGAAAAGTTCCATGAAAATCAATCCCTCTCCACCCAGCAACTTTGGGTTTAATGAAACCATTGAATGAAAATCATTTGCTCAACAGCTGAAGATGCAAACTTTGAAGCCTTTAATCACCTTCTCTAACTAGACTTCAGTCTACCTTTTGCTCCCCAAGTGACCAATATCAACTGCAACCAAAGAAGGACTTCACGATACCTCTCACTATGAGCATATTTTTTATCCTCCTGTTTGTCAATGTGTTCAGACATTCCGGTAGATGCCCCAGCAAAAAAGACAGATCATAAAATCAAAGAACGGATTGGGTTGAAAGGAATCACCTGGTCCAACCCCCTTTTTTGCAGAAAGTATGTTGCTTTCCACTTCTCACAAACAGAAGAGTTACAGCTCTTCAACTTCTCCTTCTCAAACCCGAGTTCAGGGTTGCTGATCTGCAATTCCCAGTGCCCTGATTAATACTTTAATTAAAAAAAAATAACCTGATATTAGGATATTATCTAGTCATGGAGAATACTAAGCTGTTTTTTGACAGCCCTATTTTTACTAGTACCTTTAGTATTTCAGTCCCAAGGTTTTTCAGAACCCCTTGATACACCTGTTGCTTCTCCACTTGAATTTCCTGCAACATCTCTGCCTCACTTGAGTTCCTGAGGGAGGTTCCTTATCTCACCCAAAAGGTGATGGACAGCAGGCTCTCCAACATGCCCTGTGCTCCAGAATGACATGGAGGAGTCACTTCAGTGGCATGAAGTAGCGCAGGAAATGAATTGTGTCTTCAGTTCTGCACATCCAGATTTTCTCCCCAGTCCTGTCTCTGATGTCCCTCAGACAGCATTGGCTCCCCAAGGGCCCCAGCTCTGCAAAGCCCCTCCTAAACTGCTTCATTTCCAGATCATGGTTACCTGCCCTACCGCATGGTTCTTCCAGTCTGCTCCTCAAGAGTCCGACTTCTGTCCTTTGATAAATCTTCCTGAACTCCCTAAGTCCCTTCCTTTACAACTATTTTTAACAACTGTTTTACTTTGCTCCTTCATGACAGAGTTCTGCCTCACCTGGATGCCTGTAACCCTCCCAAGGTACCTATGGTAAATCTAAGAACTTCATTTTTCTGATCTTCTCCCCTGCAGTATTTTGCGACACAAGGCTCACTTTTAGTCCAGCACCTTCCACCCCTGAGAATGCTGAACCTGCAATTCATTGATCCCCAGCTGGTGACTGCTACTTAACATCTCAACCATAATTGTATCTTGAATCAGTTCTTACGTTTTAGTCCTAAACAAAGGCTAACTCTAGACCAGGTTGTTTACAAGAAATGATCCTTTAAGTAAATCAAGATCTTTGCTCTCCAAAATGTTAGCGAGTTCCTTCCTAAACGATCTGGCTAGATAGCATGGTCATAATGGAATTTACTTTTTCTAACAGGTTTATGAAGATGTATGAGACTGGGTTTTTCCCAAGGCTCATGAAATCCACAACTTTCCTCTTGTTTGGAACAGAAAACTTCCTAATACCTCCATGTCATTAAAATACAGAATTTATATCCAACATAAATGTGGCTGTTTGGTCATCTGTACTCCAATTTCCTCAGATTTTACAGCAACCTTTTAGATGTAGTGTTCCTCCTGTATGACCTAACATACCTGCTCAGTAGAGTACAATGGCAGGTAATGCAGTATCTTATTGATTTCCATCTCCCCCACCACGTTTCAATCAGAACCAGCTGTGCCAAGGTCTTTTTTCACCACTGAGCAGTCTACAACAACTATTTTTGTCTCCTGTTTCCACCCTGTTGTACAGCCGTGCCCGTTCCTTACTCCAGCCCACAGCCTGAAGCTGGCTGTCCCTCCCGTGCACACAACTCTGCTCCCAATCTCTGTGTACCCCACGCCGAACAGCCACCCCAGCCCCGACAGCCTCAGCCTTCCACCAGCTGTGTCCAGTCTGTCTGTTCCCCCAAAACCCTGCCCACCTCCCATGTCACCAGCATGATGGGGGTGCCTGGGCTGAAGTGGAAACGCTGTGAAGTCATGACTCCTCACTTCACCTCTCTGTCACAGCCTTTTCCCAGGCACACACTAAGACTTTAGGAAGAGGTACTGCCACATCCTAAATTCTGTCTCCTTCCTGGACACTCAGATTTAGCTTCCCAGGTATCTCAGCTTCAAGAATGACAGCCCCAGGCTTGTCCCAAGCACTCTGATACCTTTCAGGGTCTACATGTCCAAACAACAATAGTCTGATGGATCTCCTTAACATTGAGAGCTTGCACTTCCCGTCATCAAAACCTCTGCCATTCAAACCTCATGCAGCTGCTTCTCCAGATTCTGGAGGTATCCCCAGACCACAAATCAACTCCTCAACCAAGGCTTTAGTTATAAATTGTCCCTTTAATCCCATTCAGTTTCAAGTCTCCACAAACACAAGTTAAGGCAGCCACTGCCATGGTGGGAGTGAACCCCAACCATTTGCAGAGGATTTGATTCCATCTCTCCTCCACCAGCTCAGCAGCACTGGCCTCAGGATGCTTTCTGGAACCTGGAGTGCCCCCACTTCTTGCTCCATATAGTATTTTATCAGCAGCTAATCACTCGTAAAGCATGTCCTCTCTGCACTCTTGTGTGCAGTTCTTTGTGCAATTAAGCCATTGTACTTCGATTCCCATAATTAAGATAGGAATTTTACTTTATGACCATATAAAGTCCATCTTTAAACTAAAAATAGACTGACAGTTAACTGATTCTTTTTTTTTTTTAATTACTTTAAACCACCAATTAGAGACTTTCATTGGACAAGATAAGTTACATATGGCCTTGCAGAAGTCTGCAAGGGCTCATTTTCCAGGACTTTTATTGACAGGTGAAGCTCAGAAGCCAACTTCTTTTTTCTTTTTTTTTTTTTTAAGATGGAATGAGCCTGTGAACACAGCAGACCTAAGCACAAACCAAACTGTTCGCATGCATGAAGGCAGAGATGACTTTTACATGAATTTGCAGTGCTTAGTTCAGAGTTATTAATGACAGAAAATAATTCAAAGCCTTTAGTCCCTGCTTTGCTCAGCCTTGCCTGGTTGCCCTTCAGCAGCCCCTGGCAACAGTGAACCTATTGTCATTTATTATTTAAATAAACCAATCTTTTTATTAAAAGAAATTCTGACCCCATTTAAACTCTGTACCTGACAAGACACTGGATTCTTTCCTTCACCTCTGTTGCTGCTCACACAACATTTTTTTTAAGCTGACCTGCCCACACAGCTCCTGATAAGCCAATGCTACATTGCCAGCTCTCCTCAGCATCACTCGAGTGGGAGGTTTAAATACCAGATTTCACAAAATCCTTTCTCCATGATTCCTAGCCCTGGCATTTCTTGAAGTATTGACAGATCAGCAAGCCTTCCCAGCTTGCCCAAAAGTGAGCCAGCTGGACCTGCTTCTGCTGGACTGATGCAGAGAGAAGAGCTGGTCCCTGAAATCCCAGCGCTCACCTCTTGACCCCCAGGTGAGTTCTGAGGAGCCTGGACCGGCTGACACCGATGTGCCGATGCAGACTCACTCCCCAGGAGCTGCTGGTCTGAGCTCCCCTGCCCATATGAGATGCCTGGGCAAAAGGCGAGCCCAGGCAAGTTCCAAGCCTCAGGAGACTGCGGGCAATAAAGCCAGCAGCCTACATCATGCTCACTATTGTGCAACCAGGACGGAGCATGGAGAAATAAAATGCATTCCCCAGGGAGACACTAGAGCAAGCCCAAGCTGGGGGACAGAGACACCCAAACCAAGGTGGCCTTTCAAGTGACACTGCTGCTCCCAGACATCCCAACAGACAGGTCATGCCTGATGCACAACCACTATCCTGCCCTCTGACAGCCGCCTTTCTACCCAGAGTGAGAACAAAATCCCCAAAACATCTAATGTCCCAACCTCAATGGGCACAAGGCGATTTGAGCCTGACTCACACATCAACACATTCACCAGTAACAGAAAAACCGACCACTGCTCGTTTACTGACCCTCAACTCCCAGCAACAGAAACTATCCAGGCCCGGATGATATGGACACAGCCTCCTCCAGCCTCATTTCAGTACTGGCCACATCAGCACAGCCGGTGACACAGAGGAGCTCAAACCATGCCAGGGGGGTCAGTGTCGCAGCAGAGCCCCCACAGCTCCAAAACACCCTGTGCCACTGCTGGCCCATGATCAATCCAGAGCATGATGATGATGTCTGAGAGCATAGGCTCAGCTCCCAGACCCTCCTGCAAGCATGACAGTGCCACCTGACAGCCAAAACCGCTGACGTGTGACAGTAAGACATGATCTCTTGCACCAAGACACTCACCCACGGGGCTGTTGCACGGTCTCTGCACCGTGTTCAGTAACAAATCCAAACCCCCCGGGGTCAGCTTGGTCCCGGGGCTTCAGAGGCAGCTTGCAAGCCACTTTCACATGCAATTCTCCATTGAAATCAACATCATGACTGGGATGACATTTCAACACAAGGAGGTTTTTCCCAAAAAGCTGTCTAAATCTCTCCAAGTCATGCACTTGCTGTCCCAGTGGCATGCACTGGATCCGCTCCCACAACAGCCACCTCCCTGCAAGGTCTCCCTAGCCAAGAGGAGCACATCCTTCCTTGCTGCAGATGTAAATCCACACCTCTCACCTCTCTGATCTCGAACAGAAAGAAACAAGCTGGTTTTTGTTTTTTTTTCTTCCTGCATATTTCAAGATAGTGTTTCAAGAAAAAAGATGCTTCAATGCCACAGCCAGGGAAAGTCAGCAGGAACTCCCACTGCCAGTGTTGCAGCCAGTCCTCTCTGCACTTTGGTCTGCTATGTGGCCTAAGACTCAGAAAGGGCTAAGGCGTGTATTTTTGCAAACCTAACATCAGGATGGACACAAACCAACTGATGACTAGCAAAGCCAAGGAATCATCTGAGTTAAGATCGAGATCCCTGCTGGGGAGATCCAGCAGACTCCCATTCAAACCAAGCACTCTCCCAGCTGATGGCTGATGCAGAAAGGAGCAGAGGTTCACCACACGTCATGAACCTAAGCCTCAAGACCAGGTGTGGAAATGGCCAGAGTCATCAGTACAACCAGAGCCAGATTCAACAGCAAAGCTGTCCCTGCTCAAGACATGACAGCTATGTTATCTGTGTTTTGGATATTTCACTCTTCTGCAAGCTCTAGCTTGGTCTGATAAACCTAATGCCCACTGATTGGTAGAACTTCTCTTAGTTAAACCCAAACTGTATCAGGTCTTGTGCTCTGAGACTGCTCCAAGGCACATTACACAGGAACAGCAGAACTTCCCTACCGAACCACACGCCTGACTCGAGCTGCAGAGATATTGCCACAGCCCAGGTGATGTCTGGTCACCCAAAATGAGACAACACCCACATGCAGGCAAAATCTACAGCCAGCCTAAGCAGGCTCCATCTTGGCTGGCCTTCCAGAGCAAAAAGCTCAGGACCAGATCCCCTCTCCGGGTGAAGAATGTCAGCAGTATCGATCTGCAAAGGGACAGTGAAGCATTGTTTGGGGATATCCAGCCATTCGCTCTGTCTTGTTTTAATCAGTCAACATTCAAAAGACAGATAGTGGGGCCAAAAGTCCTCTATCTTTATCTTTTTTCACTTAATCTCCAGCTGACATTTTTCCGGGAAGACATGCCTCGTTTCTTGCTGTATGACTTCAACTCTCCCTCTTCTGTGATATTTTGCCTCAAACAGGCGACACAACTGGTTACCACTTTTATAGAGGTGGGAGTGACATCCTCTGACTCTTCAAAAACACAGAAGTGCTCATCTGGCTTCAGCCACCTAACTGCAACAATGGGACCAGCAGAGCTACCCAAGCTGGGGGGCCCAGCCCCTGCTGCTCCATGACCCCCTGGGATCAGCTGCCTGACACCCCTCGGCTGCTGGTGGCAAAGAGCCACTGTCATTGAGCTCTCAATGGGCTTCTCCAAGTGCCACCCCCATACCTCTACTGATGCTGAAGCACTTGCACAGCAGCCCAGGCGCACCTTGGCCACCCATCTCTGCCACATCCAAACTCCCACCTAGCTCCAAAAGCCTTTTCCCACCCTCCAGACAGACAACACCTTTGCTGTGACTGCTGGGAGCTCCTTCCCTGGGACAAACTCTTTTCACCCAGACTGAGTCTTGCCAGCTCAGGAAATGTCTTAGTTACTGACAGCACCTCACCTGCCCGTACACAGACCCACTCATCCTTTCCCTTCCAATGTACTCGTCCAGCAGCAACTTCTATGCCATCCCAATTACAGTAAAATATCCAGAATGCCTCTGGAGAAGTAACGCTGTGAACCCCTGCAAATGGATGATTTGGCCTTTTCTTCTCTCTGCTATCTGCAGCTGTTCTGCACTAACAACAAGCAACACACAGCCCAGCAAAGCCTCGTGGCCCACTTGTAATCCTCAAGAAGTGGGAGGGTTGTGGACCCTTACGTGAGCTGCCTTTCTCCCAGACTGCAGTGCTGCTAACACACAGTCCCATCAGGAACTGAAATGCTTTGGAAAGATAACAAGCAAAGGAGGATAGGCAGACTAAGAGAAACTCCCAGAGCGGACCCAGGACCATCTGGCACGAACAGGAGTGGGAAGGCAGCCTCTGCTGGGAGCAGAGCAGGCAGCCCGACTCCAGCTGCGGAGCTTCCGGAGAGCTGCCACACGAGAGAAGCATCCTTCCTGCGCCATCAGCCCATCACCCTCAGCCATCCCAACACAACACATACCACTTCAGAGAAAAATAAAACTGCCACGAACATCAGGCCCAAAGATTAGGCTCTGGGTAATACAAGCTTTTAAAAAAGGTTATAATTTTGGAAGTCCATTTAAATTAACCTTAACTAGCTTTAAACTCTATATACGTATCTCCTTGCCACGCTCACAGCCCACGTACATTTTATGGTGCCAGCGAGCTAAATCATGTGCAAGTGAGCAGAGTAAAAGGAACCACAGGCTTGAAAAAAGCTCTGGGCAGAAACTCTCTTTCATTGTTGCAAGCGGCACGGGAGATGGCAACAGCAGAAGGAATCAGGAATAAAAATGGAACTCGCTTGTTTACCTCATCGGTTTTGTCAAAACATTGTGACAAGGCTTTGCGTGCAGCCCGTTTCTCTGTTCTGCCACCAAAAATTCAGAGCCCTTCACCTATCTTCATGCATTACAGGAGAAAGCCAAGAAGAGTAAAACTTTTAGGGAGAGAAATGAGTGTGCAAAAGATATAAAAAAGCCCAGCATGAGAATTTCAAACTACTGGGCTCCTCTTCCAGATAGTCCAAACACCACCAGGAACAGTGACCCTCCAGCTGCACAAGCTGGGTTAACAAGGAACAGGCAGCCAATGAAGGAGGAGAGTAAGACAATAAAGGGAAAGTTTGGGTAAGGCTTACAAAAAGCAAAAGGGGGAAAAAAAAAGAAAAAAAAAAGCAAGAAAAAATAGCTGCAAACTGGGTTTCTAAAAATGAAAAATTCTTGACAGTGTCATTTTAAAAGAGAAACTCCCAGCACTTCAGGCAGAGCCCTACCTCTCCAAAAGCCACCCAATCCAGTAGGAAGCAGCAGGTTTTTGAAGGAGCAAATGGCACAGCTGTGGAAGAATTTGCCTTCACTGCCTTCTTTCCAACTCACCTAAGAGAGACTCACTTTCTATCTGGCGGACTAGCAAAACTGAGGAAATTGGTTGGTTCTAGTTATAGTTTTGAATTTTCATGCTTGACGAGAGGCCTTAAAATGTAAACCTGTTTTAGCATTCTTGTACATTAATGTCATCGTTCTCCCTGCTGACTCCCACAACTTCTGCCACAGACAAGTCAATCAGATTTGGTATATGCCCTGGGACAGGGAAGGGGAGGCCTGGGTTTAAAGCAAAGAAGCAACCAAAAAAATAATTATGTCAGTGCTCTGCAAGGTGTTGGATCCAAGCTCGGTGGATCTGCTGAAGACTTCGATCCAAAACACTTCGCAATTTTACTTAAAAAAAATGAAACGAAAAAACCTTTGACCTGTTGAACTTAGAGAAAAGCAAGTGGCAGACCTTGGGGGAAGGGAGACAACGTGCGCAGGTGCAAAAACATCATGTGCTGTAGTTCACCACTTTAGAAGAAATCAGAGTTTTGCTTTGGTTGGTTTTGCTTTTTCTGAAGTGCCAGGGAAAGGCGCTTCCCAAAGGGCAACTTTAGAGTTTAAGGGTGCCAAGGTGGAAGCATGAAGTGAAGACATGCCAAAAACGTCAGGTTTGCATAAACCCTTCTGGAAAAAGTGCACCGTGTTTTTAGGAAAAATGCATATCTACCAAATCTCCACTGACCAGGGGCCACTTGCACACACAAAGTTGCATCAATTTGCAGCATCATTTTGCTGACAGTTTTGCCTTCTCCTTCCACCCCCCTCCCCAATTTTTTTTTTCCTTGGGAGACATACAGCGCCACTGCATTAGAACGTACAAGAAATGAAAACAGTGAGTACGACTGATATAGATCCATTGACTTTTTATTACAAATGTACTTGATCACTTGGCTTCAAAAAAGTTTAAATCAACCCCTATTTTCTGTACGCCAGTACAAAGTAAAATCTATTTTACAAATTAAATACCTAAAAATTTGACAAAAATATTAAAGTTTGATGGAAAAAACAGTTATAAAAATCTTAAATCCCCTTTTAAGAAGATAAGAGATAACATTCCCTCCCAACCCCCACAGTCCTGTTATACAATATTAATAGTCATTTTTTTAGAATAGGTAGGTATGTTATATCTTGCTGTTAGCATACAAGTCACTCTAATAGCTTTATCTGTATATACTCCAGTTAGTGCATGAATGTCATCTGATTGAATATAATCAACTATCTTTAACTGATCCCTAATTTACATTTCATAGCTTGCATAGTTTGAAGGGACAAAGGTTACACTACAGCTAATCATAAAAAAAGGTGGTTACAGTGCTATTTTTAAAGGCAACAAAGTAATTGCTCCCGAAAAAACCAAAAAAAACCAAACCCAAAACAAAACAACAAAAAAGAAGTTACCGGTCGGCTCTGAGCAGGGGTTAAATCCCCGGCAGCAGCTCTGCCTGGCTCACAGGGTGGGCTCTGCGCCCGCCCGCCGCCCCTGGGGCAGCCCCTCTGCGCTTCCCACAGTCCCGGGACAGGTTGGGAATCGCTCTCCTGGCAGCGCTACGCCCAGCACATTTCAACCCCTGCGAGGAATACGTATAAAGTGACACTGTCAAGTATTTCTTTCCGTTTTTTCTTCAATCGAATTTTCCAAAAACGAAAAGCCCTCCGCCTGCGGGCGCGCCAGGCTGGGAGCTCGGCGCGCTCCCGGCTCCCCGCACCGGACTCCGGCCCGCCCGCGGATCCCGCCCGGCCCAACCCGGGGGCTCCCGGCACCGGGGCGCGGGGGGGACCCCGGGGTGGGGGGGGGTCTGGCCAGGCCCCCCGGTTCCCGGGAAGCTGCGGGCTGCCTCCCGCCGCAGCATCGTAAGCGGGACCGCAAAGAAGAGGCAGGAATCAACAGCGGCTCGTGCTGTTTCTTTTTTTTTTTTTAAATTCTCAAAGACAGAGCAATTTCACTTTTCTTTTCTCACTTAACAAAAAAATAGAATTTGAATTTGGGGAACATTTCCCCGTTAGCATAAAACCACTTAACGGGTGGTTGTATTTCAATGATAAATTACTTGACAGTGTCCCTTTAACTTAAAAATAAAATAATGTCAGTATTGCAATGAATTTCAAGTTTTCTTGCACGTAGTCATTATAAAGTAGCTTTTATCATGCTCTTGGACCTATTCTACAAGACATTTCAAGGAAAATATAAGGCATACTTCTCAGGAATTAGGTATCTTGGCACATTTGAGCATACTGTCTTTTTTTAAAACAACACATATGGTCAAATATACCTTTCTTCTTCTAACATTAAACAGGGTTTTCTGTACTTTGTTTTAAATACTGAGATATTAGAGCCTTGGTAAAGTACCGAGCACCTCCGGGAAAACACAAATTAAAACAAAAAAAGCAAACAAATAAATCAAAAGAAAACTAAAACAACCAGGAGCAAAATCTCACGAATCTTTACAGTCATTTTAGTCTTTCGTTATCATCATTCATCAAGTCCTTGAACATACAGAACGTGCGTTAAAAGAAGAAAAAACAAAACAAAACAAAAAAACCAAGGAAACACGCAGAAGAAACCCAAAACTAGACAAAAACTGACCACAAGTTCTCGGCCACTGTTCACAGAACTGCCCGCGGGCTGTTACAGGCTGTACTGGTTTGACTGGAACAGCGCGGCCCGTGCGCTTCTCGAGTCAGCCGGATCCTGGGCAGGATCCGGGCGGCGCGGGGAGGAAGACCACGGGAGCAGCCTGCCTCGTTAGCGATGCTCCCAGGAGCCTGGAGGGACGGAAGGACACTCTGCCGTGCTCTCCTCGCCTCCCGCTACTTATTGCTGGGAACGCACCGCGGCGGCGTGGAACTACGGGCGCCGGAGCGCGTCCGTCGGCAGCGCGACAACTTTGGGGAGGGCAGTGAACAGCAGGACCGAGACAATCAATCAAGTAGCAAAACCAAAGCAATTAAATTCCTAACTACGTCTAGCAGCATGGAGAGTGCAGTCCCGACACATCACAGTTGAAGTACAATAATCGCTGGAACTGCCCATCCAGAGCCTCCGATTCAGAAGCAGGTTATCAGACACATGTTTACATGCAATTGAGAACCATTTCAAATGTCACATTACGCACTCTGAAAAGCTTATTTCACTACTGGGAAATAGGAAAAGTGCACATTAAAGCAATTTTAAACATTTCCAGTGATTGTTTAAAAAGAAACAGAAACACCTCGCTACCAGCGTCTCGTGTTTAACTTTCTGTGAACACTAACAGCAAACTTCTTTCAAGGGCAATAATGCATGGTACAATGGAAACAGCTTGTTTTGACACTTACAGTACATCTCAAAAAAAGAAAAAAAAAAAAAACCAAGAAGAAAAAGGGAATTATAATTTCAACTGGGAATAAAACGACAGCAGGAAATCAAATTCTTTAAAACAAGCTTTTTTTTTTTTGTTTTCTCCCCACCCTTCCAAAACTCCATCCTTGCCCCTCAGTAAAGAAGTGCTGGTAGCTCCTGCTTGCACAGGAGCAGCTCAGGTCTACCTGACCCCTAACTCTGCCAAGACCATTCAGCAAAATGATTGCATTCCCAAAAAACTTCCGAGTGGAACAAGATTCTAGTTTCTCTGAAACGCTCTCTACTGAATTCCAGCCAAGAAAAGAAAAGAAAAGAAAAAACAAAAAATAAAGTTTTGTTTTCACTGTTTAAGGCATCTTTTTTTTATAACATTTTCTCTTCACTCGCAATGATGATAGTCATGCAGCAGTTTAATGATAAAAATATATTAATATTTTACTATACAGCAGCAAGAAGTTAGTCAATTAAAAGCACACCAACTTTTTTTAAAAGAAAAAAAAAAAACCCATAACCGAAAACAACGAAGACAACCTGTAAAAGTCGAATATTATTCTTATTATTATTACAAACAATTTCAATTTGGAGAACACACCTGGACAGATTAGTGTTCTGACAAATCTGTGTTTCCCTAGCCTAGGCTTTGAGCAGAGCCCGCGCGCAGCGGGAGCTGGGACGGGGAGGGCAGGGCACGGCCAGGCTCGCCAGGTATGTAGCCAGTAATAATAACTAGCACCACAGCTACATGGAAATCCGTTACAGACACACACCGGCTTGGCTTTCACTGTCCAACCAAACTCCGACCCCCATGGCTCAGTGGGATCACGCTGCCCTCGCGCTGCACTGGTTCCTAACAGGCCTACGGAAGTTAACAGGGATCAAAGCATCGGTCTGGACCTCTCACGAGTTCAGGAGATAGTGCTAGTGCCAGTGGCAACACGGAAAGACTCGCTACCTGCTGTCCAAAAACAGGTGGACTGGAAACCGCTGCACGTCAGGTTTAGTACTTTAAGTACACAGAATAAAAAAAATATATTATGAACAATACAAGTACATCTCATATACACAATAATGACAATACGCCTACTCAGTTGTAAACCAAACAGGTGCAGAAAAAAATATTATGGGAGGAAATTCTTTACTTTTCGTTTTTTTTTTTTCTCTCTCTCTCTCTTTTTTTTTT
>VZRN01000285.1:242594-261150 GCA_013397935.1 Dasyornis broadbenti
TGCCGCGGGTACTGCAGCTCCGCGCACCCGCCCCACAACCCGCGCACCGGCGCCGCGTCCGACCCCCGCTCCCGGCGGCACCGGCGCCTGCCCCGGTCCCGGCCGCTGTCCCCGCTGGAGCCGCGCTCCCGCACCCCGGGGGCAGCTGGCGGGGCCGGGGAGAGCCGCCGGGTTCGTGCTCCGCGGAGGGAGCCCTATGGGATAACGCTCAGCAGCGGGCCCTCCGCCCGGGTGGGATGCCCGAGCTCCCCGGGTGGGATATGTATTTATTCAGGGTTGATAATGAAGTTAATTAATAGGCCTATGGCACGGCGCGGGGCTTGGAGGCTCGGGAGCGCAGCGGAGATGGGGACCGGGGGGACCGGGAGGACCGGGCGTCCCCCCGCAGCGGGGGTTTGGAGGTGGGGCTTGGAGGTGGGATTTTGGAGGCTTGGAGGTGGATTCTGGCGGTTTGGGGGTGGGTTTTGGAGGTTTGGGGGTGGGTTTTGAAGGCGATGCTTTAGCTTCTAGTCCTTATTTCCAAACCCTCAATTTTAAGCCAGCTCCAGCCCAAGTAAGGATGTTTTCTCCTGATGCTGCAGGTCAGGAGGCAAAGTGGCAGGATTGCTCTGGGTAAAAGTCACTTCCCTGCAAACTGCTTCCAGGACTGCTGACTTTTGTGGATGGCATGGATATACCTCTAGCATCCCAAAAAGCCTACAAGTGTTGCGCAAGGAGTGGTGCTGTGAGGTGAATTTTGGGGTGGCCTAAGGAGTGTGTTTGGCACACAAATGGCTTTCTCAAGGAGTCAGGGAGTGAACTGTTGAGACATCTGAGACGTCAGATATCATAGGAGGAACCCCCAGCCTGCCCCATGGCTGTGGTTAAGGCTGTGGTCCTGGCGACTCCATGGGTAATAAAAACAATAAATAGAGAAACAGTTTCCTTTTACCACAGAAACAATATTTCAGCACTGGCTGAGCTGCAGCTTGCCAGCTGTCGGCTGCAGGAAAGCTCTGTCTGCTTGGGATGTGCAGTGCTCTCTGTGGGTGCTGTGTTTGATTTTCAGCCCACCTGAACTGTCCTGGGTATTTCCCGATGTGGGAACTGCATGTCCAGGTCAGCATTGCCACGCTGCACCCATGGCAGGCTGTGGGCTGGTGCTGTGGCAATCCCTCTCTCTTGATTTACTCTTTTTATCCTCAAGTCAAATGACGTTAAACAACCTAACCAAAGCCTATCCATGCCGCCTGTTGCTATCACCACCAGGTATCCTTGTGGATGAACCACTGCTTTATTCATGCAGTAGAGCTGGGAAATAAATAACTGCTGAGGCATTGCGTTTGTGCCCTGGAGGTGTGTGGCCGGTCTGTGTCTGACTGGGCTGCACTGAGAATCACTGATGCTGAGGGTGCTGGCCAGCAGCAGGGGTTATTTTTCCTGCCCAGCACAGCCCAGTGTTACTGTTTCGGGAGTGGATGTGCTCCAAGTGGATACCAGCAATCCCGGGAACACCCTGCCAAGGTCTGTGCTTTGGCGGGACCATGTTTTGTGGGATTCTGCTTGGCCAACACCAGTCTGTGTTGGAAGTCACAGCCACTACCTAATGCTCTGATTTTATGCCTGAATTTGGCTTGAATAAGGCATTTGCCTATTGAAGTAAACAGAACAAAGGAAAAAAAAGAGAGGTTTTCTTCCCAAACAATAGATTATCTTTTCAGTGGGACTTCTACCATGGCAGCCCATTCTGGGGACCCACAGGGGTCTGAACTGGTCTGCCCAGTGCTAAAACAAGATCATGTGACCAAGGCAAGCTTGGGATGGCTGCTGAATGAGGCGAGGTGCAAAACAGGATGGACCAGGCTGATGGATCAGTGCAGGAGCCAGGAGAGTCTCTTCATACGTTGTCCAGGTTTGGCCAAAGACTGGATTGGGATCTTGCAGGGAGCTCCTGGGTCACATGTGCCAGTCCTGGCTGTTGTAGTTCTATCAGTGTCTCCTACTCGGTTATCAGGCTGTGCTGCCTCTGTGGGTTCTGCTGAAACCCATCCCAGACCTCTTTGCTCTGAAAATCAGAAATTTTTTCATCTCCAGTCCCACAACTTTCAGCTTGCAGATTTTTACAAGATTTGCTAATGTTTTCTCCCTTTTCATGTGTCTCTCAGGAGCAATTATATCCCCTTCAGTCCTGTTCTGATAGCCTAAATAAGACCGAATTTTGGTAGCTTCCTCTCATAAGATAAATCCTTCTTTCTTTGACTGTTGTAGTCATTTCTCACACCAGTTTCAATTCCTCGGAAAGACAAGGGAAAAGTTTTTCAGAGTCGTGGCTGGGATTTCAGGCTTAAGATCAATGGGCCTTTTGTTTTGAAATCCAGTTCAGTGGGCTTTTAAGAACGTATCTGATCATTACTGTGAGCATCTCGAAGTTTGGAGCCCAAGCTTGTTATTCAGCTATGAAACAACAACTCTGCTGACTCCAAGAACTTGTACAAACATTTATAATCAACAGGAGGGAAGCTAAGAGCCATTCAAACAACAGATAAGATTAGTAACTGAAGTGGCTGGGCTGCAATTGTTATTGTGCAAGTCAAAGAAAAGGCTGTCACACACAGAGGATGTTGCCAAGCAAGATTCATTCGAGTCGCCGAGTCATTCTTCTCTCATTCACTGTCCGAATTCCCCTGCAGTCTTCCCAGATCTACTCAGGCTGAGTCGGGTGATATGCTGGGTTAGGAGGTGACTGAATTTAGACTTTTTTCCAGGTTGTGTCAGATATTTCCCTTGGTCCTGTTCTTGTCCAGCGCCCCCACCATGGGAAAAGGAGCATTTTCTGGTTCAGAGAACTTCCTGCACCGTGATGGGACTTGCAGCACTAAAGAAATCAAAGCCCAGTTGCTGTTGCCTTCTCTCAAAGGCAGAGCACTCAGAAGGCAGTTACAGCCATGCGGGGGATGTCTGAGGCTGTGTGAAGGCTTAGACCAGCCCCTGAACCAGAGCGTGGAACAGGATGGTGAACGCTCCCTTTGCTTTCCATCTGGGTCCTCCTCGGAGCGTGCCTTTGGAGAGAGGAGTTCAGCATGGCTTGTCCACTGTCGTGAGGCATTGGTTACCCCGTGAACAAGCCCCATCGTGTGCAGCAAACAAGAAACCAGCACATAACATATGAAAGTCATTAGGAAGATGGGAACGATGAGCGGCGCACACAATAGAGTTGCTATTAGGATCTGTCAATCCTAATTAAAAAAATACTTCTCAATGAAAATTATTTATAAAAAGAAATCACAGTGACCCTAAATCAAATTATTTGTGAATGGTTTTTAGTCTCCCAGATCAGTTAAAACTCCTATGTTAGTCACTGGATGTCATCCAAGCTAATGCTGAATGAATAACATCTCTGCCAAATTTCATTTTTTTTTCACCCTCACCCAGTTTGGCACAGGACAGTTAAAGTCATTTTTCTAAATATCTTTCAGAACATCAAGCAACTGTAAAATAACAATGGGAAAGCTTGGCCACGGACAACTGTAGCCCTCCAGTTGGAACCGCTTCTCTCCAAGAAAGCAACTCCGTTTCCTTTGATGATGTGTTTTGGGGGAGCACCGAGGCAAGAATTCCACCACAGGGGTACTGGAGGGTCACTGCCCAAGGAGTCACCCTGCCAGGGAGCCAGACCTCCAGGTTTTCCAGAGTGGGGCACAGCTGGATCCAGACTGACCCTGGGTACAGGGTTGATGTCTTTTTGGCCACCTGCTAGACAGTGACACCTGGAGGACATATCAGCCATTCCTTGTCCACAGCGGCAGTTTCCATGGTGAGCTGTAACGACGCCTCTTTTGCTCGCTCTTCAAAAACAGAAAAAGAAAGAAAGAAAGGAAAGTAACTGCAATGGCAGAACCAGTTCTTGCTTCTTGTGTCTCCAAAGATAAAGTGCTAATTTTTCTAAGCACTATGTGGTGTCCCATCCGAGTGAATTAAGTTTGGGATTGTTTTCATGATGGTTTGTTCCAGCTCCAGTGTGCTTTCTCTTCTCCTTTGACTGGCCTGCAAGTCCCTCACTACCCTTTATTCAGCTGGCTTCCCCCTCATCAGTTCTTTCTCTTTCTGAAAATCGAGGACCCTGCCATGTCATCACTTACAGAGAGCGAGGACCCTCCCCACTTCTTGGTTCTCAGTGACATTAAGAGGGAAGCATGGTTCTCCAGCTCCCCACATAGCCCAGGAAGTGCTGTCTGCTCTTCTGTTGAACATCAGCAACAAATGGCCACCAAATTCCAACCTTGCTGGTTTTCAGTGAGAAGAGTTTATAAACCCAGGGCTTTCTGCTCCTTGCCTCCTAAGGAGGAGTGAGGACTAGAGCCCAGCATGATGCGCAGCAAAGACTGTGTCACCCCTGTATGTGATTGTGTCCCAGGATCCAGATGGCTTCTTTGCCTCCAGTTGAACTGGTGTGATGCCTGGCGGGGCCTCCTGCTTCCCTTCCCTCTTCCCATGCCCATGGTATTGGCTGGGAAGGTGCTCTGTCCACAGGGACATCCAGGAAGGTGGGCATAGCTGGCTCACAGGGAAAGCTGCTCTGGCTCCTGGTGACCAGCTGGTTCATCCTTTTATTAAGATGACAGCACCTCCTGTGTTTTTGCTGTTTAATTGCTCTTGTTTTTGTGCTGCCTTGCTGCTGTCTCCAGAGCTGAGCGCAGATGGTCCTGTTGTTCCTATGGCCACGACTGCAGGTTCTGGACTTGCACAGCCATGCAGCAAGGCAACTGACAGCCTCTCTGGTCTTGCCTTTCCTTCTGGGCTTATGGATATGCTGGGGTTTGTGGGCTGTGAATCCATCCCCTCAAGGCATGTTTTTGGGAAGTGTGCTTTAGAAAGCACTGGCTGGCATTGGCTGCAGCGTTCTGGGTTTCCCAGCTTTGCCTGATAGAGGTGCATCCCACTCCTGGGCCACAATGCCTGATTTATCCTCTGAAGCTGTTGGATCACACCAAGTGGGGTCACTAATGTGTCCAAGAGCAGTCCAGCTGGTGCAGGCTCCCAGAGGAGAAAAAGGTGGGAGAAGGCAGAGAGGAGTCCTAGCTCTAGAGAATCCCAGGTATGAGTGTGCCTTGGACCTCCATACCTCCTCCTCCAGCCAGCAGTGCTTTCTGGCCATTTGCAACTTCTGGTTTTGAGGTTAATACTCCAGCCCCTCCCCAATGCAGCTTTTTGCAGGCTGTGATTCTTTCTCAGATTACTTTAAACCCTCTTTCCTTAAAAAGTATGTGAAGACGTTGGGAATTCCCAACTCATGGACTAGACATTTTACAACCTGTTCACAGGAAGCAAGGTTCTTGTAGAGCTGGGGTGAAATGGGCTAACTACTTCCATGTGGGGCCAAAAAACCCCAAACATCTACATAGGAAGATACAGAACAAATCACAGTTTTGAAATGAGATTTAGAGTAAATCACAGTTTAGCAGTTTTGCATCCAAAATAAGGGTGCTTTGGCTTTTTGTTTTCCCAAAAAGTTTTGCTCTGAAGATGCTAACCTGGCTGCTGCCACTCTGAGAGGACACAGTGAGTCCTCAGCTCTCAGGTGGTCTGGCTGCTGCCAACATGACACAGTGCTGTGGTTTGACCGCAGATGGCAGCTCAGCACCATCATCCACTCTCTCCCCTCTAATGGGATGGGAGAGAGAATCAGAAGAATAAAAAATGAGAAAGACTGGGGGCTGAGATAAAGACAGTTTAATAGGGAAAGCAAAAGCAGTGTGCACCAGCAAAGCAAAACAAAGCAAGGAATCTGTTCCCCCCTGCCATTGCAGGTATTCAGTCACCCCTAGCACAGCAGAGCTGTATGGTCTGGGATATCCCTTAGGTCACTGGGGGTCATCTGTCCTGGCTGTGTCCCCTCCCAGCTCATCATGCACCCCCATTGTGCTCGCTGGTGGGGAGATAAGAGAAGAAGAAAAGGCCTTGGCTCTGTGTAAGCCCTGCTCAGCAATAACAAAAACATCTCTATGTTTCCTGTGTTATTGCCACAAATCCAAAGCACAGCCCCAGAGCAGCTACTGGGAAGAAAATTAACTCTACCCCAGCCACAACCAGCACACAGAGTCCTGGCTCCCCATCCTCTGTGGGGTTTGGTTTACATGGCTTTGAAAGGAAAACTTTCCCAAAACTCACACAACAAAGAGCAAACTCCAACCTTGCAGGTGAAGCTGTGCTCAGATCCATTGCTGGATTGCAAGTAGCTGATATTCCTATGGTGGAACCTCTTGCTGCATCCAGATAATGGTCCCCCTACACCCTGCACCCACCTAGTGATTTTACTGGCCCTGGTTTTGAATCCTTTTTCCCTGTGGCGGTAAACTGCAGCCACAAGGCTAATGGGTATATTCAAGGCTTGTTCTAGCAGTGTCAGCTCATGGCAGAAGCTCAGGACCTGCCTTTAGGGTCCTGGGGGCGTATATGTGTGTGTGTGAGTGAATACAGCCCTGCAGGCACAGCTGATATCTAAAGCAGTAATTTAAAGGATGCTACATAAACCCAGGAATAGAGTAATACCTACCTGGAGGAGAGCAGAGGCACTGGAGCTGAACTCTTCCAGCTCCCCTCCCTCCCAATTCTAAGATAAATGGACAAAAACGTGCCCTGGAAGCTCTTGTGGAGCACAGCCAGAGATGAGCAGGAAGGAGCCAAAGGCATTTCCACAGCTTGTCTTGCTGTGCAGGAGGCTTGGTGAGGTGTTTATTATAAACACCTTTTCTGCTCACAGTGCTCTTGGCCCCTCTCTGGCTCATGTCCAGCCATGGCCCTGGTCCAAGCTTGTTTTGAAGTGTTTCATTCCCCATGCTTTGCAGAGCTGCCTTGGTGCTGAGGCTGAGTGGGGATTTGCCCTGGGAGCAGGTCCATGCTCTCCAGGCAGGATGGGAACTGCTGTGCAGATCCAGAAGACAGGAATTGCCCCCTTCAAAGCTACTCCTGGAGCTTAGTCATTGTTCTTCCAGGGACAGGTGTCTGGTCCAGGAAAAACATCAGTTGTGAGTTTTCACTGCCATTGAGAGCACAAGGAAAGAGCTTTTCAAGGTGAGGTTGTGTGTTTTGGATGGCCAGGATGAGCTGGCAGCTCACGCAAGCCTGGTGCTGTCCCTGCCTCTTGTGTCCTTTCCTCTGCCTCTTGGTAAGGGTCTGCATGCCTTAGAGGGAAGGCCAGAGACACATGAGGGCTGAGGGGAACTTTCTGCTTTCCTCAGGTCCCACCCCAGCATGGAAAGCAAAGTGGTTTACCCAGGATCAGGTGAGCTGCTGAAGGGACAGGGCTGCCTGAGCAGCAAGGAAAATGTGATAGAACAGTTGTTTATTTTCCCAGAGCTGCATGGGACAATGGCTGCAGGCATCTGGCCACCTGTTGGGGCAATTTGGGCACTGGCAGAGGGGAGCTGGGGAGCTGTGTATCGGCTCTGGCTGTAGGAGCACAGCCAGGCGTGGCTGCTGGGTGCCTTTGGACAAGAGCAGTGCTGGGGACCTGTGTGCAGAAAGCAGCTGAGAAGCTTGGAGAGGGTGCTGGCAGAGGGAGCCCATCTCCCTTGCCTTGGGGGGCAGGATTTCCTCCTGTCTCCCAGGCTTGTTGCCTCAAAGCACCATAAGGAATGACCATCTCTCGTTTTCCTGGCATTCCCTTTCTGGAGAGGAGAGTGAGACTGTCAGAGGCAGACAGTCCTAGTTTGGGGTGGGATCCAGTCTCTGAGCCCCAACAGTGCCCTGCCTTGCAGGGCACATGCCGGACTTGGTGTCTTTCTGCCAGAGGCCTCCTCAGGTTACACTTGGCCTTGCGCAGTGCCCTGTGGCCAGGCTGTTCCCCGGAGCTGAGGCAAACCTGTGAGTACCAGGGGTGCCTGACCTGAAGGAAGGGGCCCATTTCTGCCCCCGGAGCAATGCTAGGCTGGTGTCCTGGGCTGCAGATCCTTCTGAGTTGTGACAGCAGAACAAAAAGAGAAGAAATCACTGGGCAAGACCTGAAGCAGTTGTATGTCTCTGTCATCTCTCAGCCCTGGGGCCCAATTGCTTCTGTGTTTCCTGTGTTGAGCTGCCTTCCAAGAAGACTTGCACAGCTCCTGGAGCTGGGTCAGAGTTTTTGCACCAGCCCTGTGCTCAGTCTTGCTCAGTCTGAGAGAGGTGATGTGTCCCATGAGCTTGATCTGTCTCCAGCAGTGTGGACCCTCAGGTGGGACATGGATCCCACAGCCCTGCGGTATGAGCACAGATCCAAGCAGGGCACCCACTGCTCTGCCCGGTGCTGGTGGAGCTGGTGCTGATGCTGTTTGACAGTCACATCACCAGGACAGGAATTTGGTTGGATCCCTGAGATGAAAACACTTGATTGACTGTAAACAAAGCTATTTACACAGATACTTTTCGGTCTAGCTCGGAGAATGTGGGAGCTTTGGTCCAGAAGAATTTATAGCTTGTAACTTCTAAACTCCTCATTATGCAAACATGAGAACAACCAAAGCATCTCATTAGGGGCTGTTCACAGCAACTGGCTGTGGTGGAAAACAAAGCCTGTTTAGAGGAGATACAAGTTGATCTCTGGGTATGATTTTGCAGAGTGAGGGATAGCAGGATGAGTGTTTGAAGCCATTCTTCAGGTATTGCAACACTGCCTGTTGCCCTGTCCTTCTGTGGCACAGCCACGTGTCCTGCCCCATATGTCGAAGGAGGCATCCACCGGACCCCAGTCCCTGTCTTTTCCAGGAGGACAAAGTTGTTCTTTAAATCATGCTCCCGTGTCTTCCCTGGTAGGAAGTAACAGCTGTCATTCAAGGAGGAGGAAGATCTCACCTGTGCTGATTCATGGAGGTATGGCCAGCTCTGCAATTCTCCCATAAGAGGTGAGAGGGGGCTGCCACTGATGGGAAGTGGGTGTGATACCTCCCTTTAAAGGTCCATCGGTTTCTGGACCTCAAGGAAGAGAAAAGCCAACTTGGCTTCTCATTTGAAGCTTTACCAAGAAGAAAAAGGACTGTGGTGAGTGGGTTATCTAAGGCAGCAGAGTTTCTTGTCATTCATGAGGTGATGGGATTGATTCCTACCAGCCCTGAGGTGATGAGAAGCCCAGCTCACAACTGCAGAGCCCTGTGAGCCCATCATGGGTGCTGTGACAAGGAAGAGTCAGGCACAAAGTCAAGTCCACTATTCCTTTTCTGTGAGTGACTTCCCATGGGCAGCATTACGAAATGTTGTACTGCAGCAGGGGAATGTCTCGAAGCATCAAAGTTTATTTGGTAATTATTTAGCATGTGCCTACATTTCAGAGCTGCTCTGAGGGTGTCTTCTGGAGCATCATCGAGGCCCTGGGTGGGATTCCTTTCTGTGCTCTTGAGACCTGTCTGGGATTTGAAAACCTGGATTTCCTGTTCTCTTTGGCTTATCTGGAGACCACCAGCTCAAAAAGGTTGTCCCACAGCTCATCTTAGTGTTTTGGATTTTGCTGCAGGAGTGTTTAATTGAAAACCTTTTAGGCTGTAAGCCAGACCCTTACCATGGAGGCAATATCTTTTTACTTTTCCCTGGAAGATGCCATGAGAAAAATGATGAAGGTACTGAATTCTTCCACACTCTGGTTTCTCACAGAGCAAAATAGGCTGCAGAGTCAACTCTGGCTTGGTGTCAGCAAGAAAACAGCTCCACTTTTATGAGGTAATTCCTTGGAGGATGGGGTGGCATTTGCTGGGCTGACTCTTGGTGTTAGAGAAGGGGGTGTTTTTGTGGCCCAGACCTACAGGGGGAATGGCAGCTCTCTGCCCTGGCAGCTCCTGCAGCACCTGGGTGGGTTTGGATCAGCTCTGGGCCTCCAGGTTGTCTGGTGATTGCCTGGTTTTAGACCCACAAGTCCCAGCTAGGGCAGTGCAATAGCCCTGCAGTCAGTGGGCAAGGACCTTAGTAGACTGAATCACACCAGGAGGAGGAGAAAACCATGGCTCCTCTAAATCCTGCCGCTGTGGAGAGCAGGAATCGCCTGGCGCCAATATGGAATGCACCCAGCACAGCAAGAAGTCCTTCTCCCTCTCCAGGGACCATTAGGGTGATTTCAGCCTCTCACAGTGTCTAGATAGAGGAGCTGGTTTGAGGATATTGCTTATGGGAATATTTTGGGAACTCATTAAAAAGAGAATTATAGACCAGCCCTGGTGTGATTGAGATAACGTGGTGTGTAAGTGTGCAGGAAACATGAAAATCCTCTCAATAATTAAATTCAATTAATTGCTTTACAGCTGCTCAGCAAATACCATGAGGTTCAGGTGGGGAGATGCAGTGCTGGGATTCCACAAGGTCTGGATGGAGCAGGTAAGAGACTGTGGTGTGTGGAGCACCCGGTTCGTGTTAGAGAGGAAAACTATTTACAAGATAGAAGCATTAGCAAACTGGTTTTGCTGGAGAGTTGTGGGACAGTCTGCAGCCAGCACAGCAGCCACAGACCCTTGTTCTGGGGAAAGCAGTGGTGGGGGCTGGGAAGGTAAGGGGCTCTGGCACCTGTGAGGGAATCCTTATTCCACACTGGGGGGTGAGGTGGGAGAGTGGCTTAGTTCTGCATCTCAGTAGGAAAGGCCTGACAGCAAATGGCATAATAAAACAGCTGCTGTAATAAGACAGAATAAAAAGAAGGATATATAATAGTGTGAGGAACCAAAAAGGAAGAACTTCTCTCCAGGGAAGGGATATGTGCAGCACAGGGGAAAATCCATCCCGGGTCCATCCAATGCTGCATGAATGTAGGGTGCTCTGCGTCTGAAGAGCATCATTACTTACCCTTGATACTTCTCTTTTTACTCTACCTTGTTAAAACAGCTTTTTCATCAAACCTTTTGCCGTTGGGCATTTCTCACTGAGACTGCAGAGACCCCCACACCACCTCCTCACCCACCCAGCCCGGGAGGGTCCCTGAGAAAGGGAGATTGCATGGGGCTTGGTGGGGGACAAGGGACAGACTGCTCCCCTCCGATCAGTGCCAAGGCTCCTGCTGGCCCCCTGGCCATCCTCAGCCTGGGGAAGCAGGAGGGTTGTTCCAGACCCCTGCTCTGAAGTGCCTCTGGGACCCTCACTCGGGTCCCCATTGCTTCCCTGCATGAAGAAGTGGTAACTCCTGGAAGGGGAACAGACAGTGCTGTGTGTTGTGTCATGGGCAGCCAGCATTTTTCCACTAGTGGGGGGCTCAGAAACAGCCATCCCAGCCTGGTCAGAGCTCATATATCCCAGAGTTTCAGTGGGATACTACTAGATACTGCCCCTAGATACATCCCATGGGAGCCCTGGGATGCTCCTGACCACGGCTTGCACCATGATGGGTCAGGATGACCCACGGCCTCACTGGGCTGAGCCTCATCAACCCCAAACAGCGAAGGAGCCCTGCCCCCATGCTGAGTGCTCTCCTAGGGATACACTGCCTGCTGGGAAAGGAAGATCACCTGGATATCCATCCTCAGCATCCCAAGCTGCACTATAGGGCACTGCCCTGGGTCACATGCCCCACCAAGCAGACTTTGGCTCTGTTGCCTTTGTACCTGCCCTCCAGGTGGTTTTTGGCCATTAACTCAGCCCTAAACTTCCTCTCAGATAGACTAAATGGGACCACCTCCCATCGTGCCTCCTTTTAGTCCCTGTGTCCCTGACCCAAGGAGTCTGTGTGTGTGATCCAGCCTTCAGGAGAGGAGAGAGAGGCAGGAGCAGTATCCCCTGGGGCAGGTAAGCCTTGGTGATGTCTGTGCCCCATCACCCCTGCAGCAAGCAGAGACTCCCACTGAAGCCGCTGTCTTGGCAGAGCTGGCCTGGCAGCCTTCCCAGGCGATGAATTTTGGATGAGGGAGTACAAATTGCTGTACCCGGCTCTGCAGGGTTAATCTCAGTGCAGATGCATGTGGTGCTGCCTGTGTCCTCAGCTCCAGCCAGGACGTGCATAGCAAAGGGCTGAGGAGGGAGCTACAGACCGGGAAAGATGTGAGGCCTTGGATATGTTGGGAGAGTCTTGAAGTGCCCGTGGAGGGAGGATCCAGCACATGCACGTGCGTGCCCACGGATCACACAAGTGAGATGCAGCAGATGAGCTGCCTTGCTCTATTTGTAACCTCCCACTGCTGTTGCACAGGCTTTGCAAGGAGGAGAAGGAGCTGAAAATGGACCTGAAAACTGAAACTTGAGGCTCAGATGCTTAGAGGGGCTCAGGAGCCTGATTCAACCCATCACTCCACAGGGAAGCAGGAGTTTCTGTACCTCCTGGACCCTGTGTCTTGCTCTCAAGCTCAGCACAGAGTGAGACATTCATGCTCTACCTTCGAGCAAAAATCATTTTCATTAACTCATTGAGGAAAGGAGGCATAAAGACACAATTTAACTGCAAACCACAAGATTACAGTGTGTGATGAAGCGAGGAAAGAATGAAGGAGAAAAAGGAAAACCAACTTGGTCTTATTTTTTAATTTGCGTCCCTTTAGCTGGCTGAAGGACAGCTGGGTGAGGACATGGCGGTGCCATCGGTGGGATCCAGCCTCCCTACCTGGGCATCACGGCTTGGATGTTGCATTCAGGATCTTGCCACCTGAAAGCTGCTTTGGACAGTCCCAGGTGGCTCCAGCCTGGCCACTGGCGGGTGCAGGATGAGAGGCTGGTGTGCAGGGAACCACAGACCCCTGTCCTGTGCCCAGGCCCAGGCTGTGGGATTCAATGCTTGGATTCAATGCTTGCTGCCCTCAGTGTTGCCTTTGGGGAGTGCAGGACGTTCTTGGGAAAGTGCATGGTAACGGGAGAGCACAAGGAGAACAAACAGGGCTCCTCTTCAGCCCCTTACATGCAGAAGCCTGGGATAACCCACCCTTCTCCTGATCCCAGCTCTCCTTGCAAAGGGCAAGATAGAAAGGTGAGGGATGAGGTTCCAGAACCCTTCCAATCCTCCTGGCTTCTCACTGAAACTGCAAATTAAAGAGCCCATTTCATCAAGCGATTTTTTCTGATGTGAAAACTTTTCCATAAGGAACTGGTCCCAAATCCACCAACTCATTTCACATTTATTTTAAATCTAAGCTTTATATTGTGTAGTTTCCTCCAGGGCTTGATTATATTCTCAGTAAAAGCTCTGTTGTTCTGGTTTGTGAGACCTATATTTAACCTTGCTGTAAGGTCTGTGCACCTCTCAGTACAGGGCTCAGATGCTGCCACCCGAGCTCCTGGGCTTTCCTATTTATTTGCATCTATTATACAAGTTACCACTTCTGTAATATCAAATGCATTTTCCAGCCACAGGCCGCCTACAAGCAGTAACTTGTTGCTGCAAAAATGGTCTCCTGGATCTCAGAAGTCATTTGGAGAGGGTCTCTTGTCTAATAATGACAAATTATATTTAAACAGGGAATCGAGGACAAAGCCAGACAAGGAGCCTTGTCCCTCTCTGTTACTGTGGTGGTACCTCAAGTCCTCATTCTCTGTGTTTCCTACACAAGTAATAATGCATACACCCACTCAGCATATTTTTACATAAAAATACACAAAATAGCAAAAGTGGGAGGAGACTACCTATGAAGGGAGTTCAGAGGTGCACAGATGTACCTGACGCCCTGGTATGACTGCAGTTGTTATTTAATACACAGGGGGGTGTAAGGAGGTTGTGTGAGGAGGTTGTGTGGAGGGAAGGGAGACAGAGAGAGAGACAGAAACATCAGAGTGGCTGGCAGAGAAATCCAGTCCAGGGAGAATCTCTGGGATGGAGGGGTCTCTCACTGGTGGTCTGGAGACTGGGATGCACCATCCTGTGGGAATCATTGCTCCCACTGCTGCCCTCTTTCTGGTGACACATCTCAGTGTCTGGGTGCCACTGTCCTTCTGGGGGACAAGAAGTGCTGCCTCGCTGATCATCAGCCCCCTGCCAGTGTCCACCTCTGCCAGTCCCGCCACAGGAATCCTCTGGCTCTGGGCAGTGGTGCCCTGCAGAGGCTTCCCCCGTCTCCTCCACCCTGAGTGGTGTGAAGCCCTCCCAGAGCTGGAGCTGCTGACAAATGTGTTGGATGCAGCTGTCTGTATCCAAGGAACGGAGCGTGTGAGCGGCACGGCGAGCCAAAGCACGCGATCGGAATGATCAACGGGCAAAATCTGGGTGCTAAGGCATGGGCTGGAACATCTGATTGGAAGGCTGGGAGGAAAAAAGGAAGGCTGAATTGTTTATGGTTTGTTTTTCATTCATCATTCCTGCTCGTGTGGGTGGACAAGGAGTGAATGAGTTTCTCGGGGAGGGCAGCAAATAAAAGAGGCACACATTTCCTTGAAGGATGAGTAGCTTTTTTTCCTTCCTAGTGCCTAGGTGAATATGTCACAAAGGGGCTGGAAGGAACCCTAACAGCTTCTCTCCCAGGTGAATGAAACCACTTGTTCTTGCTGTTTTTTCCCTTTGATCACCATATGTCAAGAGATAAAAGGTTTTTTTGGGGTGAGTTTCATCGTAATAAAGTACTGCTTTTTCTCCCTACAGCAAATGTTCTCAGCTTTTCTTTGGACTGTTGAGCATTTCATGGAATGACAGTGGATTGATGCTCTCCCAGCTCAGGGAAGGATGGGCAGGTAGCTGGATCAGGCCTCTGTGCCAGGGTGGCCCATTTCTGGGAGAGACAGCACTGGTGCCTACAGCTACAACCCTCAGTTCTGCCTTCCCCTGGTCTGGAAGGTGACATTAACAGGCAAGAGACACGGGAACACAGCGGGACAGGGGGAAGCACAGACCGCAGGACCCATGGCAGCATTGCTGATGGATGGCTTCTGAGATGGGTGTTTCCTTTGCTGCAGCTGTGCTGCTCAGTGGAGCCTGGGACAGGCACGTGGAATAGGATATTTTGAAGGTCACTCTCTATTCCAATGCTTTACTACCTGGAGGAACTGACAGATATGGCTTATTTTACCACGGCCCTCTGAGCATCCTGGTGTAGTGGGAGGTGTCCCTGCCTATGACAGGGGTGTAGAATTAGATGATCTTTAAGGTCTCTTCAAAACCAAACTGTTCTGTGATTCTGTGGTTAGTCAATGTCCAGGTTGGAGTCTCAGATTGAGTGCTGGGCTTTGCTTTTTTAATTCCTGTGTTCATCCTTTATCACCTGCTTTTCTCCTTTCACCTGAGACTGTGGAGGTGTCCCCCTGGTGCCAGGAGTCTCTGTGTCCTGGTGAAGGGCTGGCTCCTGCCCCACATGGCAGGCACTGGTGCTCTCCATGGGCTGCGTACCCACGGTTACTGGACACCCCCAAGCTGAACAAGCCAAATCCTTGCAGAGAAGACATGGAGGTGGGAAAAAATGGCTGCAACAGATTTGTTGGCATTTATGGGGCTTTTGTAAAACACCTGATTGTTGCCGGGAAGAAATGTCCTATAGGGAGGGAAAGCAATGTTCCCTTGGCTGAATTTTGGGATGGTGTCTCCTGCATTTGCTATCTTCACTCTAGTAGGGCTTCAGGGTCCCTGCAGGGAACCAGGATAGAGCTGGTGTTGGGAAAGGCTGTGGGAAGTGGAGAGACACCCTTGCAATGCACACATGGTTCTGAGGCCTGCCTGAAATGGGGAAGAGCTTAGCACAGCCCCATGCTGGATAACACCAGGGAACAGCTGGACCTGTGTTAGGTTGGATATCAGGAAAAGATTCTTCCCCCAGAGGGTGGTGGGTCACTGCCCAGGCTCCCCAGGGAATAGTCACAGCCCCAAGGCTGCCAGAGCTCCAGGAGCATTTGGACAACGCTCTCAGGGATGCACAGGGTGGCATTGTTGCAGTGTCTGTGCAGGGACAGGAGCTGGACTGGATGATCCTTGTGGGTCTCTTCCAGCCTGGCGTGTTCTGTGACTCTGCAGTGTTCCTTGTTACACCAAAAGCACCGCATTGGATTTGTGGGAGCACATCTTCAACTGACATGGGGGAGGATGAGCATCTGCAACCTGTGGAGGATGCTGAAGAAGGACAGTCTGCCTGCCTGTCCTGTTGGAGGTCAACATCTGTCCTTGCAGAGGAGCTGCAGGGTTCCCTGAAGCAGGGAGGGACACTGGGACACTGCCCTGTGTGGCATCTGCACCAAGCAGGGCTCTGTGCCAGGAGCTCCCTTGGCAGAGGGAAAGAGAGACCTGAGAAGTGCTTTGTTTCCAGGCATCTCTGGGAAATTGCAGGAACAAAATTAAAGGAGGTAAAAGAAAAACCAGCCCCCACAGCATTTGCCTGAGGAATGAAAACCTCTGATGGTGCTGCTGAGCTCTGGGGTCCTCTAGACAGGGTGGAATCCAGGCTGAGCTCATATTCTCCATCTCACTTCCAGGATGGCAAATATGATGAGTTTTCAGAGCAGGGAGGTAGGGCAGAGATGGGCTTTGGATAAATTAAAGCAGACCATAGACCTCCTGGGGTGCCTGCCAACAGTTACCCTCAGTTGAAGGAAAATATTTTTAAAGTATGTTATTTAGGCTTCATTCTCTCAAAGCCAATGTTCAGGTCGGTCTGGTGACTGCACCAAGCCTTATTTACTTCATATGTGAAATGCCCAAGTACCTATAGAAAATAATGATTTTCCATTTATATGGTGAAAACAGCATAGAAGGGGGATAGGGATTTAGTTCTAAACCATTTCTGGAATGGTAAGAAGAAAGTAAGTGTCTCAAGTGATGAAAACCAGTTGACTTTCCCAGAGTTAGGCTGAACAGCAGGAAAAATACTGCTGAAAGGAGATGTGACTAGCGCCCTTTTTGGAGGCTAAGTGTTCTGCACTCCAAAACGCCCCAGAGACAAAGAAAACCCTCACTTTTCAAAATTGCCCCAGAGGCCTCACAGGTATCTTGCACTGAATTTCTCAGGGTGGAACCACTGTGGTCCCACTGGGATTTCAGTCTGCAAAAACAGACAAGGATTACCAACTGAACTGCCTGGGCATGAAACTGCTCTTTCTGGTGAGGGGCAGGGTAGAGCAGGTGAGCTCCAGATCAAGTTATGCTATTGGATATCTCCTTCCTCCTCAGGCAGGACCTCAGTTGCTGTTTGAGCAAAATGATAGGGAAAGGGGAAATTCCACAGAGATTTATGCCAAAAGAAGAGAGAAGTCAGGTGGTTTCCCTTCCTGAATCTAAAATACTGTTCTTCCTTTTGCCGTGGGAAACACTTCTGGTCCCTTCTACCTCCACCTGCATTCCTCTGCAGTTCTGCATGGTGACCAATCAGGGGAAAAGAGAAGGCCTCCAGAAACATCTGAGAACACAAAGCCACACAAAATTACGGTTAGCAAGAGGAAATGTGCACAAGAAGTAAATGGTCCCTGAGCCCTGCTATGTGCACACTGTGGGGCTCCCGGTGCACCACGGCCCTGCAATGGCAACGCTGCTCCGAGAGCTGTCAGCGTTCCCAGAGAGGGGAAGAGCGGTGGTCCTGGCAGGCAGCACTGAGCCACGGCCGCCCATGGCTGCAGAGCCCTGGTTGCGTGTGCTGGGGCTGAGCCCTCGTGTGCCAGCCGTGGGACAACGCTGGCTCCCGCCCCGAGCCAGGGAAACACGAGGAGAGGCTACGCCCCATGCCTGTGCTGGGCTGGGCACAGCGCCTCTGCTCCCTTCCCATTTTTCCTGATGGTTCTGGCTGTGCAGTGTTAAATGGAAAGCAAATCCCGATCCTGCCATCTGTGCTCCTTCGCTCTCACTGATGGGCTCAAACACCCAGCTCCTGTCATCTCCTGAGGTTTGCTGAGGGGTTTCCCTGGGGCTCTAAAGACTCTGGGGCCATTGCAGTCTGTGCTCAGAGCCATCGCCTGTGAGCAGGCTGAGCCCAGCCCTCCTGCCTCCAGGTCACCTCCGCGGGATGGGACTATGGCCGCTCCCCTTCAATGCAGAATCGAGTGCAACAACAACCACAAAATCCTCTGCTGCTGCTAATTGAGTATCTCAGATCCCTCCTGCACTGTCTCGGCAGCGAGGCTTTGGGAGTGCAGATGCTTCAGGATCGGCTTTGAAAATAAACCCAAACAAGCATCTTTTGGAGCTTAAAGCGACTCCTCCTGGAAGCCACTGCAGGGAAAAGCATTTGTTTATTAACTAGAGGCAGCAGGAACAGGGCATGAAAGGCGGCTTTGTCTCCCCGGCCAGTGCGTGCTCCGCTTGTCTCTATGTTAATGCCTTTCCTTCAGGTGTGCAGGCAATCGCGGGCACAAATCTCCCAGCTCCATAAAACCATCGGGCAAAGAGGAATCCCCGGGCCCTGCTCATCGCGGAACCCCCGTGTCACCTGCAGCCGCCCCTAAATGAGCGCATCTTTGGTTGTCTCTGCGGGGAAAAGGGGGATTCTGCGAAACCCCAGGGGCCTGCCGAGAGGCTGGCTCCATGGCCAGATGGAGGCAACGCAGTCTGCCTCCATCCCCGAGGACCCCCAGGGACGCGGNNCCTCCAGCCCCGAGGCCCCCCGGGGACGCGGGTACCCCCGCCGCAGCGGGCATCCCCGTGGGGGGAGTCCCCGGGCAGGGAATCACCTTTCCGGGGGGGTGTGGGGGTCAGCATCGCGGGGCCAGGGGCAGCTGAGGGAGCATCCCGCCTCCTCCCCGCGCCGCGCTG
>VZRN01000285.1:261880-349394 GCA_013397935.1 Dasyornis broadbenti
TCCGCGCCAGCAGCGCAGCCCCGAGCCCAGTGCGGGGAGCGCCCGCAGCCCGCGGCCGCCCGGAGCTCGGCGGTGCCGAGCGGGAGCCCCCGGTCTCAGCGCGGTCCCGGTGCCCTGGTGCCGCTCCCTTCGGGGCCTCGGCCGTGGCAGCCCTGGCCGAGAGAGCTGCCGGCCTGCGGGGACTTCGGTGACTCCTGCCGCGTCCCCCACCCCGGGCGCGTTCCCTGCTGTGGATGGGCCCGGGCCCGGGATGCGAGGCTGGGACAGGGGCAGCGCTCCAGGTGTTCCCTAAGAGCCGGGAAGTTTTGCCTCTTCCAAAATAACGGTCTCGCGGGGGGGGAAGTTGGTTTTTCTTTTGTTCGTTCCACGCATTTTGGTGTCTCCGAACACGGCTCTCGCGCGGTGGCTTGTGCTGTTCTTCCAGCACCTCTAGAAACGCAGTTATGAAATGACTTCAACGGGAAGCGCCTGCCGGAGCGTCCCTGCTTTTGTTCCTGGATTTTCCTTGCTGTCCTCTGTCAGGTGAACACCTGCGAAGGGCTGGGCGGTGGGGACCAGGCGAGGACAATGCCTGCATTTTCCCAGGGTTTGGATCTGAGCTGAAAAAAATGCGTGGCTGGCCCTTCATCCAGCCTGAACGCTGGATACTGTGTCACAAAATCTGGGGAAGGCCGGTGTTAACCGGGAGAGCTCTGAGTGCCATGCCGTGTCCTCAGGAACGGTTTGAATCCCTCATGTTTGGTTTGTTATGAGGATATACAGGGTGTATCTCCAGGGAATCCAGGCTCCCCACTCAATGTCAGTACACCACATCCTCATCAGGTTAATTGGCCTTTTGCCTCATTAAAAGCAAGGTACTTTGTCAAGTTATACTTAGCTCTGTAATGACCATGTGTGTACTGCTCTGTGGTGGTTGTTGTTGTGTTATTAACTGGGTGTTTCTGGGGCAAATACTCTGCCATTTGGGACTGCTGACCCCGCATTGTGAAAGCCAGACCTGTCTCTTTTTTTAGTTATCCAAAAGATAAATTTAGAAGCTTGCGTTTCCTGGGAGAAAGGTGGAACCTTGCATATCATAGTATGTTGTTGAGGAAAATGGGCTAGGACTGCGTGCGAGAAAACTAATTTGGGAGACACTAATTTCATGTGCATCTGTATGTGGGCCATCATGGACAGAGAGGATTTAGTGAAACAGCTGTGGCAGAGACAAGAGGAAGGTAAATGGGGGAATTTCTCAGGACTGTGGTCTCATTGTCAGGGGAAAACACAGCAAAAGGTATGTGGCTTTTATTATTTATTTTTTTTTTTTCTAATCAAAAAGGATTCTGAACTTGTGCATCTCTGAGCAGCAGGGTTTGACTTTAAGGGGAATGGAGGCTGCTACATGGTATCCTGGCTCAGGCCCAAAGCATTAACGTGTGGGCTGCTGTAACAAGTTAAGGGTTGTCATTCTGTCGTGACACCTTCTTGGAGCTGATGCTTTTGTTTCTGTGTGGCTCTGATGGGCTGATTCGGCTCCCTGACTGAGGGACGCTGCAGGTTGGTGGGAGCTTTGTCTCAGCAGAGCTCGATGGCAGATTCCAAAGGAAAATTAAAATCTGGTGGTTGGGAACTGTCATAGCTGTGGTTTGGTTTGGTTTGGTTTGGTGATGAAGACGAAACGAGAGCCTCAGCTTGCTGAACTGGTGGTTCTCTGAGCACCTCATGCTCTTGGTTCAGCTGGGAGGTTACTTCTGAAGGTGACTTTCCTGGCAGGATCTTCTGATTTGTAGCACCTGAACTGCTGAAAGGTGTGTGAACTGGGAAACCAGGCCACAGTTTGCCTTTCTGCTCTGTGGTTCGTGCTGGGAGGGAAGATCTGAAGGATTGCAGGGGTATTTCCCATTCTTGCTGCAGACTGGGGCTGTGAGAACTCCAGAGCTGACAGGGGGCGAATGTCCAGGCACAAGGTGCACTCGGAGGGACAGCTGGGCTGCAGCAGTGTGAGGGATGTGGGGGACAGATGCTGGGGTCACTTCTGAGTGGGAAGGGAGCACCTTGTAGCTCTGATCGCTCCAATCCCCCCACTCTCAAAGATGGAGGCCTCACAGGACCATCTTCTCCCTGCTCTGGCTCTGTGCCTGGGTCTATTTTCCAGTGATTCATCCCCTTCTCACCAGCTAAGTTGCTGTGTGTCTCCTGCTCTTGCTGCTTGCTGAGGTCCGGGATGCGATGCAGGATTAGACCTGTGACAGGAGCATCCATAGCTCTCTCCAAGGAGCAGTCTCTGCTGTTTGCACAGCTCACTCAGAGGAGAGAAATTGGGTGCTGAGATTGTGCATGGGACCCAGCCCCTCTCTGGGCAGAACCAGGAGGACTGGAGGTGAGAGAAGGATGCCATGGGGTGTGGGGGATGGAACAGGAATGCCAGTCTGTGCAGCTGGTGTGTGTGGGGTCTGGGCTGGGCTGCTTCGTGTGTGCCCCCTGAGCAGAGATCCAGGCAGGGGGATTCTCACTTTGGCAATCTCACTGCTGGTCAGGCTCTGAAGGCTGGAAATTCCCCACCTGCAAATCCCAGAGGGGTGCAGCCTCTGCAGCTCTGCCCAGCCATGGGTTTTCATCCCCCTGGCACACAGGGAACAGCTGGTCCTGGGACCTGGCATCCTGCAAGTCTCACCACCCACTTGTCCATCTTAAAACCTCTTCTGCACTAGGAGTATTATTGTTTTTTTCATACTGTTACATAACGACTCCTGTTATTGCTTCTCCTCCTGTCTCTTTTCTTTGTATCTTCTAGCTCCTTAATTTTGGATGGTCTCATATCTCCTTTGTGTCTACACACACAGATCGAGGACGAGGAAACAGGTGCAAGACACACCACTGGCTCTCACTGGTGAGGAAGCTAGTGGCATTATCCCCACTGGAATGACTCCTGATCTCAATCCAGAAAAGGGGTTGTGGTCCTCATCCTCCTGGTCTTTAGGGGTAGCTTGTGTCAGCATCTGCTTCTCACTCTGCATGAGTCCCCTCTTTCTGTGTGAAAGATATAAGTGCAGATATTTTGTACACAGGAGAGTGCGGATTTAACCTGTCCAGGCTCTGATTTCTGCTTTCACAGAGGAACAAATGTCTTCCTGCCTCCATATGCAGGGAGTTGCAAAATAGCTTTAATTAGAGCTTGTACATCTCCTGAAGCACCTCACCGAAAACGCTGCTGAGCGCCAGGACGAGGTCTGCGACTCGCCTGTAGGATTAGCTAGCTTAGCCTGGGCAGGTAATCTGGTGGTGGCAGATCCCTGGGAGGATTTGCAGGCAGAGGACCTGTTGTCGTAGCTGGTACTTCTTGTGAGATGAGGTATTTATTTTTTTTCCCCACTCCAAAGGTGTCTTGGTCCCAATGGGAATCAGGAATGTGCTGGGGCTGTGGCTTGGTGGCCACATAATGCTGGAAGCTGTTTATCCTGGAGCCAGGTTGGTTAGAGCTGCCCTGTGAGGGGAGGAGGGAGGCCGGATTTTGAAGTGCCCGCTGGAAAATACAGCCCTCTGGATTACAGTGTAGGTGTTGCTGCCTGAAATAGCACTGGCAACTTTGGACCAGCAGCTCATGCAAAAATATCCCTCTTCACTATCCTGCAGATCATCGGACTCACTCCAAGCCACGCAGGCACCGGGGAGGGGTGTGGGTGGGCTCCAGCCACTGGTGGCGGTATTCTCCCTTCATCCCAAGACAGCTGTGGAGCACGGAGCAGTAAAGCTGGATTTTCTTACACACCACCTTGCTAATTAGAGCTGTCTGAAACTATTTCTCACCACCTTCAGAAAATCACACTTCCTTGGGTATGAAGAAGAGCAAAAACTTGCTTCCTTCTTGCCTTGAGCTTCTGCAGATGGGGAATGGTCACTGTGCTGCAGACAGCTTTGACCCCCTCGCAAGGGTGACACATTTATGGGTGCTCTCTCAAATCCTCTCATACAGGATTTGGTCTGGAGTGGACCTGAGGTGGCTGGGTCCTCATGGCCAGGTCAGCTCCTTGTCTCCCAGATGAGCTATCCAGGAACTGGCAAGTGGAACTTTGCTTGGCCAATGCTGCAGGTCCAAGTGACTTCAGTGGTGCCTGACACAACAGAGTTTTTCCCCTCCCAGGGATGTGCTGTACGTGGAGCAAAGCCTGGCTAGTTTCTCAGTCCCCCTTTCAGAAATGTTTGACTAAATAAAGCGTCTCCCCAAGGATCTCCATGAGTAAGACGAGACTAAAACAGCTCCTGAGTGATCCCAGCAGTGCTGATTTCTCTGTCTAGGACCGCTCCATGCCCAGCCCCTGGCCCCAGCTGCTGCTTGGTGGCTCTTTGTGCTCTGCCAGCTGACAGCCCTTAGATATGGGCCCTGAGGCAGAACGCCCTTTCTAAATCACAGGTGACACCTTGACTTGGGTTTGGATCTGGATCAGGAACTGGTGCATGCTTGGGAGCACAGAGGCAATAAACTGCATCACCAGGCGAAAAGGAAGCCATGCTCTGCTGCAGCTGAGCTCCCCGCTCCACCTGGGCTGTGTAAGGCAAGATGCACCACGGGCCTTGCGCCTTCAAGCACTTGGCACACCCCAAAATCTGCCGCAAAGTGCCACAAGGGATGGGTTTTGGTGCTGTGCTGCTGTGCTGAGGGTGCCTCTCCCAGCAGACTGGAGGGGGTGGCCAGTTCCCATGTGCATGTGACACGGCTCCTACGCAGAGCGGCTGCTGCTTTGCCAGGTTTGGGGCACTGGGTGCCAGTGCTGAAGTCGCCTCCTCTCCATTCCCCTCCTGAGTCAATGTGTGACACTGCTGAGTGTAAATGAGAGCTGTGCTTGCCCTGGCATGGCACCTGGGCTTCCCCAGGTGAACTGTGCTGGCCCGTGGCAGGCGCGGCTGCAGAGACAAGGATGTAGCTGAGTGACGCACTTGGCCAGGAGGAGCTCCAGGAGACTGATCTGTGGTGGGCAGAAGGTTTGGGAGGCTGCGAGCCCGTGGGCGACTCTGGTCGTCTGAGGAATTCTCACTGCAGATGAGCCTGGGCGACAAAGTGCTGGGAGGTGAGGAAGTGCCTCCGCGGAGCCGGGAGGCGCCGGGGCTGTCTGGCAGCTCCTGTCGGTGCTCCCGTGCCCGCTCCGTGCCCTGTGCGCAGCGTGGTCACTGCTGCTGGCGCTGCTGGCAGCTGGGCTGGGTGCAGCAGAGCTGTCGGTACATCCTGCCCCTCTCTGCTGCTCAGAGGAGGCTGCCAGGATGCGAGTTCACCCCTCCCCAAGTGCTGGGCCGCCCTGTCGTGCCCAAACGGTGCCGCCTGAAGGCGAAGGCTCTGCCCCGCTCCCTGGTGAGGTGTTCTCTGCGCTCTGAGCTGCTCTGTCCTGTGCAGATGGCACAGGACGCCTGTCCTCGGCGGGGGCTCGGCGGATGCGTGCAGTGAGGGGAGGCTCTGGAGGAAGCTCATCTCCCTGGAAACTTTGGCAGCCAGGCGTCTGCTTGCCTACTGAATTGGGTGTGCAGCAATCGAACCCCCGAAGGCGCCGGCACCTCCTTCCGTCCCCGCCGTGGGGGGAGGTGGAGAGGTCTGCCAACTGCCCAAAATTTTGGGGACAGAGTACTGAGCCTGCAAGGGTAGGCTAGAGATCAAAAGGAAGATGAATCACTGTGCTGCTCTTTCTCTGCTGAATGACGGTGCTCCCAGAGCTTGGCTGCTGCAGCTTGGGGCTGGGCTGTGTGCTGCAAAGCCTGGGCTGAAAGGCCAGTAAAAACTGCTCTCATTGAATCCCTATGGTCCAGCTCCACCCTGGATAAGACCCTGAGCAGCCTGGAAGATGGAAAATATAAGGTCCTAGGGGGGAGATGATTTGCATCCTGAATGAAAGTAATTTGAACAACTCCAGGCAGTGAAGGCTCAGATATCATCAGATAGAGGGTGGTTCACCTGTGCTGGAGGATTTGGAGACAGGTTTTGTAGGGAAGCCACAGCAAACAGCACTGAAGCTGCTGGGAGAGGGGAGAGAGTTCATATTAGGCAAATGAGAAGCCAAGAGGTGCAGTGGAGTGGAGTAGGACAGGAGATGCTGCCTTGGAGACCCAGGGCACTGCTCTTGCCGAGGTTGTAGCCATGGCTGGCATAGCTGGACAATTGCCTGTGTCAGGGAATCGGCTCTGGTCTTCTTGTTTTTCCTGTCTCGGGGTCTTGCCCCAAGCAATTGCTCCCCTAAGGTACCTCTGCAGTGCAAATCATGGCCAAGGGCGATCTCCCGGAAATGCTCCGCAGTATGAATCAAGGTTTGGAACTGGGTTGGGGCTCATGGCGGCTAAGCACAATCCCAGCTGGTGTGGCACTTGAGGATGGAGCTGGGTGGGCTGATGGGATGATGCTGTGTGGAGAAAAGAGGCCAGAAGAGGACAGCAATCCTGACAAGGCTGTGGGAAGTACAAACCAAGGGTATCTGCCATCCCCTCGTCCCCTGGAGCTGGGTGAGAGCGTCCAGCAGAGTGATTTGGCAGTAGGTTGGTCAGACACCCATGGGGAATGACTCTGGTGTGGGTGACGCCCTTGCAGGCAGGCAGGAGAGCCTGCTCAGAGGGTCTGAGACCAGAGACCAGATAGGTCCATTCCCACTCTGTTGTCTGATGTTGTAGCTCCGGGATGAGATTCTTCTGCCCACAATAGCTCTCCCTGGCCTGGGCAGTCCTTGAAGTTCCCTTGGCTGCAGTTGGTGGCCACCGTGGTTCTCTCTGGACTCCCTGCCTGCCCCGCAGCCATTGCCTGCAGCAGGACAGTGCCTTCCTTTCCTGTATTCCTGTCACTCACTGTTTGCTGGCCCTGGAGGGCAACTGAGTTCATCCTCGCAGGCTGTAGCATGTGTTCTGGTTTTGCAGGAATAATACTTCTTTGGTGACCTCCTGGAGCAGAGCTGGCTGTTGATGTCTCTGGGCACAGCACCTCTCTGGGGTGGGACACACATGCTTGATGCGTAGGGATGTGTCACACTTGTGACAGAGCACCCAGCTCCCACCCTGCTGTCCCCCTCTCTCTCTCCCTGTCCTGGCATGATGAAACTGTCCTTTGCCCTCTTGATGAAGGTGAGAACTCTGGGAAAGCCTTCCCGGTGGTGCTGGAAATGAGCCGGTAAGATCTGCGAGTGAGAGCAGAGCCCCAGGGCTGATGGAAAGCAGATCTTGGATGTGATGGTTTTCTAGGGCAGGTCTGGATGGGCAGTGCTGTGCCTGATGGCTTGTGGAAAAGCTGAGGAGGATGGGAGTGCTTTGCAGAGCCTGTGGAAGGACACGCTGTACTACTTAGTGGGAGAGCTAGTCAGGTCCTGCCAATTTGGGGTCGGAAGGCAGGTATTTGCATTCATTATAATCAATCACTGCTCATCCACTTTCCGTAATGGCTGGGTAATGATGAAACGCTGTTCAGGAGCCTCTCGGTGGTCTCAGGGCAGGCAGATGGCTTGGCAGGAGGGTGGGGACTGGAATTAGGTCTGCTTTCTGGGCTGCCTCAAAGTTGGCAGCGATGCACGAGCCCTGGCTGCTGCCCTGGCTGGAGCCTGTCCCCGCCGGACCCTGGCTCCCACTGCCGCACCGGCCGTTCTGGCTGCTCGGGGTGGGCAGCCTTGGGACAAGCCAAGGGGAGGGCAGCATCAGGCACAGCCTCCCCTGTGGGGTGTGGGGTGTGGGGTGGGGTGTGGCCTTTCCCATCGTGCAGAGGTGTGTGGGTGTGTGATTAGCTACACACTCATTAGCCCGGGGATATTGCATGATCCATGTCAGGATGCCTTGCTTGGGGGTCAGATCTTCCACGTGGAATGGTAGTAACAGCAGTGGTAGCAGTGAATGCTTCTGGCCCTTGTCTGGACTTGCTGCTCTAGGTGTTCCCCTCCCACCCCTCCAGTCTTCCTCAGCTGCCCTTCCGTGTGTCTTGGTGCAGAGGAGGAGTGGGGATGTGTCTGGCTGGGTCTCCCCATGGCTGCTCTCAGCCTTCAGCCAGGCTGGCACATGCTGGGAGTCCAGCTGAAGACATCAGCATCCCTGGCACGATCCCCTGCCCTGTGGGGTCTCAGCCACCTTCACCGTGTATCTCTGCTGGGAGAAGTATCTGTCTTCCCGTCCTGGCTGCCTGGTTGGCTCAGCCCTAGCCCTGAACTCCATGGGGAGCTGCCTGCCGAGGCTGGTGGCATCTGGGAAACATCAGGGACTCTTCTCATGCGGCAATGGGACACTTGCTGCCTGCCTGGGCTGGAATGAAGCAGAAATTCCTGTCCTTGGGGGCATTGCCAGCTCTGAGAAGACCTGGAGACCCTTTCTTACGTCACTGGAGAGCCTGAATGCCACAGATACATCCCCAAAGACGCAGAGCTTAGGCAGCAAGAAGGAGCTGGAGGAGTTTCCCTGCCAGGTCCTTCCTGCAGCTCCTGACTTGTCTTGGCACTCTCTGTGTGCACGCAGGAGGAGGCCCATTCCAGCAGCTGCACACTCAGCCCTGTTGATGGGCCAAACATCAAACGAGTGTTCCATCATCCAGTGATGCCCTGACCTTGAGCATTCCCAGAAGATGCCCTGGTGTCAGTAAATAGGGCTGCAGCTGGGGTGGAGGTCTGGGCTACACCAGGACTGCTCTTCTCTGGCACTTTCTGCCTAGATTGGTGATTTAAGTTGGTCCTCCCGGTGTGGGGGACACAAGAGGCTGGATTGCTGTTGATTTCTAGGATGGCTGTTGTTCTTTCTTGGATATTTAGGCACAAAAACAACTGTGAGTTCTGGCAAATGCTACGGGACCCCCAGGCCAGATGATGCCCAAATGGCATCACAGGGAAGGAAGAGAAAACCTAGTAGGGGTCAGGTGTTCTGGTGCATTTGGGAGGCTCAGATGCAGCTAAGGTTCTGGAAAAGGCCTTGAGGGTTTTGAACACTGGGTAGGACACAGCAGTAGATGTAGGATGGTTTGGGTGAGAATTAGGAATTATTCTATACCTACAAGAACTGGGCTGAGGATGGGAGGCATGGGGTCCTTGTTCACATAGAGCATTGCACACAGAGCCTCAGTGCAGGGTGCTGTGGGGCACAGGAGGGAAGGATCAGGGTGTCCCCGAGGCCATGGCTGTGTGTATAGCAGGGTTGGGGTGCAGCTGCTGATTCTGCAGCTCCCCAAATGCCTCAGTGCCAGAAGGGATGAGCTGCAGAGGGAGAGGCACAGCGTGGACTGAGGCAGTGCTGGGGTTTAGCCCCAGGAGAGGTGTCCTGTGGCCAATAATTCCTCTGTGGAGCCTGATCTCCATCACTGGACCATGCTCCAGAGAAGGAGCTTTGTGGCATATCCAGCCCATTCCAGGGTAGGGATATTCAGGGTGGGGGCTGCTCTCAGCCCCATATCCGTGCAGGGCTGCTGGGCACGCTCACTGCAGTCAGGGGTGTTTGTGTGGGTTCGGGCTCTGGAGACAGCCAGTGCAGGCAAGGGGGCTGTGCTTGGAGACTTGGTTCAGGTCCCATCTGTGCCACTGATCACAGGAAAGCTTCTTAGCATCCCCTCACTGTGATTCCCTGCCTGGCAAGCAGGAAGGATGCTGCTTTGCATGCTCTTCCAGGGAGCAGGCAGAAACTGCTGGTGTGCTGGGTTCCCGTCAGTGTGTCAGCACCAGAAATCACCAGAAATGGAAAAAACCCCTCCCCTCCCTCCAGTGCCTGTCACTGGTGCTCCTCAGCACAGTCCATCCCCCCAGGTGTGGGGCTGTCCCTCTGCCAGCTGGTCCCCTATGGGGCTGGCAGACCCTGCCATAAAGGAGGCAGATCCTGCAGGGGTTCTCTATGCAACTGGGGGCATCTCAGTTGATATTTGGGGTTGAAGGGCACCTGCCTTGCTCCTGAAAAGGGTCTGCAAGGGACCTGCAAAGTACCAGCCAGCGGAGTGTTGTCTCTCCTTGGGTAACCATCTCGTTCCGAATGTTTCCCAGCCAAGCTCAGCTCCCAGCAGAGGTGTTAGATCCACAAGGACAGAAACTTGCGGTCCCCAGACCTGCCTCTGATCTGCAGCAGCACACTCCATCTGCGTGGGGGAGCTGTGACGTGTGAGGAGACGATTTCTGTCAGTCCGTTCCTGGTGACATGCAGGCTTCTGGCATCCAGGCTGTTTTCCTGGTGCTCAGCACTAGCTGGGAGTACTGGCGGCAAGCACAGATCCCCGAGGGCACTTGATGCTGCATGATGGTGTGGAGAGAGGATTTCCCAAGCTGTTAGAGGGCTGAGCAGCTCTGTGCTGCTCGCTGTGATGAAGGATGCTCGGGAGAGGCAGGCGGAGCGGCTGCTCTGCTGATGCCTGCAAACTTCTGTAGCTGCTGCACTGGGCTGAGAGATTAGGGGTGTATTTTGTGGCTTGAAATGCCCCTTAGAGCTGCCACCAGGGCCCATTCCCCAGTCCTCTGGGGTGTCACAGTAAGTGTCCCTGGGAGGTGATCCAAAGCCATCCAGGCGGGGGTTTGTGGGCATGTTTTCTTCTGCAGGCTCTTCCCAGTGAGAGGACAGACAATTGCACTGTCTGCCTGTGCTGAGCCAGCGAATCCAGGAGCCCTCCTGCCTTGGGTCGCAGACAGCTCCTTCCTTCCCAAGCACTGCAGGCTGGATTGCCTTCTGCTCCTGTCATCGAGGCAGGGGCAGGGAGTCCAGAACTGTCACACCAGGACAGCACAGGTACAAGGAAGCAGAGGGAATCCTGCCTGAGGTGTGATACACCTGTAGAGAAAACAGCTGAATTTGCCAAGAACACACGTGACATCACTGTAACCAGACAGGTAACAGGGAATACGAGCACTGCTCCTGCAGGAAGAAGGCTCCGGATGTTTCTCCGGGCAAGGAGAGGAAATACCTTCCTGGGATGAAGTTTGACACTGGCTGATGGATGATGAGACCATCAAACCTCATCTTTAGATGTTAAAGCATCCAGGAGAAGAGCTGGTAACACCCAAACCATAAATACATGACGAAGGTTCTGGCTTCAGAAGGGTGGATGGGCACATTGGAAGGTGCACTGGGAAACTTTGAAACCTTCTTTTGAAACCTTCCTGCTGGGATAATGGCTGTGGTTTTCCTGCCCTGACTGATGCTGACAGCTGCCTGTTGTCCGTGTTGGATGCTGGCTGGCTGCATGGGCTGCAAGTGTGCTGCTGCCAGCAGGAGCTCCTGGGGCTGAAGGTGGCTTCTGCAGGAAGGTGGCTCCTCAGATCATGGTTCCAGGCAGCTCTGAGCTGGGGAGAAGTGGCTTATGCTGTCCTCTGCTCTGGATGCCGGGGAGGTGTGTGCAGTGTGTGCTCTGGTGTGGGATGGCACCTCCGAGAGAGGTCACTTGTCCCTGCACAGATGCCTGCAGTGTCTGTGTCTGGGAAGAGGGCTGCTGGGGCCTTGTGGGTAGAGCTGCTCTACATCTGGGATGTTTCCTTATGTTGCTTAAGATTTACTGAAAGCATTGTGTGAACCTGCTGGGAGGGGGTGCATTGATGAGCTTCCTTTCCCATCATCTCTTTTGTAATTCAGTGCCCTTTCTCAGCATTCGGCCTTCAGGGAATTTCTCACCCCTCAGGCTGTGTCCCGGAGCCAGGGGAGCAGTACTAGCCCTTTCCTCCTCTGGGAAGGCAATACAATCCTTAGTGCTTCACTTCCTGGGCCTGTGAGTGTCAAATTAGACTGGACCTGGAGCACAGCACAGCTGAGCTCTGCCAAGGCTCTGATTCTGGCCCAACGAGGCTGCAGAGCCCAAGGTGTCTCATTCCATTATGAAGTGGGTCAGTCCAGGGGCCTTTCCACAGATCTCAGCAGAGTGATCTGAGCCAGCAGTGGATCTGCTGCCTTTGGGCTGAGGGAGTGAGCAGCAGGGTCAGCGCTGCCCCACCGGGCAGTGGCTCTGCCAGCTCTGCCGTCACTGGAGGCAAAGTCTTGCCCTGGCACAGCTCCCCAAGCACAGCACACCTGCAGCCAGGCTGGAGGAGGGATGAATGGTCATGGGGTGGGCAGTGCCTGCGTGGGAGGACCACGCTCTGGACATCTCTGGTTAAAAACTGAGTTGTACCAGGCACATGATGTTCCCAGGAGAGTTATCAGATCAGTGTGGAGCCTGTGGAAAACACATCTGTGTCCCTGGGGCAGAAACCTGCCCAGCAGTGAGGCTTGGAGGTTTGGAGATGTTTGCTGTAGCAGACACACACCTGCCAGCAAGCGAGGCTGGGAACAGGATTTTGTCTGGAGCAGTTTTATGCTGGACTAAACTCATCTTCTGTTGGAGAGTGGGGGAACAGCAGAAAGGGGGGACATTTTCTGGCTACTGCACCTGAAGGGAACACTCCTCCTTGAAGCCTTATTTTCATGGCCGATGTTCTTCAAAATAATGAGGTTTTTTCCTCCTTCTCTGTGTAACGGATGACATGGGAAACCCTTCTGCAAGGAAGTAAATTCTGCCTGTCACGGTGGCTTTCACTTGGCAGTGTTGAATTTCCTTCCATGCTGCTGTTGTCTTTCTCTTTTCCCCCTTCTCTCCCGCCCACACACTCTCTTTTCCATCGTACATCCTCAGCTTTCAGAATGATAATTGCAGTTGAGTGAAGAAAACCCTAACATGTTTTGAAGGATGGCTTCGGTGCCTTTTTCTGCAGTGTTCTCTGAGTCTGCACTCTGTTTGAAAATGTGAAGGTGTTTCAATGACCCTTTTTTTCCATTTAGACCTATTTTTGGGGGAAATTTCCTGCAAGTTCCTGGAAAGCTCTTCCTTTTCTTTTCTGAAAGAAGCTGAGGGAGCTGGAGGGGCTCAGCCAGGAGAAAAGGAGGCTCAGAGGGGATTGCCTTGCTCTCTGCAACTCCTTGACAGGAGGGTGAAGCTGGGGTGGGGGTTGGTCTCTTCTCCCAGGTAACAAGCGTCCTCAAGTTGTGCCATGGGAGGTTTAAATTGGATATTGGGGAAAATTTCTTCACTGAAAGGGTGGTCAGGCATTGGAACAGGATGCTCAGGACAGTGGTGGAGTCATCATCCTTGGAAATGTTAAAATAATGTGTAGATGTGGCACCTGGGGACATGGTTAAGTGGTGAACACGATGGTGCTGGGTTAAGGGTTGAACACGGTGATCTCAGAGCTGTTTTCCAACCGTAACAATTCTGTGATTCTACTCATGGTGGGACTGTGAGCATGGTGATGCTTCTGCCCATGCACCATGTCCTGGGGCGAGCAGGACACAGGAGCCCAATAGCCCTGCCTGGGGCTCCTGGTCCTGCCTAAAGCCGCTGCTCAGACCTCCGTGAGCAGCTGCTGAACCAAGGAGAGCTGTGCAGAGGGGCTGTGCTGTGCTGACCACTGCTGCCTGGGAGCTGTTTCCCCAGATGCTCCTTTGGCCCAAGCCCAGGGCCGCAGGCTGTCTGCGCCCCACGCTGTGCTGTGGCCCAAGCAGCCCTTCCCAGCCCAGCATACCGGCTGTGTTTTGGAGAGCTGCCAGACCAGCAAACGCACACTGGCCATGGCCATCCCGCACTCAGCAGCTCAGTCTGGCTTGGCAGAAGTGCGTGGTTCGGAGAGGAGTTGGAGAGGGAGCAGTGGGAGGGGAGAGGCCATGCCAAGCAGGTGGCTGTGGTGTCTCAGAACAGGAAGGCTGCCCTCCCTCTGCCTCTGACCCTTCTGTGCCTCGGCTGGTGCAGTGTGAGCTTCCTGAGGCTGTTGGCAATAGTGCTGTGGCTGCTCCCTCTCAGTGGAGATCAGAGTCCTTGGAGAAGCCTTCAGAGTCACATCAGTGTCACTTTCCTGGTAGCTGAGACAGCTCTGTGCTTCAGGGTGAGATGCACTCAAAAGAAAAAATACCCTGGGGCAACCTGGGGAACAGAAGCCACCATCAGCTGGAGCTGTACAGTGTCGGGTGACCTTTTTTCTCCCTTGAGCAGTCTTGCTCCGAGGGAAGTGGAGGACCCTTGATGCTGAGATGCTGCACTGAGACACCCAGCAGCGTGTTCTGTGTGTCAGAAGCTGCCTGCAGCGTGCGCGGGTGTTCGTGGCAGGGAAATGAGGCAGCTTTGCCACCACCCGTTCCCAAACCATTCCTAGTTCCACCTGACTGCTTACCCAGCCGGCAGAGGCAAGGGAGCTGTGCCTCCTGCCCGTGGATGCAGGGATATTTCCCTCCCCTCCCCCTGCAATCAGATGCTTGCAGAGCAGAGCTTGCGGCAAGCCAAGCATCACTTGCACTCCATCAGACGTGGGTGTCTATAAAAAGCCTCCCTGGGGTTGCGATTGGGTGGGTTGGCTGTGCCACGTGGTCTCTCGTAAGGCCTGTGTTGCTGAGCAAGTGGCATTCCACTTATTTTTGGCATTAATAGTCTTTAGTTAATACATAAATTCAGCTTAAATTCTGGATGGAAAATAAATCCCAAGTGGAGGCTCTGCTAATAAGACGACAGACGCTTCGGGGAGCCTGGGACGCCTGTCAGTGGAGCGGTCGTGGCTGCTGAGATCCGAGAGCAGCAACAAGCGCAGGCACGAGGTCCTGAAAAGTTACCACGAGTTGCCCGACTGAATTACAGAAGGATTAGGCAGGTGGCTGAGGTGAGCTCCAGCTTTAACTGCTGGCGCTGAACTCCTTACAGCAAATGCCCTGGTGAGATCCTCAGTCCCACCTGGCATGTGGAGGAAAGGGAATCAAAGCATCGGTTTAGGTCTGACCACAGCAGAACACCCTCATCTCTGGCAGTCTCCTGACAGAGAGACCTGGCCCGAGGTCCCCTGCTCTGCTTCACTCTGCCTGAGCCACTGTCAGTCCTCCCAGGATGCTTCCCCACATCCTGGCCACATCCCAGACCTGAGTGCGTTGAGAGCTGCATCCAAATGGCTGTGTCCTTCCAGAGCCACACATCCCTGTGAGAACCTGGCTGGGGAAATCATGGCCAAGTCATGGAGAGTGTGGGACCTCAGAGCTCTGACCTTGGGCTTTGCTCCATGGCTTGGTGCTGTCACCCGAAGGAGGATTTGGCAGGGAGAGCAGATCCCAGCAGGCTGTCCAAGGGTTTTGTGGCAGTGTGCTTCTCAGGGCTGTGCCACGGGGCTGTGTAAGGGTGTCAGAACAGAGGGTCCCAAGTCTGAATTCGCCATGCCCACAGTGGTTCTGAGGGTCGAGTTTGGAGCCAACTTGTGTCCCTGCCCCAGCTGGCCCTGCTCAGCAGCACCAGAACTTGGTGCCTTGCTCACCCTCATGCTGCCCACCACACCTTCACAGGGGCTGTTGATGGCTCTGCAGCCCAGCAGGGGAACAAACCCCAGCTCACGTCCTTCATATGACCATGCTGGAGCTGTTTTGTGCCTGTGTGCCAGACTGACAGGCCAAGAGGGATGTACTCATTCCTGTCTCCAACTGCCTCCTGAGCTCCTCCCCACTTTGCTCTGGCTGCTGTGAGATGAAATCCAGAATACGTTGGATGCTTTTTGAGACATGCCCTTGTGAAGAAGCAGCTTTCCAGGAACTTGTCTGGGGGGTGCTGCACTGATGGTCTGACAGCCCCTCCCACTCCAGCCCTTCCCTGCCCTGTCCCTTCCCTCGGAGCTGGGGTTGTGCATGTGTGCCACCCTTAAAGGGAGGTGTCCGGGTGACTGGGCCACAAACCCCATGGCTAAGGGGTGACTCTCCACCTCCTGACAGGGTCCTTGTTGCGTTTTAATGAATTTCAACTCTTACCAGAGTAGAAAAGGGAGGTTTAGGGTTCAAAAGGGTTTAGAACACCAGTTCATCCCAGTGTCTCCTGCCTCACCTTGTGCATGAGGTCAGTGCCTACATGCTCAGCACATTAACCCCTTGCCAGGAAGCAAAAAGTTAAAAGTCATTTTCAAGCCTCAGACCTGGGGAGTTTCAGGTCTCAGTTGCAGCCAGGACTGATGTTCTAGCACTACCCTCATAAAGTGGGGAGAGTCTGAGGGAATTCCTTTCCCAACATTCCTTGTCGTGGATTTCCACCTGACCCTGCTTCTTTCATCTGCAGTTTCCATCTGAAGGAGTGACAAGGGAAAGCTCAGTTGTTTTGTTTTTGTGGACAAGAGTTTGAAGCCACATTCTTTTCCCATATTTTTGGTGCAGGGGAGGTGGGGCTCATTTCAAAGCCCATGTGCTGCGGTTGGGATAGCGCTGGCTGGTGGGACTGGTGGCTACCCCTGATTCACAACGTGAGGGGGTGAAGTCCCAGCTACAGCCTCTGGGCAAGGTGTAACAACTGGGAGGCTCTGTGCAGGAGCTGTGGGTGGATGCAGCTATTCCTCTCCTCTCTTCCCCCACATCTGTGTTCCCATCTGGGACCTGCTTTGGGGACGCATCACGCTGCAGTAGAAGCTGCAGCATGAGATGATGCGGGGGCGGCCCTGGGATGCTCCTCTCTTGGAGCAGGGGCCTCAGGGAAGTATGTGTGTGTCCCTGTGCTTGTGCCAGAGGCTTCCTTTGGAGCCAGAAATGATCAATGCTGGAGGCTGGGGGGGGTGGGAGGGAGGAATCCCAGCATTTTCCTACCCAGTAGCCAGCAAATCGTCTCTTGGGATTGGCCGTTGCTAGGCAGAGGCCTGGCCAATGAGTGCAGAGTGGTCCAGGCACGGGCTGGGACATCCTGGCTGGGACGGGTGCCTGTGTCCCGAGAGGACAAACCACGGCAAGGGACAGCAATGCACAGGAGGGAGCACTTGGCATGCGGACTGAGTCTGGGCTGCCTGAGCAGAGCTGCGGGTTTTTGTGCCTTGGTTTCTTGCCCCTCCCCAAGCTTCTCCGCTCCCTGCTGCCCTTCTGGCCCCTTTTAATCCAAATTCCTCCATCCCTACCCTGTGTATCCCAAGCCCTTGGGAAGCTGAGTGTCCTCCCTGCCCCTATGTTCTGCCCCAGGGAGAGCTGACAGCGACATGTTTCTCACCTGGAAAAGCCCAACAACTCTCTCAAAAAGATAGCACTTTGAATAAAGCAAAATAACGAGCGTGTCTAGTGAGTAAATCAAACATCCCTGCAGCTGCTGGGCACCTGCATTTGTGTAGCATCAGACAGACCCTGGCCAGATTTCTCCCATGTCTCAGGGCAGATCCAAGCCATGGAGAGAATCTCTCCTTTTTGGTCATTCATTATATAATTTCCTTTCAAGAAAACAACTCTCAAGGATGTTCTCACAAGGGCTCCTTGCTGCACTGTTAGAAACAGGCAAGGCCACACAGGTGGTACAACTGCTGTGCTTGAGTGGGAGCTGCCACGGGCTGCAATATCCTGCTGAGCTTTTCCCACGGGCAAGGGATGTGTGTGGCACAGCCCAGCCTGGAATGTGCTCAGTACATCTAGCACAGCCCAGCACAGCCCCAACAGGGGTGTACTCAGCTTGTAGGTGCACCAAAAGCTCCTCGAGGCACAGTGGTCTCCTGGTCAGGATCAATACCCTCCTGTGGCTGAAGCACTCCCGAAACGTGGGAGGCCTTCTGACAAATGCTGGGGAGGAACTTTGGACAAGGGCGTGGAGTGACAGAGCAGAGGGGATTGGCGATTCAGATGCGGTAGAAGACAAGCAAAGGATGGAGAATAGCTGATACGGTTGGGAGAGAGCAGACAGGGCAGCCTCTGTGACAGCTCCACTCCCAGATTGTGATGGGTTTGGATTAGCCGTGGAATCAGGGCAGGGGCACAGGGATGTGGGGAGACGCCTGAGCACAGGCGGGGCCAGCCAGTCCTGCTCTGCCTTCACTCTGTCACTGTCCCTGCTCCGTGGGGCTGCACTAATCCCCGCCAGGAAAAGCAGGGAGGGAGCTGCGCTTTGATGGAGACAAGGAACGGTTTAGAGGGAATTAGAAGGGATTTATGTTGGTGGAAGAAAACACAGTAAGCGTGGCTAGCCTGGGTCAGGGCACTGGGCTGTGCAGGGGGCTGGCCCACCTGGGCAGGCCCCTGAGGAGTTACTGTGATGGCAAGGGAGCTGCTCACAGGAGTTTTCCTTAAAGCCACGGTTCCCAGAGTTGTGCAACTGCACATGAATCCTAATTTTCTTGTAGAAATTTTATGGTGACTGGAAGAAGCCTGAGAGAATGAACAAGCAAAGCTCATCCCAACCAGAGATGAGTGAAAATGTCCCAGCACTTATTCAGTATCTTTTCTGTATATTTGAAATTCACCTCCAACCTTTAGGCTGTCCATCTCTCAGTTCTGCACTGTTTTGAGTTAGCTACAACAAGAACCCAAAAATGTCTGTTTGCAGGTCTCACTGAAGGTTCCTCCCAGTTAAAGCTTGGTTCCAGTCAGACCATGGAATGATTGCTTTGGGTACCAGCATCCGCTGTTGGCAGCTCAGAGTCCATTGTGCCAAGGCTCCGTTGAGCAGCATTGTCCCGCCTGGCTGGCGGCTGGCCCTGCTGTGCGTGATGAGGCAGGATGTGGGATGGACAGGCTGCAATCCACCATTCTGGGAGCCTCCAGGGGCTCACAGGCATCGTCTGTTCCTCTTGACTTGCCTGGACAGGAGGCAGGGGTGGTGCTGATCCCGACCGCTCCGGTTGCTAATGGTTATGGAAAACATCCTGCTGGCCCGGCAGGCCGTGGCTGTCATCCCCAGCTGTGTCTCTGCACCAGCAGCTGGGGCGTGTTGTTGGAGCAGTTTCGCTTCACAGCTCCGAGAATGCCAGGACGCGGCAGTGTCTGGAAAAACACAGGCAGGCATCTCCGAAGGATCCAGAGACCTGGCGGGTGGGCGGGAGGCTGACAGCATCTCAGCTGCCCTCAGCCTGCTGCAGAGACCACTGCCACCTTCCAGGGCAGTGAACTCCCAGCCTGTCAGTGAGATCTGCCTGAGCTCCCCATGGTGTCTGGCAGGACTCTCTCACTCAGAAATCACAGGGCTTGTTGGCCTTGGCAGGCAGGGTTTTGGGATGCGGCTGGACTGTCCTCTGGGCTTGCACCCCAGTTATGTGACGCAGGGGCAGAGTCTGGGGGGTGCCTCGTGTCCCAGCTGCTGGGCAGTGCTGCACTGCACAGTTTCCCTCATGCATAGTAAGGGATAGAGAGGGGAAAGGCAGGAGCCTGCCATCAAGGGCAAAATCTGCTGTCCCCAGGGGATCTGCAGTGAAAGCCCTGACAAGGTGCTTAGTGCCTGGAGGTGGCCCTGTGCCCTGCCCTGAGCTCTGGGAACGTCCCTGCTCTGCTTCCTGCTGCTTTCAGGCAGCATCTTTGCGAGGAGATGGCAGGACAGAGAGGAAGAGAATAAGGGACAGCACACGTGAGGAAGCAGCAGAGAGAGAGGTGCAGGAAAGCTGGTGGGGATGTGGTGGGGGAAGATATGGGAACCCTGTGATTATTTCGTTCATGATAACCATTTCCCCTGGTTCTGCAGAAGGGTTGGCCAGGCAGTTGGTATCTCGGTGTGGCTCACCTCAAGGTCATGAAGCCAAGGCTCCTTTGGAGGAAGGGCTGGAGCCAGTGCAGTCCTGGGATGCTGCTGGGCTAAGCCCAGTGCAGAGGAGCCTTGGTTCCCCGTGCAGCCTCCTCCGAACCTCTCGTGTCCAGCACGGACAGCCTCTGACAGAGCTCCAAGGTGACACCGATTTGTCAGTGGCCCTGTCAGATGCTGAAGCCTCGTTCCACTGAGAAAGGATTTTAGGCTGCGACACGCACTCAGATACCCATTTAGCTGCCTGCTCCAGCCGGCTGTTGTTTTCCTGCTCTTGGAGAATAGAGTGAGGGATGGACTGACCTGTGTTTTATTGGATCTACTTAATTTTTTAATGCTTTATTTGCTGGAGATAGAACAAGCTGGGGCAGGAATTGGGCTGCTCAGGTAGACAGTTCTTGTTTCTCTTGCAGACTGGGCCTGTTGGAGTTCTCAGTGCTGCAGGATGATGGGGAAAACTTGGCTTTCGTGTCCTGCTGGGTGCTGGGCATGCCTTATCTCAAAATCCCTCAGCTGCATTGCTGTGGGATTGCTTTCTGGCACGGACACCAACACACAGCTGTGGAACAGAACCACTGAAACAGGGCTACCTGCAGAGAAGGGTTCTTACTCTTGTCAGCTCTTGAACTGTGACCAGGAGTTGTTTCGGCCCAGATAAAAGAGTGTCAAGGAGTCTTGACAGGTGAGAGTGCAGATGCTCTTACTCCCATGCAGTTTAATTTACTGGTATTGCTGGATCTTGGTGTCTGATTTTCAAGAGATCACGGCTAAGAGCAGCAGCAAGACTGCCCTGGGAGATGATGGGCACTGGGAAGGAGCAACAGCCTCTCCCAGCACAATCTTCTGGGATTCTCTTCTGTGGGAAGGCTGTGGAAACCCCAGACTGGGTCTTCTCTCTGTCCTCATGGCACAAGGCTGCAGGAGGGTGGGAAGCTGTGACAGAGCAAGGTGCATGGAAGGGTTTTCATGGAATGGCTTCTCTATGGTGAGGACTTCGGAGTCTTTCCCTTCCACAGGGCCTGATAGAGGAAGAGCAATCCTGGGAGGGACAAAATGCTGCCAACAGGCTCCACAAAAAGTGGTTTGCTGCGGCCAAGACAGGGCAAGAGCTGGCTTTGGGGGTGCTACGAACTACCCCCGAGGAGGAGCTGGTTCTCCATCACATTCAACATGCTCTGAGGAGCTCACAGCTGGAACACGCTGTCCTAGAAAACAGCGCACGTTAGTCCCAGAGTCTCCAAGGCTTCACTCCCGTGTAGTGACATCCAGTCACAGTAAAGTGGGGCAGGAGAAACCTGGTGACAGCTCTGACGTGGTGCCAGCTCGGCTGGGAGGAAATGATGGGCCTGCCAGCTCCTGTTTTCTTGCTGGTCTGAGCCTGACGTGGGTTTTCCCCATGGACTGGGAAAAAATGGAGGGGAAACCAAGGCAGAGAGAATGAAGGCCAGGCTCTCAAGCTTGGCCAAATGGTTTATTTTTCTTTGCTTAAAAGTTTTTCAGATCATAATTAAGGACCAATTAAGTGATTAGTGTCACTGTGTCTTAATTAAGGTTAAATAGGCTTCGACTGTTGCTAATAGTGGGCTATGATGGTCTTCTAGGGTGACCTGCATCAACTCTAATCTGCTTGGGGTGGAGCCACAGTGCTGTGCAGAAATAATTTGCCAGAGATGGGATGTTCAGCTGTCACACTACTGCCACTTGGTGTGGGAAGGGACTCTTGGATTAAAACCATCCCTGGCAATGATGACACGTGGCTTTGCACTTGGTCTGAATAGCCCAGGGGACGCGGTGAAGTCAGTGGCTCTTGTCCTTGCTCTTACCCCACCCTGTGGTGCTCCCTCGGGAGCCCCTTGGGGACAAGGCTCCCAGGCTTGCTCTCCTCCTTCATGTCCTGCTCTTGTTCTGCAAACTGAAACCACCAGGATGCATTTCAGCTGGGTTAAAACTTTACATCCCTAGCACTTTTTATTTTTAAAGGACTGTTTGAGTTGAATGTATGGGAAATTGACGCAGCCCCTCTTCTATTTTGATGGGAGTTCATGCACAGTACTGTTCATTCCATCACTTTTAGCCCAGCTCTGCTTTGGCAGTGCTGACACCAAGAATCCAATGCTGGTTTTTTGGTTTGCCACAGGAAATGGCTGGACACAGGGCACACAGCTGCTTGCTCTGTGGTCATGCCTGTGCAGACCCCATAAATCTATGTATTTTAATCATCATAAGCAGTGCCTTCAGGGAAAGCTGCTGACACTTTTCCTTCTAAAACTACATTTTCTGCTCTTTGTGTGGCTCCAAAGAATTTCCCATGGGATTGTTTTCCAGGGGAGGGAAAGCTATTCAAGGGCAACTAGTGTGTTGTCGAGAACTTGCTGCAATGTCCAGCTGATTCCCCATTCCCCTGCTGTACAAAGTGGCCTTCACTTGCCTTGATCTTCAGAGCTATCCCATGCAGGGATGCTGAGGAATGTCTTGGTAAAAGACAGTGCTCAAGTAAGTTGTAACAAGAGAGGGTTTGGAGGCTTGAGAGGGCCCTGCCATGGCAGAGCAGTGCTGCAGCCCTCCTGATCCCCACTTTCACCCGGATACACGGAGGCTCCTTAGGCTCTAAGCTGCTACAAGATGAGGAGCCCATTTCAAAGCCAGCTGTATCCTCTTACACAAACACCAGTGCTGGGAATTGCAAGGGATCATGGAGGATTGAGAGTGGCCAACTGAGAGAAGCAATGAGCTGGGACAGGGACTTGCAGGGACAAGGGGCTGGAGGGACCTGGAAACTCAGCGTCTGCTGCAAGGGACTGCCCCATACCTCCCTGGAAGCAGCCCTGTGAGAGGTCCTGGGACATTTTGGATGGAAATCAAGAACAGCATGCATGGAAGTGTTGAAAAGGCATGTAGATGTGGCACTTGGAGATATGGTTTAGTGGTGAACACTGTGGTGCCGGGTTAACAGTTGGACTTGATGATCTTAGAGGTCTTTTCCAAACTTGATGATTCTATGATTCTATCTTCTAGCACGAGACTTCTCCAAAACTCATGCTCAGTGGGGAAATAATCTGCAAAATAGGTGTGGAAAGGGATCTGGAGGGCTCCAATGAAGCCTCCCATCCATAGGTGCCTGGTCCAAGGTGCAGCATCAGCTGTAATTCATGACAAATTCATATGAAAACATTCACATTGCCAGCCACAGTTGTAGTGTTTGTGCAAAGCCATTTGTACAGCCTGAGGATTTGGTCTGATAAGTCAGGGGAGACTTTGGTCGTGGAATAACAGCAAGTTCTGACCTGGGGGAAGTGTTTTCCAGGCTGGGCTCTGGGATCAGGCTGGACGTGTCTTGAGGTGTGGGGTGGTGATGGTGCTGTTGGCTTGACACCCATTTCTTCCCTGCTGGGGTGGAAGGAGGTTCGGGATAGGAGCGCTTGGGGCCCACGTGCCTCATTTCTGCACATCAACAACAGCTTTAACACCCAGGCTGGGGCCAGGCTGCAGAACTCCTGCACAGTCCATGTGGGAAGGCAAACTGCTTAGCTCCAGCACCCCGAGAGGAGGTAAATCCAGGGCCTGAGCAGTCTGACACCCTTTGGAGGCACAATCCCTCACCTGTGCCTCTTGTAGGGCATCTGCCGAGTCTTTCACAGAGGTCTTGAAGAAGTTGGATCAAAAGGTCTCAGCTCTCTAGAAGTGCTTGGGCTGAACTTGGTGCAGTGTTCCAGCCCTGTTGAGGTGGATGGGCTCCATGCACCCTCCTCTTCCCTCCCTGCTGGCAGTGCCTCCCAGACAGCGTTCCCTGCTCTGGCTGCTCAGGCAGTGCCTGGGCTGGACGTGGCAGCCGTCCCTGCCCCTTGCCTGCCTGGAGTTGCCAGACACGGAGCAGATGGTTCCATCTGCACCCAGACAAGGCTCTGTCTACGGGGCTGACATGGAAGACAGGAGGGATGTGTGAACAGCTACACATTCCCTCTGCTGCCTCCTTTCCCACCACCGTGCTGCGGCCAGTTAGGACTTCTGAGGGATAAAGCGAGGGGGAAACCTGTGGGATGGCTGAGTAAACAGAGCCCCTTGGTCCCAGTCCAGGCCTGTGGAGGCCCAGCAGAAGCAGGGGGAGAGAGGGGACTCGGTGGTGGTGTTTAGCAGGGACTCTGTTTGCAGGGGTTGCCGGTCACACACTGACCGTGGTGTTCGCCAGCTCCCGAGGGAGGGAGCAATCTGTGTCATCTCGCAGCGGGCTCCCTTAAATCTCGGCCTGATTAAGCAATGGCAATATGGGCTGATACGAAAGAGCCTTCCCTGAAAAGGGCCGATTGTGTGTGCAGAAATAGCCTGTTTAATTGTTTGCAGGGCCCTGCTGTCAGAGGCACACGAAACCACCGGATCCTGCCTTCAGTTGAGCAGGAATCTGGAGATGAATAGTGTCCATCAGTGACTGGTGCTGCTCTGGGTACAGACTGACCCTGTTGGCCGTTCACCTGAGAAAGCTGTGTTTGAACACTCAGGGTTTTGTTTTCAACCTCAAGATGTCTGAGGGATTTTGGGAATATCCACTCAGCTTTTGACCTTTTGCTTGTCCTTGAAAAAGCAATGTGTGGCTTTCCACAGTGAGGCTATCGACTAAAACATCTGTGGGGCACAGGGGATGCTGGGGCTTGCAGGGTGGCACTGCTGTAGGAAGAGGAGGTGCTGTTGATAGGCCTTGGGAACAGTTCCTCCTGGATTGCTGTGCTAGATTTTAGACCCACTTGTGAATGTGGCCAGTGGTTTTCCATCGACACATTTGCTGAGAGCTGTGTCAGAGCAGGTCTGGAAAGAGTTTGATACTGAGACATCTGATGAAAAACTGCTGTGTGTAGTTACGTCAGAGTTATTTATTCATTGCATAGAGATAAAAGCTTTTTTGATGGAGTGCAGTCATCTTAGCTTGTGGCTGTTGTTTTTCTTAGTTTCTTGTGTATTTTAGGAATCTAATTAATTATAGGGAGTGATTGATGCTCAGAAAAAATACACTTCAAGCTGAGCTGCAGTTTTCTTCATGATTTCTTTGACTTCATACCCAGAAAGCAGTGAACCTTGGCAGCAGGTCTTCAGTATTCAACAGGCAAGAATAAAATATTGTCAACTGCAAGCTGAGCAAGAGAGGGAGCAAAGCTCTTGGGTAGTGAAAGCATATCCAGAGGGAGCTCAGCAATGCCTCAGGACCTGCCAGAGGGGGTTGTTTGAGCCCCTCTTAAATTTTACTCTTGCCTCCCTGGGCAGTATTGCCCCAGACTGCTTGGCCTGTAGATCTGAGGAGCCCTCTGTTTCTGTGGAGGGTTCTAGTCTGAGATCCTGCTGTTTTTAAAATAGGCAGTAGGCTGGCAGCTGGGATGTGTTAGAGGAAGGAGGTGTGTTGATGGGAGGAGGACAGCCAGCAGCTCAAGGACCTGGACACCAGCTGGTGTTTTCTTGGGACCCTGTGGGGTTTCGCTGTAGGTGAGAAGAGGCTGCCCCAGGGAGCAGGAGAGTGTAACCCCATAAATCTGTGGAGTTGTCATTTGCCTTTCTGGACTACAGCTGAGCTGCGCTCTGGTGTCTCGGCTTTGCACTGAGTTCATGTTTGGAGAGATGTGCCCAACCTGTTGGTTTGCCCAGGCCCTGGACTGTACCAATAGCTGTAATGACAGCAGTTTTTGGTAGCCCCTTCCTTCCCCTTTCGCTAAACCTGGTGCCTATCCCTTTCTGCATTTATTTCCTCTCACCATTTCTAGACCTGTCTCATCTATCCCTGCCTAGCTGAGATCACCACCCTGATGGGCCTTTGCCTTGATTTCAGGGTGGATAGTAGAGCATTCAGCATCTGGTTTAATTTTCGCTGGGATTTGAGTTCCCTGGGAAAACTCCCTGGAGAGATGCTCAGCTTAATCATGATTAAGGCCAACAAAAATCTGGTGGCTGATCCTCTGAGCAAAGTGGGGCTGTGTTTGATCAAAAGGTGAACCTGGGGCATCTGCTGGAAACTGATAGGTTTTGGGGGCCTTACTTGGTCTGCTTTCACCATCTGGGCTGTCCTAAGCCGGGAGACCTGCTGGGAACACCAGATTTCATGAGGGTGCTTCGATCTGGAGAAGGCTCCATCTATTCCACAAGGTGTCATGGTTTTCTCTTTAATATCTGAGTGATTGTTTTCAGGCTGGGGATGTGAGTGGAAGGAAGAGCCTGAGGATGCAGATGGAATGGAAGAAAATCGAAGTGATTAAACGGCTGTAGATGAGTGGAGATACGGCTTAAGAGATTGATGGTCACCCGCTGGGTGGAGAGATGGAAGGAAAGATTGGATTCACGTGCAGCAGAATTTCAAATCAGCCCCCCCTCCCCACGCTAAATTGCATTTGTTACTGGTTTTCAGCCTTCCCCTGTGTAAACTTCCACGCAGCTCTATATCACACCTTCATGGCCACATCTGCTGCTTCCACCTCCCAGACCCTCTGGTCTGTTTTGAGGGAAAAAGCCCATAAAATAAACCTTGTGCAGCCACACAAGCTGTTTGCTGTGCCAGAGTTTTCTTTGGCTGGTGTGAATGTAATGCATTCTGGTATGTGCATGACTACCTGTGTCAGTTAATGTGCACAGAGGAGGGAAAGTTGCAGGTAAAAAAATGCTTTGAGCATTGGTGTGTACCCCAGCAGATGCAACACTTCAGACTTTCTTACAAGAGTGGCTTCAATGGTTTCCGAAGGCCACAGCTCACGGCAGAGCTGTGGGTCTCTGAGAGGTCTCTCCGTGCTCACCCTGTGCAGGGTGAACACCCAGTGACTCGACAGGACTGGACTTGATGTGATTAACGAGCTGTACCTGGGGTAAATTCCTCTGTCCCTGCCTCGGTGGTGCTTTACACAATCTCCAGGGATGAGCGAGCGTGGGAGGGGAGCTGGCAGGACCTGCCGGGCTGCTGCAGGGATGTGTGGGGATGGGGGCTGCTGGAGGCAGGCGGGTGGTGGGAGAGGCTGGCCAGGCTGGGAAGGTCTGCGCCCCGGCAGCACCCGGGGCTGGGGGACGAGTGGCCCCCGAGCACTTGCTGTCCCCCACTAGGTGGCACTGGGAGCCCTGCGATGGTGTCCCTGACCCCCAGCACAGCCTGGTCTACCCCTGCACCTCTCCAGGAGCGGAGCACCCAGGGACCCGTGCAGTGCGCTCCATCCCGTTCCCACTGGGAGCTGAGTGTCGCCTGGGAGCTGGGGTGACACAGTGTCTGCCATCCTAGGAACGAGAGATTCACACGTGTCCTGTGCTTCACATGCTGACCTGGCCACTCCAGGAGTCATTGCAGGGCATGTGCCTCCCGGGAAATTGGTGCCCTGATGAACCTGGTGGGAGTCAGAGCCTGGCATGCGCCCTGCCAAGAGCCAGGGCATCACCGGTAGCTGGTGTGTGCCGCATGGCGAACCACTGCACTGCTCATCTCCTGCTGGGAGCCACTGCATCCCCAGTGTCCTGCTGGGCTTTGGAGTGTCCTGTGTGCTGCCCTGGGAGCCACTGCATCCCCAGTGTCCTGCTGGGCTTTGGAGTGTCCTGTGTGCTGCCCTGGGAGCCACTGCATCCCCAGTGTCCTGCTGGGCTTTGGAGTGTCCTATGTGCTGCCCTGGGAGCCACTGCATCCCCAGTGTCCTGCTGTCAGCTGGGGTGTCACTGGCAGGTTTTGTTCTGCTGGGAGCTGGTGCATTACCTGTGTCCTGATGGGACACCACACACCCTCTGCTCTGCCTGCATACTGGCTCTGTCCTGCCAGAAGCTGTCGTGTTGTCTGTGTCCTGCTGGGAGTTGCGGTGTCACTGAGAGCCTTGGCCCTGTGTGTATCCCGCTAGGAATCAGCTGGACCCTTGTGTCTTACTGGGAGCAGGTGCAGGTTGTGGGGCTCAGCCCCACTGGGAGCTGGGGTCAGTTCCTCACATCATCCCAGCCAGGGCATCAGCTGGGACCTGGTTCATGCCACGCTAGCCCTGGCTGGCTGGGAGTCAGCATGACACATGCTGGCCCTGTCACATCGTCCCCTTCTCTCTCTGCCAGGCTGTCACACAGACCCCATTCCCCCAGCATGGCCCCCTCCCACCCAACACAACAGATCTCCTGCTCCCAGGATGAGGATCAGGGACACCCAGCCACACCTGGCTCTGCTGAAGGTCCCTGTCTGCAGCGGGCACAGGGATGTCGTGGCACTGTGATTGTTTTAATTAATTTTATTTTAAGTATCTGCAGCATTGAGAATGAAATGGCATCAAATTAGCACATTCCACATCCCCACCATCCTCTGATGCCATTCCCAGGAGCAGCATCAGGATTACAGGTGTCTCCATGCCTGTCCCAGTGCTGCTGTCTGCCTGTCTCTCTTCCAACACCCACCATGTCCTGTCTCTGGAACCTGCCCTGACATCTTTGCTGGTTCAGCACTGCCAGCTGCATCCTGCCATGGCTGGGACTTCCCCAGCCTTTGGGGATCCTCTTTGTCTCACTCTGGGCCCCGCACTGCCTGCAGTGTGAGTGGGAAGGGAGGGTGAGTGCATTACTGTTTCTCATGCAGGGAAGGTTGCGTGCTTCAGGTTGGTGTTCACAGGGACATGGCCTTGGGCTGATGAGAGAGGCTGGCAGGATGAGCAGGCAGTCCAGTGAGCTCCATGTGTGCGCTCCAGACAGCCCTGGAAGGGGCTGCCAGGCTTTGTTCTTCCACACATGGCTGAGCTCCTGGGCCAGGGGAGTTTGGTACCTTGGCAGGTTATTTGTTTGCAACGGGAGAGACAGGTAAAGCAGGGATCTGGGTCCTCAGCACGGACAGCTGCTGGATGAGTCCCCCACAGTGGGATAGGGGGGAGAATTGAAGGGTAAAAGTGTGATAACTCGAGGTCTGAGATAAAGACTGTAGTAGTCAAAGCAAAAGCCACGCATGCGAGCAAACCAAAATAAGGAATTCTTTCACTGCTTCTCATTGCTGGCAGGTGTTCAGCCATCCCCAGGAGAGCAGGGCTCCATCACACCTAACGGTGGCTTGGGAAAACAAATGCTGTAACTGTGAACATCACCCTCTTCCTTCTTCTTCACCCTGCTTCATATGCTGAGCCTGATGCTCTATGGTCTGGGATATCCCTTGTGCCAGTTGGGATGACCTGGCCCAGCTGTGTCCTCTCCCAGACCCCTGCACTCCCTTGCCCTGCTCGCTGGATGAGAAGTGCCTCAACACTGTGTCAGCACTGCTCAGCACTATCTAAAACAGCCCAGCACAAAATTGTTTGCAGCACAAAGCCAAAGCACAGCCCCATACCAGCTACTGTGAAGAAAATTGACTCTTCCCCAGACCAAACCGGCACACTGGGGAATATCAAGAAATAAATGACCTCCCTCCTCCTCAGATATCTGCTTATGTTTCTTCTTCACTGGAAAACAATCATGAAGGCTTGTGCCGAACTGTTAAGCACCAGGGTTTGTAAGATGCAAGGTGGTTGCAGTCTCTCGGTTCAGCTGGAACCCTGAGTATTCACCTGTGCCACCTGATGGTCTAGACTGACTAGAAAGGTGATGGTTGTGTTAACTTCAGCCTTCCTTTGTTGTTTTCTTTGCCCACTTAATTTGCTTTTCTTCCATGAAGCTGTGCTATCCATTTTTATTTCTAGTTTATGCTGACTAGACCTGAGTGGAACAACCTTCTACTGTCCCTGGAATGAATGCAGGAGCTGGAATGCTGGTTTGAGCTCAGTTTTCTGTTGCGTAGCCATTTTCAGTTCTCCAATGGGCTTTTATTTGATCAACGAGCACCAGTTGCAGAGTGCACATGTGATGACCCTGCTCAGGTGACCGCAGCTGCCCGGTGCTTTTACCTTGAGGTCACTCTCAGCTCAGACTAGATTTCCAGTGGTGACTGGCGAAGCTCTGCAGATCCTATTAGCAGCCTCTTGAGCTTGGCGAGACCTGTGTGTGCAGAGCAGCAGCCTCTGAGAGAGAGCAGCTCAGGTAGGTTCTGATGTGCCCCAGCCATGAGAGGAAGACTGAGATGCTAGAGAATGGGTCCTCTGTAAAAATGTTGCCTGTTGTGCCTAAAACCAGCTCTTGCAGGGATGCTGCAAGTCGTGGCCAGGCTGCTTAAACGTGCTCAGGTTGTCACTAGAGGGAGCAGCATGAGATCTTGAAATCTTGAAGAAATGACAGGATGCAGAGACTCAGCTGGTGGAGTGGTTTGGCAGGAGGGATGCGGGAGAAATGCTGTAGTACCTTTGGCTTAATAAACATATGTGTTTCTGTAACGCAAGGCGATCTCCTGGGCCACTCAGCCAGCAGGGTCTGGGGGGAAAGGCAGGAGCGAAGCACTTCAAAACGGTCAGTTTGCTAAGTGGGAATGGCTTCTTGACTCTCCTTTTGGCTCCTGGAAGTGCCAAGTTTTGAAGGTGGACAGTGCCCTGCCAAGTGCAGGCACTGTGTGCACTGCAGGGAAGAGGGCTGGCGTGGCAGGGATGTGGGATTTAGTTGGCTTTGCTGCCACTGTGAATTAACTGGGTTTGCTGTGGCTGTGAGGGGTCTGGTCTGACGCAAGCAGCTGCTGGAGATCTTCACGAGCTCTCTGTTCCCAGATCCTGGTACCGCTGCATGGCTGAGCAGGGCTAAGCTGTGTCTCTGTGCTGCTCAGAGGTACCCCCCAGGCCCAGGATCTAAACACAAGATGAGGAGCAAGGGATTAAGAGACAAAGCAAGGAAACAAAGAGCCCATAATGGTATCCTGCCTTGCCTTGAATTGGACAATTCCCCCATGACTAGTTGGTGGCCAGTGGATTACTCAGTGGGTGGAAAGGGGTCTGGAGTCAGTCCTGTGGACTTCATTCCCTCATTTGTAAAAGGATGTTGTGAACATCTGGCTCACACATGGAGCGTGGCACTTGGCTCACAGAAGCATATAAATGTTTTCAGATCCTTGAATGGCTGTTGCTGAAATGCGAAGGATCATCATTAATGAAGTCTGCAATAGCACTGACGGAGCGTTTGTGTTCGCTGCAATTTGTAACCATGTTCTAACACTTGTTAACGAATGCTATTGTGGGTTGCAATGCGACCAAGGAACACTTGAGGATAAACATGACCAAGTGGTTGTTCCTGGTTTGTGCCACAATTTATCACTGCAGGTGTTGAAACATGTCATGTTGTGCAGCAGGGCTTTAACTGGGTGAGTATGGTAAGAGGGGAGAACCAGCTACTGTGACTTCCTTTGTGGTTTTTCCTTCTGCTCCACTCACACAGCACACACAGGCAAATGCCCCCATTGCCTGGTATAAGTAGAGTGGTGAGGAGCTGAATATCCACATGACATCAGGAAAATCCAGCTGGTGGACTGGAGGTTTGTTTTAGACAACACGGCATGGAGTAAGGACACTCTCAGACATGTGCTGTGATTCTTGGGGTTGTCCTGTGCAGGATCAGGAGTTGAACTTGATGATCCTTGTGGGCCACTTCCAATGCAGGATATTCCATGATTGTATGAGCACAGCTACTGCTCATCAAGAGACCTAGGCGAGGACAGAAGCAGCAAATGTTCAGAGTACCTGATGGGAGGGAGCAAAGAAGAGGGAGTTGGACTCTTCTCAGCAGTGTCCAGTGGCAGGACCAGAGACAATGAACACACAGGAGGTTCCATCTGAGCAGAATAAAAGCCTTTTCTATTGTGAGAATGATCAAACACTGGCACGACTTCCCTGGAGAGGATGTAGGGTCTCCATCTGTGGAGTTATTTAAAACCCATGGGGATTCCTGCCCCTCCTCCCCTGTGTCCATCAGTGGGCATGGATCCTGTGAAGGCTGTGACCAACAATTCCTTCTAGACCCTTCTTTGCCCCTTCTCTGCCCACGGGAATGACTGCCTTGATGAGGGCTGGCATGGTATATCCACATTGACTCACTTGTTTCTTATTGCTTTCCTGACTGCATCTCCCCGGCCCTTGAGATTGGTCTGAATCCAGTGCCCGTCCTGTGATATCCTGGCAGCTTCTTCTGTGCTGGCATCACCCGTGTGGTGAATCAACCTGCCTCCTTGTCTGTTATCTGGCTGTAAGGAGAAAGACTAATTAGGATTCACCCAGACTTCATTCTGTGATCCCTCACTTGGTGCATCTTCCATCAGACAGCAAGCCATTTATGTCTACTCTTTGAACATGTCTTTTCTAGATGTTTTCCCATACTATGAACATTGAAGGTCCCTTAACTACCATCGGAGACTGTCACCAAACAAATGTCAAAACTCTTACTGACACCAAGAAGTGATAACTGCTGTTTTTCTTCAGCTGCAGAGTTCTTTTGCCTCACTGTCCAGAGACCTTGGTTGTCTGAAGGAGTTGTGTTTGTTTCTGCACCCTTCCTTGCTTGCATCTCACGCTTATGGTAATGAAAGCTAATCAAACGGGTCTGTAAAGGCCCAGATTTTCTTTGCTTCCGTTTTCTTCCTATTTTCCACTTAATCTGCCCTCCCTGTGACCTTCTTAGCCTGCTTGGTTGTCTCTGGAGCCCAAAACCCAGAAACCTGCATCAGTGCCTTGAGATAGGCTTGTCAGGCACATCTCATTGGAAACCCTTCCCACAGAAGAGTACTCCTTACTCTGCTCTTGCTGTATCTGAGGGTTAAATCTCATCTGCTTGTAGATACCAATAAATAGCTGTGCTGCACCACCTGCTGCTGTTGTCTCACAGTGCTCTTTGTGACCTTCCTGTATCCAAGACTGTTGATTTGGACTGTTGTCCAGCTCTGAGAGGTGGACATGCCATGGTGTCCTCTCTCAACTGATGGATTAAGAACAGTTTTCCACCCTTACTGTTCCTCCAGAGCTCAGTGTCTTGCTATTTCAGTTTTGTCCTTTTGTGCTGGTGAGGTTGCTTTTAGCTGTTGCTGATTGTGATCCATCCTGGTGTTGATTCCTCCTCCTGCACTCCACAAGGATCTCATGGTTCAGCTTATTGTCCCTTCCTTTTCCTCCTGCCTTGCCCTGGCAGCCAGAGAGCTCCTTGAAGGCCCTCTTCTTCACCAAACTAGCAGATCTGTCGCTGCTCTTTGTTTCTGTAGTTCAGCCTTCTAAGACATTCATAACAAAGCTCAGGTCCTAGGGTTGTTTGCCTTTCTGAAATCAGCATTTTAACTTTCCTGGCACCCCTCTGAAAGCTCCCCAATCCTTTTGGCTCAGTCACCCTCATCCTTATTGCCTTTCATGTTTGTGTTCTCCCCAGTCCTCCACACTGAGTTACTGCTGAGCGTGGGTCTGCACTGTTCCAGTCCCAGCAGATTCTCCTCAGTGTGTTCCAGATTGTCCTTTTGTCCCCAGAGATGCTTCTTTGCATTGCTGGGACTTTCTGTAGCTCTGAGTTTTCAGTTCTCCCTGCAGCCCATGCCTGTGTCCGCACAGTACACTAACAGCATCCCTTGTTCTTCCAGAGCAGGCTGATACTTTTCTGAGTTCAGTTTGAGTTCTCCCAGACAATCTGTTGCCCCTAGTAAATCATAATTCTGATCACTTATAAGGCTCACCTGTTTATTTTTAGCTGGCATCTCCAGGGCATTTGGCAAAGTGATGCAAGGTTCCTTCTGCTCCTTCTGTGGCAAGTGGGATTCCTCCATCAGCCTTTTCCTGTTGTCTGGACCTGTTGCACTACTGCTACAGCCACCCATGCAAAATTCCCAGGCTGTTTTTTTTAGAAGGCAAGCCCTTCAAATTTTAATTTTTTTTTTTTTTTTTTGATCTTATTAGCACTTATATGTGGAATGCTTGAAAGCTCTCCCCTTCCTGGTTTACCCTGTGGAATGTAGCGGCTGCTGTAGAGCTGGCACACATCACTCCACCAAAAGATGGTCCTTCCACTGTGCTGAGCCCCAGACGACCTGCAGGGTATTTGGCTCTCTGTGTGTATCTTCTCAGTGCCCGAGAGGATGCTGAACCCTGGCTTGTGGCACCTGTGCTCAAGGTCCCTCTAACCAAACTCAGGGATTGCAGGACTCTTGACATGGAGATGCCTAGATCATGGGGCACAATGATGGACCCTGGCTGGCATGGGAGGGCTGTGGTGAAACCCTTTATCCAAGAAATCCGTACAAAGACAACTAGAGGGGTTTTTCTTGCATTGGTGCTCTTGTTTTTCACTCAGTGTATTGGATATGAGGCTGGAATGAAGTGATGTTCAGCTCTGTGGGATTAGCAGAGACATGAGCTGCTCAGCTGGGGTTAGTGGATCTGAAAGGCTGCTGTGTTGTATGCGGAGTGAGTAGAGATAATAAAAATCCTTCTCTTTTTCCTTTGAAAACCTTTTTCTTTGAAAACCTGCTGGGCCAGGCCGGGATACCCTGTGAGAGGATATCCAGACCAGTATCCTAGAGAGTGGGGATTACAGGGCACCTAGTAATTTGCATCTCAGATACAGGGGAGACTGGGATATTGCTGGGGACCCCTGTGCTACCAGGATGCAACTGTGTGCAGTTCTTGTGTGCCAGCAACTGGATTTGGAAGTCCAGTCTCTGTCACCATAGCAAAAGACTCACAGGAGATGGAGCAGTCTGTCCCAGCGATGTTCATCTTCTTGCCACTGCCTTGTTTTTGCCAGAAGGGTTTCCTTCCTTTGAAGTCATTCGTCCCTTGAAGCAGAACTTGTCTACTTGCTTTGAGTTTCCTCTTATTTCATGAGCACTCAGTACATTCTCCTTTCCAGGATGCCAAGCAAATTTAAAGTATGCACATTTAGCTTGCTAGGATGACTCGATCCAATAGATTTTCCCTTGTTCGATTGGACCATTTTGCCCCCTGCCCTTTTTATTTTCCTTGATTGAAAGCTTCTGAACTCTTCTTGCAGTTTTCAGTCCAACACTTGCTTTGTCTCTGTGTGACATCCTGTACTCTGCAAGGGTGCTAAGCACTAGGAATCCCTCAGATCCATGGACTACAGGCTGGTGAATCTGACCCTGACCTAACTCCACATAAACAGAATTTCTGCCCTTTCATTGCTTGCTCTTCCGCTAAGGGACGCAGTTACTTTCAGTGCCACTTTGGCTGCACACATCACTAAGTTCCTGGGTACGAGATCATCTAATAACGACAATAAATGTGTAAAGGAGGACTGGTGTTTTTGCGCAGGTGTAAGTGATGAACATTTGTTTGGCTCTTAAGGAGGCAGGAGATATGGCTTGTGTTCCACCACAAGCCATAGAAGCCTACAGAAGCCACTGCCTGGGGCCAGGGAGGAGGATGGAGCTGCAGGGGAGATTCTATGACAAAAAGACACCACTGGACAGTGATAGAACAGGCACTTCCCAGCATGTCCACAGCTCCTCACTGTGCACTGCAGGGCTGATGCTCTTTGCAGCGTGAGCTGGAGGGGTTAATGCAACACCGTCCTCTACTCTAAAGCAGTGTGAGTGATAATATAGTTCTCCTGACATCCTTAACCATAGACCTGAGATCAGGGCACCTTCCCTTCAGTCAGACCTAGGGATTGCTGGTACCAGCCGCAGGTTATAAACCAATTCTGGCAGTTGGCCATAAAACTGCTCCTTCCCGTGAGACACGGAGGCGTCTGGTGTCAGCCTGACACAAACCATTTGACCAGGGAAAGGCCTCACTCCTGGTGGGATTGCAGAAGGGCTGATGCTCTTAGTGAAGGTGGAAGTGTAGAGAGAGGGGCTCATAACCCTGCACTAATAAATATTAAATGCCTGTTATCAGGCCTGGCATTCGCTTTGTGGCTCCAGCTTTTTCGCCTGCTGTGGAGGTTATCCACAGAAGGCAACAGGTTTATCAGCAAGTTCAAGCATGTTTGGACTGCAAGGTCTCTCCTGGTGTCTGGCACGTGAAATTATCCTAATCTGCCTTTAATATCCCAGCCTGTACTCTGGGTGCTATGACACACAATCTCTGCCCTGCACTTCTGGTTTGGGTTTCTGCTGCTCACAAAGGGCTTTAATCCTCTCTCCATCTCTGTAAACATTGCCGTGTGCTTAGCTCCCCCCATCAGTGCAGGGTGCCCGAGCCTGTGGGCTCACATGGCAGCTGAGGGGCTGATCTGGGGAGCAGTGGGGACTGTGCTTTTAGGGTGAATTGCAGCCCAGAAATGAACACGGTGGTGCTACATCCCTGTCCTGCCCCTGCTGCCTCAGTGCTGGTGGCAGAGATGTGTGGAGCTGTGTCCTTCCAACCTGAAGGCTCCTTTTCCAGGAGGGTGGGATGTGGGTCAGCAAGGTCCCTGGGCATGTGGGGGATCTCCATCACTGGAGACTGCTGGGTAATGGGTGCAGGAGATGCAACAAGGCTACTGCAGTGTGAGGAATCTGAAATTCAACGAGCAGTTGTTGTAGAATCCTCTCTGGAACAGCCTCTCCTGGTCCCTGAATCACCACATGATTGTGGATAATGATAGGAGTTTTGCCAGAATAGAAAATGAAGGGTGAACCTCCTTCTGACCCCTTGGCTCTGAGATGACGAACAGCACCCTGCTCAGGCAGTTCATTTACCTGTCTGCTCCCAAGGAATACAGCTTCACTTCCCATATCCAAACCAGGGACTGAGGCCAGTGTGGTGGTTGCTGTTGGTCCCCCTCATTTCAACAGCTTTAAAAAAGGAAACCAGGGCAGAAAGATCGTATATTTTAAAGGTTTTGTTGTTTGGGTTTGGGTTTTTTTTTCCTGGCTTACTGGCACAAGAAGGCAAAACAAACCAGTCTGGAGAGCAGCAAGGTGACTTATTAAAACCCAAACAAAGTCACAGAACCCCACCAAAGCTAACAGGTCGCTAGTGCAGCTTCCTGTCTGAACGCGACTGTGCTTGTCCGTGGCAGGGCACCTGGAAAGGATTTTCATTGTTTTCCCTCCTATCTGCTGTCAAGGAAGATCGTATTCTGTTTCTCTGCATCTCAGGGTGTGAAGCTCTAGGAATGCTTGGGAGAGTTTTCCCCCCACTGCTAAGGCAGCAGTGGTGGTTTCCCTCTCAGCCCAGAGCTGCTGAATGTGCTCTGTTGAGAGCATCAGCGGCTCCTAGGACATCCCACCAGGAGAACATGCTCCCAAACAGGGCCAGTAGCCCACTGAGAAGAGATAGAGCCAGTTCAGAAATGACTCTGTGCTCTGCCAGGAGAGTTCAGTTGGGATAATTGCAGCAGATCGTTAGAGAACAATAGGAGTGGAAAGCACAGATTAAACCACCCCTATTTCTGATGTAATGCACAGGAGGGAGATAACAGTGTCAGAGGGACTCTGGTAGAAAATACTTTTCAGGCTGGCTGTGGGCAGCAGAATATTTGGACAGAACTGCTCAGAGGTCCAGCCTGGTTTGAGTGCAACAAAGGGCTGTTTGGAGCTGCTGAGGTGGTTAAGGGTTTCATCCTTTTCTCCCAGGACTGACACTTTACTGTTGCTGTTTATTCCAGGAGGCGAACAATTCAAACTTGAGTTATTTGTAGCACTCAAGATCTGGTTTCTTGTTTGTTTGCTAAACATCCCCTCCCCACCTGGTAGAACAGTGTGAGATGACTCCAGCTGCTTATCAAGGTGCTCTCAGGGCTCTGTCTGTTGCCTCAGATGCTGAGCTGTGTCTGCTCCTCAGGTACCACATGAGTGCACAGTGTGAAGGAAGACAGTGAGAAAATATTAGTGCAGGATGTGTCCCTTCAGGCAACTCCAAAGGCCACAAGGAGTTCCAGAAGCTCCCAGGGCATTACAGTGAAGGCAATCTGTACTCCTGAGGGTTGAATAAATGATTTCTGCTTTAGCTCAGCTCAGGAGTCTTTTGCTCAGACCAAAAGAAGATGTTGTGTCCCATACAAACAGACCTTGACCAAGCTCTTATTTCAAGGCAAATCAGGAGTCAGCTGTGAAGAGGAAATACCTGGTGATCTGGAGTCCAGGATGGCATGGAGAACTGAGGCCTGGCTGGCCAGGGAGAAGCAGCACAGGGAAAACTAGTCCCAGGTTTCCAAGGCCAAATTCAACGGAATGACAGTGTGACAGCAGAAAGGACACAAGCTCTTCCCTGTTGACTCCTTGGTCCATGTGGTCCTGAGATTTTTAGCTACTTTCAGTTGGCCTATGAGCGCAAAAATTATATCACGGTAAAGGAATTGCTAGACCAGAACTGCTGCCTCATGTGAAGTTATTTAAGCGTATCTTATGATATATTTTTATGCGCTGGTAATTATCATCCATACCCAGATTGCCCTACTTATGCTTTCCTCTTGTGTCGTTACTTGTTCATGCAGGAGTGTTTTCCCTGGGGGGTGTCATCAACATCATACATTATAAAAGTCGAAAACACTGAATTGTGTTATAGAGAACATTTTGCATTTTTTTATACCTCGCTTGTATGCAATTAGCATAAAGAACTTTATAATCAGAGGTTTCCTGGTGGAAGAGATCAAGTGGACTTGAACAGTCCCAGGCAGAAGTTTTATAGGGGAGATCACACCAAGCAGCCCCATTCTGCACAAACCTGGCATGATACGAGTGCCTGGCTCTGAAAAGTGCTCCCTGAGCTGGACAGAAGATGCAGGTGTCAGAAGAGATGCTCCCATTGAGACTGGAACCAGAAAGAAGCAGAAGGCACCATGGGGGAGGAGATGGTCTGCTCTGGGGACTGCAGGGCCTTTAGGATGGAGGAGATGCTGTTACCTGTCCGGCAGCTCCAAAAAAGCTCTTGGGAGGCAGATGTGGTTTGTGCAGAGATGCTGTTATTCCGTAGGTTTCTGCTCTGTCAGGATGCAGGTCTGGAAACCCATTCCCCAGTCACCAGCTTGGCTGGAGAGGGTCATGGAGTGTGTGGGGACTCTGCAGAGACCAGTCCTGAGGCAAACAACACAGCTGGGAGCTGTCCCCGAGGAGTGGCAGAGTGGACAACCTCATTTTGTTGCAGTTCTGGGCTGACAGGGTTGCACTCACCACATCAACATCTCTGTCATCCCAGCTGTGAGTCCAAGCCAACATCTTGTGGCATTCTCTCTATCCCCGGCCTCAGCATCCCTCTCCCCAAGTCTGCAGGTCTGTCTCATGGGAGAGAGACTTTTCACAAGGGCATGGAGTGACAGGACAAGGGGGAATGGCTTCCCACTGCCAGAGGGCGGGTTTGGATTAGATATTGGGAATAAATTCTTTCCCGTGAGGGTGGGGAGGTCCTGGCACAGGTTGCACAGAGAAGTTGTGGCTTCCCCATCCTTGGAAGTGTCCAAGGCCAGGTTGGCAGGGCTTGGAGCAGCCTGGGATAGTGGAAGGTGTCCCTGCCCATGGCAGGGGGTGAGACTGGATGAGTTTTAAGGCCCCGTCCAATCCAAACCATTCTGGGATTCTGTGTCTCCCGGATGGCTGCACAGGGCTGTGGTGGTTACACCAGCAGCTGAGAGACCAAAAAATTGTTCTGTGGGGTTGGACAAAGTCCCTCTTTCGCTGGCTCTGTTGACTTTGGTGTGTTGTGTGAGTGGTGGGTGTGGAAAGAAAGTCACCTAGAAATCTGTCCCAGAAGAAACTGTTAATGAGTACTGGGGGCAGTGGAGCCTGGCTTGCTTCAGGAAGGTCTGATCTGGGGTGAGCATAACAATTGGTCCTCAAGAAAGTTTCCCCATCAGACAGAGAGTTGTTATGGGCTTTACTGGACAGCAGTGTCACAGTGAACAGCTGCAGCACCTTCTATCTCTCTGCTCCCTGTTGATCCTCTCCAGAATGCTCTCTGTTAACTCCTTGTGCATTAGTGAATTCCATGGATTGAGCGCAGGTTGCTGGCTGAACTGGGGTCAGGAAGGTGGAGATGTGAATGGATGAGGGTGTGTCACCTCTGGGGAAAGCTCATCACTGATGGCAGACCCCTCTGGTTTGGCACACGCAGCCTTTGCCTTCAGACAAAGACTGCATTCAGTAAATGCCATGCCACTGGATGAGTGGGAAAACTTCCCCTGATCGTTTTTTCTTAGTCCAGCTCAGATATTAACTATGAGCATATGCAAACCCCCAGGAATGGGAGGAGGATGTTCACCACTGGCTCTCCTGTAATGGTTTTCTGCTCACAAGGTCTGTCTGATCCACGCTGGGAGTTCTCACCTTTGGGAGGTACAGAGGGAAGAGGGCAGCACTCCCTGGCTTCCTACACCAGCTTAGAAGGAGAGACATGGCAGGAAGGCACTTGCCCAGGTTTCCGGCTCAAGTTTTCCTAACCGCTGTGGGCTGGTGACATGCTAGATCCCCACCCCACAGCACAGCAACGCTGTGGGGAGAGTGTGAAGAGCTGCAGTGGGTGGTGGGACCACAGGCTGCTCCTCTGAATGGGACTGGCTTGTTAGACATCCCCGTGGGTCACCTCTGAGGGCTCTTAGAAGGGGAAGGCACAAGTGGAAAAGACAGGAGAGGTACCAGAAGAGATTCTGGAATAAATAGGCTGGCACGGAGGGAAGATCGTGATGTGAAGAAAGGGATGTGACTGCACTTTTCTCAGGTTTCTGGACAGTAAATGGAGTGAACTGAAGGGGGCAAGCTTAGAGCTTGACTGCACAGTGTGAGGAGAAATCAAAGTCCTGGGTGGAGAAGGGTCCTGGGAAAGAGCCTTTTAGGAAGAGGGGGAGAAACTTTCCACGGTGTGTACTGGATGACCCAAGGTTTTGAGGAGATGTTTAACTCGTTTCTCATTTGATAATTCAAAATACTTTTTTCCAAATTTAAATTTCAGATTGTCCACATTCAAGTATCCAGGCCTTGGACAACTTCTTTCCTTAGTTTTAGCAAGCACTAAGGCCTGTGTTGTTTCCATCAAATCTCCCTTTCATACCACCACCTGGAAAATTTGCTTCCCAAATCACGTGAACCTCAAGGTTACAGTGCCATGAGATGTAAGGGGCTAATCCTGCCATGCTCGCTGCAGGAACAGGATCTTGTCCCTACAGCTGCTGACCTGAACGAAAAGGTTTTGCTGGTGCCTCCAGTTAGCACTGACAAGGCTTTTCAAGGCACCTGTTAAAGAGGGTCTCTAAGGCCTTAAGAATTCCTTTAGTTCACAAATCTCTCACAAAAGAACCCATTAAAAAAAGGGGGAAACTACAAACGAGTAATTAGGGCTGAGGAGAGAGCTGTAACACAAGGAAAGGTCTAAGCTAAAGGGCAGGTTCTCTCCTTACCATAACAGAATTTCGTGCCATCAACCTTGAAAATTCTAGTACAAGACTCTCAAACTTCTGCAAGGGCATCTTAATGGATAAGTACAGCTGCCCATCCTCTACACACAAATGCATGGAGATATTTTTATTTGATGATTGGGAAAATCCAGTCCTAAGGCATTTGAGGGCTAGGAAGGGATCTTGCTTCTGTGGTCTGTGTGTGGGTAACTGGGACAGAAGTAGTGGGACAAAATTCAGGGGGAACCTTGCAGAGGAAAGAGAGGTCTCAGTGTGTGAATGACCAATGGGTGCATCACAGGGCTAGTGGTTGTGTCTAATGTCTCTGCACACCTGGACCGTGTTCAGCAGCATGTTTGGAGAGCAGAAAATGTATCCTGGCAACTTGCTTTATTTAGCTGCAGTGTGCAAACGTGAGGCTGTTCCTGCCTTTCACTCCTCATATGTCAGCGTGACTTTGAAGTGACAGATCTCTCCAAGATATGAAAGTGTCAGCATGCCACAAGCAGCAGCCCAGAGCTCAGATGAAGCTGTGGGTGGTGATTTTTCTCAGCATGGATTTATCTGACTGCAGAGAAACATTTCTTACCCTGTTCAACACATGCTTTTGAAACAAGAGGCTGAGCATGATGTGATGGGAAACCCTCTCACAGACCTCTCCTATGCAGGTAATATTCTCCTCTCCTTTGTTTTTAAATCTCCTGTGCCAGAGGTTTTTTCAGTCTTCCAGTGTCTCCTAACAGTGCTGCTCCCAGGTTACAAATTCTGTGCTTGGGGGTCTTTGCTAATGGGGACAAGGAGGTTTTTAGCCTCGCTGCTTGGGCCAGAGGGGGCAAAGAGCCAGACCACCCCGAGGTGCAGCTTTTGGGAAGCTTCTCCCTCCGGGGCAGGAACTGATGTTCAGCCATCCCTTGGACTCCGCTGGTGTGCGTGGGAGCCCCAGGCACCCTCCGCTCGCAAGGCAGGCTGGACGGGACATGCGCTTCCAGGCACAAGCTCCTGCTTGCTTCGAGGCACGGGAATGTTGCTCTGCGTGGAAATGGCCTTTCTTTGATTTCCTAGCCCTCCCCTGCTGCTGTCACGCTGGCTGCCAGCTCCTCCCGGCTCGGCTGCTCCTAGGAGCCGCTGGAGGAGGCAGCCCAGGCAGGCTGGCACCGCAGCAGCGGGGCTGGCACTCGCTGTGCCAAGTGCTTTTGTCTCCATGGCTTGGGGAGGCGGTGTGATTTGTGCTCTCGGTCACTGACAGGTCTCAGCTGACAGCTCCCTCCTCCTTTTGTAAAAGTTACTTGCAGAGCAGCTAGTTGAGACATGACAAAGTTTTGAAAGAGGGAATTTCATTTCCCATACGGTTTCATGGGAAAGGTCACTGTTCCACCCCCAGTGCCACTCTGGGTGAACTAAACACACACAGCTGTGCTCGCTGCAGGGGGAGGGAGCCTGGCACAGGGCAGGGGATGCAGGCCTGGGGACTCGGGGCAGGGGACGCAGGACAGGGGCACAGGGATCAGCTTGGGCTGGCACCAGGGGCTGGGGAGGGCAGCTGGGCTGCACCACAGGGTGGGCCTTGTATGGCAGCCCTGGGCAGGACTGTGGCAGCACATCAGCCCTTTTTGGCATTGTGCACCTCTGGAAAGGCTCTGGATTAAATGGCACCAGATCCATGTGGCGCCCTGGCTGTGTGCAATGAAGAATTTACCTGTACACTATCTGAATTTCACCAAAGAACCCTGAAGCTTCTCTCACCTGACTCAGCGACTCTATAAAATCCTAACTGTTTTGAATGGCTGTAACCAAAGAGGGGAAATGGTTTTAATGGTGTTTGACTCCTGTAGCTGGCTTGTTTCCTGACTCTGTACCTGAGCAGAAGTTTCTTAGTGTAAATCAAGAAGTGCCATTGGCTTGCACTTGTCAATGGTTCCACTTGTGGGCTCCTTGTGGGGTAGCTGGTCCTGCTCTGCCCCTCTGTGAGTCATGGCGAGCTGATCCTTGCCTTTCATGGCTGATCTGGCTTCCAGAGATCGATTAGACATCAATTGTTGTTACTCACAATGGCTGGGTTTAGCATGGAGTGAGTGATGGCTGCAGCCCTGGGGTCAGAGGCCAGTGGGAGGATTCCCCTTCCCCAGCAGAGGTGGTCCCAGCAGGTATCCATGACATGTCCCTGGATGAACAAGAGCATCCACCCAAGGCAGCTGAGAGGCTTTGAGCCAAGGTGTTTTCTGTCCAGAAATCCATTGCTTGAAACCCTGCTTGAGCAAGGAGGTTGGACCTGATGGTCCCTTGTGGTCCCTTCCAACCTTCACCCTTCTGTGATTCTGTGATGGCAGAATCTGTGATTCTGGAGTTCCATCACCCTTGGGTGTGAGAAAGGCCTGCTTGCTTTGCTACCCTGCTTCAGGGAAGAGGGTTGTTTTTTTGGTTTTTTTTTTTTTGTAGCTGCTGCCTCCATTGCAAACCTGCAGTGGCCACAGTGCTCTGTGCTGGTTTTGAACTTGCTGCTTTTTCTGGTGGTGGCCAGAAAACAGAAAGAAAACCACATTAACTCCAAAATGTGTCTGTTTGCCAATCCCCATCCTCTGCCTGCCACAAGCCCATGGTCTCTGGGATGGTGTGGGTTTGGGTCCGTGACACCTTCGCTTTCAGTGTACTCAGAAGCTTTTAGATTCTGTTTTGCTGGAACATGGGGATAATACCACAGACTGCTTGCAAATTTGGTTCAAATGGTTCTCTGATGCTCGTGTGCTCACCACTGCCAGCTCCCTCTTGCTTCCAGTTGCTTCAGTTGCGTTAAAAGGCAGCAGAAAGTTCTCTGTGCTTTCCCAATGGCACATTTTTCCAGGTAAGGTGTGCCCAGAGGGCAATTATCCTTCTGTGAATGAAAGCAAAGGGACCTGCTCCAATAGGAAGCAGATGTTCTGGGAAGTTCTGGGAAGTCCCATCAATTCAAGGGAGGCTGATCAGAGACTCAGTCCTTGGTGCGTGTGTGTGCATACGTATGCCCTTTGCATGGTTCCCTCTGGTGTCAAAGAGCAGGGATGAGCACCAGGGTTTCAACACATTGAGTATCAGTCGTGTGCCACAGCTGAATGCGAGCAGAAATCGCTTTGTCGTGTGTGCCTTGATGATCCACAGTCAAGTGAAAACAGCTGTGTCTTGTTGGCTGATCCCAACCCAGGTGACCCGAGGTGATTTCTGCCTTTTAGTGTGTGGAGCAGCTCAGTTTCCCTTCTGGGGGAATTCTTGTAAGGAGGCGAAATGTGACCAAAGTGTAGCTCAGCTCCTTCAGCAAGACTAGAGCAAAGGGATCATAGCGCTTGGAGGGTCGGTGAGTGCAAAGGGGATATGGGTGATTCAGAGAGCTCTGCCCCGGATGTCAGGATTAGAAGTGACTTTTATGCAAAGGAGAGGATGACTCAGATATATTTGAATGATCGGTTAAAAATTGTTTTTTTCTTCCTTATCGAGTCCTGGTGTTAAAACATAGCAGGACTTTAATGCTGTCACCCCTTTGTGAGCTGTGCAAGTATGCAACCCCTTCTACTATTTTCTGTCCTCACTGGAAAAACCTTTCAGTTTGCATGTTCTTAGGACTCAGTGTTCTCAGAGCTCAAGAGAATGCAGGTCTGAGGCTGACATTGGCGTTGTCCAGGAGGAAAAGTCTTTGTTAAGATTTCTGAGCCAGAGAGGTGCAACTGTGGTGTCCCTGGTTTGGAGAGACATCTCCCAGTGTGGAGAGGCTGCCCAGAGGCTCTGCTGGGCATTCTGGATGGGTGAAACTGCTGTTGTCATTGTCAGGCCTGGACAAATGCGAACAAAACTTGGGTATCCAACTCCATGCATCCTTCTTTCTTACTGAAACTTAGCTCTGTTGAGTAAAACAAACACCCTCAGAAAGGGTGTCTGCTTTGGACAGTGGAAGAGAGATAGAGCCATAGAATCATGGAGTCATAAAATCACAGACAGGTTTGGGCTGGGTAGGGTTCTTAAAGCTCATCTCATTCCAATCCCCCTGCCGTGAATGGGAACGCCTTCCACTAGGCCAGGCTGGTCCTGTGGGGCTGCCACTGTTTCTCTGGGAAACCTGTGCCGGAGCCTCTGCACCCTCACAGGGAAGAATTTCTTCCCAATATTTAATCCAGATGCCCCTGTTCATCCAGCTGAGCTCTGCAGTGCAGGACTGTGCTGGGGGGAACTGGAGGAGCAATGCCCCCTGGACTGGAGCGGAGCTTGGTGCTCTGAGCTGCCTGACCCCTGGTCACCCCTGCCCACACAAACCCCGCAGCAGAGGCAACAGTCCATCGGCCACTGCCGGCCAAGCGGGAGCAGGATGGGAGGTGGCTGGGCAGAGCTGTGGGTACTGCCACTCAGGTGGAACGTTACAAGAATTGTGTGGGCATCCTCACATCCCGCTGGGCATGTTTAGGCAGATGGAAAACTCAACCAAGAACAAATGAAATTCCATAAGAACGTATAAATTGCAGCACGATCCTCATAAAATGAGCTCAGCAGCACTCATCAGAAATGTCCTGAACCCGGCTGGGCATGGCTGGTTATGTTTGGGTTTTGTGTCAGGAGCCTTGCAGAAGACATTGTCTTGGAGGAGTCGGTGATCTTGAACGTGCCACGTATGCTCTACTGCGCCTCGTCCCTAGGGCTTGGGAAACCTGTATGTTATTAACATAATCTGTAACTTATCATTCCTCTGGACAGGAAAACTGTATGTGGATCAAGGGGTGAATGCAGTGATCCTGATCGGGAGCCACTGTGCGTGGAGAGTCAGTGATCCACGACAGAGTGACCCGTGCTGGGCTGTGTGGGGTGCCCAGCATGGCCCCAGGCTGGGCTGAGCCACATGGATCCCGTGGCTGCAGCACAGGCACAGCCAGCTCATGGTAACGGAGGAGCCTGGGGGCAGCTCCCACGGGGGAATCTGTGATCACACTGCCTGTGTGGCCTGTGGACATCCTTTCTGTTTGCAGTACACGTGGTGAATCGTTTTCTTGTAAGAAAATGTAGCTCAGATGACCAAAAGGGAGATTCCCTCCAGGGACAGGATCTGTGCAGCCTTGCAGGAGGGCTCACCTGGGCTTTGTTGGATGCTGCAGGAATGCAAGGCTCCCAGCATCTGATTACTCGCTATCAATATTTCTCTTCAATTCTATCTTATTAAAGCAGCTGTTTAATTAAGGGATTTACTGTTGGACTTTTCTTATGGAGGTTAAGACAGAGCCTTGCATCAGCTCTCCATCCTGGTGCAGAACAGGTTTTATAAGCCCCAAACAAGTACCCTATTTCTATATTTTTCAGTGAGACTTGCTATCAAGCCCAGAGGGTCAGCACAAACAGAGGGCTAGGGTTGCCTCTGCAAAGTATGCATTTCAGAGGATTTGGCCATGCAAATAGTGGAAAGAAAAATGAGGCAAGTCGGAGTGAATTTGGGCCTGGCTTCGCACTTTTCATAAAGTGAAGGTCATCTGGCTGGAGAAGACATAGGACGAGGAGTGTTTGGCAGCCCAGGTGAGAGAGCACAGCCAAGTTATGGTTTCCAGCAGAAGGGAGAGGGAGTGCTCTCTTGGTTGTCTGCTGAACTGAGTGGGAGTTTCAGAACCTGATGGGAGGACAGATGGGACCCTTGCTAGCTGTTGGAAGCCCTCACTGCCACAAGGAAGGCCCTCAGAAAGGGGACGTTCTCAGGATCCGTTTGCTGCTTGTAACTCATGCTTTGCCACCCAGGGCAAATCCCTTGGGCCTCTTGCTGTGGTGTTCAGCCATTCCAGGGCCACTTCAGCTGTGTCCTGCTCTGGTGGCCTGGGGTTTCACTCTCAGTTACTGGAACAGCTGAGAGCTTGTAACCAGCAGAGAGAGGGAGTGAGGGTTCTGGGAGAAGTCTGGTCACCAACGTGTGTGCAGCCACTCCTTGCTCTGTGTCACTCACACACTCCCTCCCCTCTGTGTGCCTGGGGAAATGACACAGCTGTAGAGAAGCAACTCAGAGCAACTCCAACCAACCAACCCCCATGTGCCTCAGACACGTGACAGTCACACTTGCAGCTCACAATTTGAAGAAGTGTTTCTAACAGGTACCCACGTCCTTTCAGGCTCTAGAGAAATCAGCCTGTGGGACCACTCGAGCCAGCACTGCCAACTCAGCCCAGTTTAGCTGGGGAACCATGAACTTCTGCTAGAGCAAGGCTTTGGTCGAGCCTCAGTTGCCTGGATAATGTGCTTTTGGCGTAGAGCTGAGGCTGGAAATGGCCTGGGGCTGCTGGTGTGAGCATCCATCCAGTGCTGCATTGCTTGTTAATTACGGTTTGGCTGGCTGGCTGCTCTCAGAGTGACTCTCCTGTTCGCTAGTAATTCTTTCTCTGTGGTGGTCAGGCTTCTTTTCAGTGTTTGTGGGCTGCCCTACAGAGAGAAGCTGCTGGCAGCACCCGAAGTCAAGCTTGATTTGAGTTACAAAATGTTCCACGTTGGATCTGTAGCTGATGAGGATTGAAAATGGATTGTTCTTCCTTCATGTGCTAAACATAGTCTCTCTCAGCCAGACTTTCTAATTCTTCCTTCGCCTGCCCTTGGACACCATCTACCTTCACCACCCAGTGCACTGTGTGCTCTCAGTGTGGGATGTGGGCACTTGACTCCCAGCAGCTCCACAGAGCCCTTGCACTATCAGGCCAGCAGACTCTGCTTCCCTTCCTGCCCTGCAGAGCATGGGCTGAGTTCGTCACAGAATCCCAGAATGGTTTGGATTGCAATGGACCTTAGAGCTCCCCTCATTCCAGCCCCCTGCCCCTTCCGCTATCCCAGGTTGCTCCAAGCCCCATCCAACCTGGCCTGGAGCACTTCCAGCCACAGCTTCTCTGGACAGGCTGTGCCGGGGCCTCACACCCTCACAGGGAAGAATTTCCAATCTAGAAGTCCTTTTACCTGTGTGCACTGTAAACACAGTGGATCTACACAGCTCCACTTGAAATCAGAACTCCCTTGGAGTTCTTAGATATTCCCAGAATAAACCTGTACCCTGGTAACAGTACAGTTCTCCCCAGAAATTGTTGCTGTTTCTCTAAGCTCTTTCCAGCAGGTGTATCTCCAGTCCCAGCGATCAACTCATGTAAAGCTCTTTTTAAACTCCAGGTTTCTGAGTCATCTTGTGCTGCAGTCAGAAGGAAGTCCAGGAGAGGTAACTTGTTCCTGTGATGCTTTGACATGTGTGAAAGCACCTGAGAGGTGCTGAACCACTGTAATGAACTAGTGTGTGCAGAGAGACCTAGGGCAGATGAAAGGGTTTTTGGCTGTCATGCTCTCGGTGGATGCAGCTCTCAAAATCTGACCGCCTCTGCTCTTTTCTCTTCCAGAAAATATTATTAACTTTACCCCTGGCAAATGGTTTACCCATTGTCATAACACAGGGTTCGATAAGGTAGAACTTTGCAATGAATTGCAGGATCTGAGATCTGTTAGAAGCTCTCCCTTTTTTGGATAATAATATGACCTTGATAGAAGAGGCAAAATCCTTAAGGCTTATGAGCATCATAGATCCCTCCATTCCCAGGGTTTTCAGAGAGCTGGAAACCCTGCAGGACAAAGGAAGGGACTGGCAAATTCCCAGTGCCACCCAAAATTCAGCTGCGCAAACATTCCTTGTGCCCTTTGCCTGCCAGTGCTGAGCAATGTTGGGGCTCTGCAGCCCTTGGCTTCATTGGGGGTGGTGAGAGGGTGACAGAAAGGCTTTTCCTTTTTAGTTGGGGCTTAAGTAATAAATTGAAGTGGGTTTCTCACTCTTTGTCCAAGTAAGTTCGTGCTCAGAGAACAAGTGCACAAGTGCACAGCCTCTAGGAAGATGCTTTGGAAGACTTTGCTCTCCTATAGGGTTGATCTGCATTGGGGAGCAATTAGATGTGCTCTTTATTGGTCTTTATTTCATAATCTCCCCTCATGACTCATTCTTCAGTCTTGTTCTTTTTGCATCCTCCAGCTGCTGTTGCAGCAAAGAATTGTGGCGTGACTGGTAAGTAGCACTTTTTCTCATGGTTTTCCCCTGATTCTGGGGTTGATGAGTTTGTGGAAAGATTGAGCTTAGATCTTCATCCCCAGTGAATTCCCAGAGTGCTGGTTGAAAGGTGAAACCAAGTTGCATGAATTTTCCTGGCAGAAACCTGGGTAGGATTTGTTCTTAACTTTGGTTGGAGCTGGTCTTTGGCTTTGTAGGCTCCAAGCAGGAACTCAGCTTTTGAAAAGTGTTTGTGAAGTACAAAGTGAGTCCCACTGGGCTTTGCCTTACACCAGCCTTCCAGAATTACCTATGCCTCCTCATAGGGATTAATGGGGATGATTCAGTGATACTGTCAGTAATGGTTCCAGCAGGACAATCTGGCTTTGCACCATCTGTGAAGAGGCAAAGATTTAAGTTTCTGAATGCTTTTGCTAAAAGACAAATCAGCCTTTTGAAGCCAGCATATGCACTTGTTGTCTTGGTTTTGTAATGCTCTGTGCTCCTTTCTGTCCCCTGTTTGCTGTCACCAAGAGTCTAACTCAGCCTTACAGCTTGGAAAACTGTCTTGTTCTCTTTCTCAGTGACTAAACACAGAATGGTTGTTGTCAATATTTTAAAATATTTATCTACATAAATTGAAGTGGCCTGGCTGCCAAAAGCTGGGAATGCTGGTTACAGCTACTGCAGCTTGACACCTTTGAAAACTGGGTTGTGTTGATACATGCTAAAGTGAAATTGGCTTGAAAGTGAAGTGGTACTTGGTCTGATGGTGACCAAAACCCAAGATGCTTGACCATTGCAAAGTTGTTTGGGAAGGTCTGGCAGAATTGGGAGGTGAGTGCAGGCCCCGTGGCCCTCCTCTCCCTGAGACACTGTTGTGCGTTGCAGCACTGGGGGCAGGAGGCAATGTTTACCCATGTTTATATCTGCAGAACCTGTACAATTTTACGTAAGAATAAAATAAATATTGTTTGTTTGAACAAGGCAGAATGTCTGTTATTCTGGGAATTCGGGGATGGTGGGGGGGGGGTGGGCAGTGAAAAGTGCTGTGGTCAGTTTAAGTGGCTGGAGCTGTGTCTGGTCTATTTATTGTTGGATTGAATCACCTTGTGCATATCTGGACACGTTTTGGGATTATTTGTTTACTTGAGTGAATTCCTGTAATTTGATTGTACTTTCTGATAGGGGCAGATTTGTAGGTCTTCATCCTATCAGATCCTGTGGAGGGTTTTAGTGCTGGGCTGCTCATCTCAGCCTTATCTCAGCCTCTGCTCAGATGAAAGCCTTGAGAAAGCAGCTGATCAATTCATCCTTTGAGATCCATTTGTCATTGCTTCCCTTTGTTTCGTGTGAGGGGGAATTTCCAATACATTTTCCTCATAAAAGAAGGTGAGGGAGATATTAACTGTCAATGATCAAAACCTTCCCCATAAAGCAAAGCCAAAGGAAAGCCAAATTGGCTGGGAGAAAATACGAAGTAGCTGGGCTGTGCAAGAGTCAAGAGACAACGAGCAATTTTCACCATACAATTTAATGTGGCATTTTCTCCAGTCCCGCTTTTCTGGCTGGGACTTTTTGGGGATCCACGCCGTTCACTGGGAATGGATTTGGGTTTGTGGCCATTACTGATTTTGCAAAGGTTTCTAAGGTAATATATGTTAACAAAGGTATAGAAAAATGACTAGTGGGGTTTGGGTTGTCTTTCCCCTGCTTCAAGAGGAATCCAATTTCCATAAGTTGGTGGGTCTGGAGCAGATCTCCTCCAAGAGCACAGTGGTAGGATGGTGAATCTCTTTGGAAACCCCAGCTTCAACACAGAATGTAGCCAAGGATGTCACTTGGACAAACACCTCCACTTCTCATCGTGGAACTGGCAGAAGTGCTTGGGATGGTGGTGAAACATTTCTCGCCCATCTGGCGGACGATCTCTGCCAAAGCATTGTCTGCAGTGGATCTCAGCCCACAGAGAGAACAGCTGCTGAGCATGGGGCTGAGGGATGAGCTGTGCAGATGAGAGGATCCCCCTGTACACCCAGGGCGGCAGCACTTTGGGCTCACCTGCAGCTGCAAAGGCAGGGATAAAGTGTGGGCAGAGAGGCAGAGAAAGGTGATGGCTCTGGTTTTGTTCTGAGCGCACTGCAGGGGAAGGGAACCAGCAGTGCTTAGATAGGCAAGAGTGTCTGTTCTCTGTGGGGCCACTGGGGAGCCCAGCAGGGCTGCGAGGCCAGAGACCAGTGCTTTACACAGCACATGGATCTGTAGAGTCCCTGCTGTGTGGGTAGTTCTGAGGAGCAATCAGGAGATGGTACTTGGTCATCAATGTTGTGTTTGGTCTCCATGGGTTTCTCCTTTGCTGATCACAGTGCCCTGTGGGGTAAACACATAATTTCCGGCTGCTAAAAGACTTTCTGCTGCCACAAATGGCTCCCCAGCCCAAACTCTTCTCCTTGCTCTTCTGCTGCTGCAGCACGATGGAAATGGCAGCTATTTTCAAGGTTAGAGATGAAGCCAGTGCCCAGGGCTGCACATGGAGTGCCTGTGCATCCTAGTATTCCTCGCTTCCCAAGGCACTGCTGTCATACCCTGTCACAGCTGCAAGCAATGGCAGAGAGGGGCCAGCTTCATTCGTGGGGGAGTGGGGCAAGAATTAGGCCAGCTTCAGTCAAGAGACCAGATCAGAAGGAAGAACTTGAATTGAAAGACCTACTGGAAAGAGATGTGAGCCCAGTCTTTCAACTCAGGTCTGGCTGGACTGGGAATTCAGATATGTGGAGGAGCAAAAGAGCTCTAAACTCAAGAGATGAGAACCATTGCAGAGATGCCAACAAAGATCCTTGTTGCTTTGTCTTGGTGTAAACTTGAGTGAATGCTAATTGGGTTAGGGAGTAAATTTGATTTAGAGGCTGGGATAGTGGGATGGAAAGGGGCCCACTTGCCTCAGGAAAGACACTTTTTATGCAGACACCAGCTTTTCACTTCAATGCTCTCCCACATGTTTAAGGACTGGGTGTCCTGCAGAGCTTGGTGCAGCAGCAGGGTGGGAGGGTGCTGGCCAGGAGGGCACTCAGGCATAGGAAATGTCCATTTTGCCTTGGCTTCGGGGATGTTTGCAAGCTGCCGGTGCTGGTGGATTGTTTCTTTAGGTCATGGCATGCCAAGTATTGTTTAGTTTAATAGCCCTGTTAATAGGATTATATTTTCCTGCACTATTACGTGAAGGAAAATGATTCCTACTTTGAAAGGAAAAGACACTTCAGTAGCGATGTTGCAAGACACACATCTGTCGTCAGATGCTGCTACTGAGCTCAGATGTCTCTGGACTGGAGCCAAGGTTCCTTCTCATGCTGCAGTTCCTGGGCTGGGGTGGGACACACATGCACAGCACAGACCAGCCTGTCAGGAGCTCTGCACGCAGAGCTGCTGCAAGCAGCGCTGGAGATCTGTGCTCCCTGGGGAGATGTCCTGGAGCAGGGGATGTCAGCTGGCACAACGAGGCTTCAGTCAGCCGCTACCGCAGCTGGGGTGGCACCGGCTGCCCAGGTGAAGCGAAGCCACTCCATACTGGTGACGTCGTGGTTCGTGCAGTCTGTCAGAGCTCCTCCAGGGCATGAATTTAGTGGTTGTTCTGGGAAGGTCCACGGAGCACAGCTGGGACCCTGGTGTAGTGCACAGCTCTCTAGCCTGAAGGCTGCCAGTCTTGTGTTCTCTGCCCATGTGTGCCAAGAACATCTTTGCTCATTTAAGCGCTTGGCTCCATGTTTCTTCTGCTTTACTCCTGCCACCACCCAAGCAGGGTCAGGCAGCTGCTGGCAAGTGACAACTGTGACAACTTGACATATGGGGTAGAAAGTGCAGTGAGCAGAATAAGAGCCCGGGAGAAGTGGTTTTCAATTGTGGAGCTCTAGAAATGTTTTCCCAGTACACTCCAGAGCAGCTCAGCTGCTCACTTATGAATTCTGGCTTTCTGGGCTATGTGCAACAGGAATCAAACAGGGGCAATTCCCCAGCAAGCAGCTAGAGGAACAATGCATCCTGGGATTTAGTCACTGATTTATGTCTAACCTTTGGAGCCAGGGAATGTGCAGAAGTCATTACCAGGTCTTCAGCAGAGGTGAGCCACTGACAAACGTGTCTTCTCAGTGTGAGGCTGACCTGTTACTGTCTTTGTCCAGGAAGACAAGAATGCCAGCTAGGAGGTACAAAAAACCCCAACCCAACAAATAAATCCCACTGTAGGTTGCACTATCCAGCCTTACTCCGTAAAAAGGAACTAACAAGCAGCACCCTGAGGGCTGGTGTTTCTAGATGGGCGAGGGTCTGCCAGTTCCCCGGGAAGGGTAGGGCAGGGCATGCGATTAAAGAGTGAAAAAAATATCCATGTCCCTTTTTTTAAAGGACTTTTCTTCCTGAGAGTTGGAGAAGGGCAACAGGCAGAGATGTTTTTAAACTCAAGCCGCCTTATCCTTCACAGCAACCCTGAACAGTCTCAGATGGGATCATCACTGGGGTGGGAGGTCAAACAAGGCAGCGATGGAAGAGGACCAGAGTCCTGGGTGTGGGCACTCAGAACTGACTTCCACTTTTGAAAATACTGAAACTTGGGTGTGGGCAAATTCAGATCTGTGCAATGCATAAATCTTCCATCTAAGCTAGTATGTGATTTTAATCTCTTCCCCACTGTCTTCCACCCAATATCCAAGTTTTTCCCAGCCCAAAAGTCCCTGGTGTTCCTTCTGTCCCTTCCAGTTATTCTGCTTGAGCCAGGAATCAAAAGTGCTAGGTGGCTTGTAGTCCTTGTACCTTCCAAGGAGTTCTCCTGGCCCTTCCCCTGCTGAACTTTGTGTGGGAGAATGTCATCTTTGTGATTTTTCTCCTGGTGTTGCCTCATTTCCCTTTTCATGGACTGTGAAATGGATTGCTTTGATAAAAAGCTGGGCAAGCACTGCCTGCAAAATGTCACGAGCAAAGAACACTGCCTCCAACCCTCCTCATGTCACAGAGACCATGGCTGGGCACTCCATTTCACTGCGCCATCCAAGCAGGCTGTATCCTAGCCCCTCCCTACAGAAGGGGCAAGTGTGTCTGGGGGATGATGTGAATCTGAGGTGGGTTCGACTGCCCTTTGGTGTGGCCAGCATGGACTTTGCATCACCTTGGCCACCTGAGATAACTCGGAGCTCACTTGTCCTGAGGACACCCATCATCCTTTGACATCCCTGCTGGTTCCCAGCTGCCAGGCTGTGTCCTGTGGCTTTGTGTGACCCAGGCTGTTGTGAGTCGAGGCAAAGAGTGACTGCAGCACAAGGCCTTCCGTGAGAAGAATTCGATTGGGCAGCACAAGTCCTGGATGTAGTAGATGATGTCTCTGAGGTCTGTGCTCAGTGACCCGGCCACTCTATCCCAGATGCTGAGACAAGGACATGAGAGGAAGGATTGGTGACCAGAGGGAGATGGATTGGAGGAACACCAAAGGGCTGGGGGGTGCAGGGAGCAGGGAATGGTCCACCTGGCTCCATGTCTCTGCTCTGTTCCATTTGACTGAAAGAGCCAAGAGGGACAGAGACTGCTCTGAGCTGTCTCCTGTCACCCCGTGCCTCTGAGCTGTGGGAACCTAGCTCATGGATTGGGACACTGAGGGAACACATGGAAGTCTGTGTTTCTCTGTGCAACGTGTGATGTCTCAGAGCAGGATGGGGCCTTGGGTTATCTACGTTGCAGCTTAGTCATCAGCGCTGGATTTGCCTTTAAAACTGCCAGTGTACCTTGTCCTGGGGAGCTCAGAGGACGGGGCTGAGGGGTGGGATCACTCCAAGTTTTGTGCCTTAACTGAGAAGAGAAGCAAAACATCTTGGCCATGCTCTAAACAGAGGCAGATGGGACAGACATTTCCACTGCTCATGGACTAAATTGTTCAGGGTCGAATGATGGCCAGAGAAGGAAGTTACTGTTTTGTTATGGCACACGAGGTAGAAAAAACTCTCCATTGTGTTAGACCAAAGAATTGCAGACAGAGTCCTAAAACAGACTCTGACTGGGAAGGGTGGAAAGGGGAAGGGAAAGAATTTTCTCCTCTCAAGTGGGGAAAGGTATGGGATCAAAATCTGTTGTTTTGCCAGAAATTCTGCTATTTCTGCTTGTGTGCTTTATAGAAAAGGGCACTAACTTCTGTGTACACTCACCTGAGTTAACAGAAGTCTCTGAGACAGAGACTCTTTCATCAGGATAGCGGGTATTGAACACCATAGAACGGTGCAACCACTGCGCTGTACCCTCTGAATCCCTAGCGTGTCAGTCTATGTCATCACTAGTCCGTTTGCAAGATTTTTCTGCTACTTGAACACTTGAATCATGTATTTGGCACATCTCAGGCTTTCACTTGAGACCCTGGCCCTCTCCCTTGTCTATGCTCAATGAGGTGTATCATCATGAATCTTCCTTTGGGGCTGAATGAGGCTACTGGAGATGGGACAGACTTGTCAACCAGCTTATTTTTTGGCGGTGCTATCAAAGCCAGCTTGTCAGCCAGGGCTGAACAAGGTTGGCCAGGTTTTGAGGTGCCTCCTACAATTTCAAATTTTGCATTTGCCAGCGTTGTAGGTTGTCATTAACGGGGCTGTTTGGTGGTTAGGGAACTGCTGGGACTTGTGACCTTGCCTTGCCCAGCACACGGGCATCTGGAGCAGGAGGGATGCCAAAGTGCTCCATTATATAATGCAAGTTTATATCTATATAAAAATGGTATCTGCAGGGAGCCAGAGCGAGTCTCCTGGTGGGAGTGCAAAAGCAGACACATTATGAGTGCTCAGGTTTCTCTCTCTTCCCCAGTGCCCTCACCTGTGCCGGTCAGACCCAAGCCCACAGCTACATGTGCGTGATCGTGGCCATCACATCTGGGGTTGCTGTGTGGACAGAATGCAGATCATAACGCATGACCTGCGTCAGAGCCTGACATTTCCTCCTGTAAACTATTCAGCAGATGTTTATAAATGTATTTGTAATCTTTAGCTGGTAAGATCAGCTAAGAAACATTTTACAAACAGGAAGGAATATCTGGTTCTTCAGTGGATTTATTTGCACTGAATAATTTGTCCAGGTGTATCTGTGAATGGTCTCCTGGCCTGAGAACCCCGAGATACATCTGCCTTCAGATGAGTCCTAAGAAGTTAATTGACACGGCATTCCAGAAGAAAACTCCTTTCTTTTAGTGGTTTGCTATGAGAAGGATTTTTCTCAGCTTTAATATCTGCAGGGGGTAGTTACAAAAGCAGCTGTTCTGTCATTAAAGGAGGATGAAGGAGTCCTGTCTGACTGAGCAGCATATTCATTCTCCTCCATTAACTCTCTGCTGAGACCTACAGCTGAGCTGACCAAATGGTGTCAAAGTGGGGTGTTTTTGTGAATTCTCCTCTTCTCTTTTTGTGAAGTCTTATCAACTCTTGGCTTCCAATGAAGAAGACAGCATACTAAAAGAAGAGACTGCTTTATGAAATGTCTAGACTTAATGAAAGCAGAGAGCACCAGGCCTCTCGTGGGAGAACCCCCTTCAGAAATAGCTAGAGAAAGATGGTTGGAATTAAATTTTATGGGGACATTTAAATTCTCTTGTGGAATACTACGCCAGAGATAAACCCACGTGAAGGTTAATGACACATTTGGTCTATTACCGTGATCAACAGTTGTAACAGTTCTTATTGCACTGTCTGTGGCCCATGTCAAACCAGCCAAAAGCTGTACTGGAAATTCAAAATGGGAATTAAGCCTGATGTAAGTTTCCTCTGGATATCACCATTAGTCAGGCTGCCCATAGCATGCAGCTTTGCCGTAAACTCCAATTTATTCTTGTAGAAAGGTCCCTTCGGTTTTTTCTGAGCCTTTTCCTTGGGTTGTTGCTGATAAGGGCTGATGGTCAGCTTGGGACTATGGCCATGAGCTCTGATGTGCTGCAGAGCTCTGGGTGGGAGGGAGCAATCCAGGTTACACGGGTGCTGTGGTGGCAGCCGGGTGCTGCATGTGAGTGCAGCTTCCCACTGCCCTGCACTCCTGGGCCTTTGGGGATCTCACTTAGGGTTCCTTTTCTGGGATGAGGTATTTTAGGGATATGCTGGCACAAAGTGCTGCTGCTCAGCAGTGCTGTTTCTAGTCTCATCCAGAAAACAGCTGCTGGGTCTGGGGCTCTCCCCCCCGCCTCTGGTGGTACTGACACAAGGCAAGGCTCTGAATTTTTAAGCAGTCACATGGTGGCTGCCCTGGTGTCCCTCTGATTGCTCTTGTCTGTAAGGAGGGGAATTCCCTGAAATTCCCTGAAATACTACTTGCCAGGCCGGGGAGATCTCCTAATATGTGCTTTGGGCAAAGCTCCCTCCAGCCCTGTTGCTGACTCCCACCAGACTGGCCTGGCCTTCCACAGCCTTTTCCCACATCCAGCATGGCCCTGGAACAGCCACGATTCCAGGGACCTTTGTGCTGGGTCCAGAACCTTGCCAGCCTGCCCCAAATGCCGTGTCCCCACTAAGCAGTGGCTTGTGTCAGCTGTGTCACCTTGAATCATCTGGCCAGCAGGATGTCCAGCCAAGTTTGTGGCCCGTTAGCCCTTCTCTGGCTCAGAAGGTCCGGGCTGGGCAGGTCTGGTCGTGACCTCCGTCACCACAATATAAGGAAGATATGAAGCTCTTAGAAAGTGTCCAAAGGAGGGCAGTGAAGATGCTGAAGGCTCTGGAGGGGAAGCTGTGTGAGAGGCGGCTGAGGAGGGCACTTGGTCTGTTCAGCCAGAGGGAGACTTGAGGGGGGACCTCAATGCAATCTACAATTTCGTTGTGAGGGAAAGAGGAGAAACAGTCACTGATCTCTTTTCTCTGGTGACCAGTGACAAGACCCGAGGCTGGAGCTCGGTCAGGGGAGTTTTATGTTGGATATTAGGAAAATGTTCTTCCCCCAGAGGGTGGTCAGGCACTGAACAGGCTCCCTGGGGCCTTGGTCACAGCCCCAAGGCTGCCAGACAACGGTCTCAGGCACAGGGTGGGATTGCTGGGGAGTCCTGTGCAGGGCCAGGAGTTGGATTTATTGATCCTTGTGGGTCCCTTCCAACCCGGGATATTCCATGATTCTGTGAATGTCGTTACCCACACCAGGCAGGGGATGGTGGTTGCACCCGCGGTGTAGGCTCCTTCTCTCTGGAGGGGGCTGCTCTGAGTCCAGACCCATGGCATGCCTGTGGCAGGAAGCTGAGTCTGAAGTGCAGGCTTTAGCTGGTGTGTAATTGCTCAGACAGCTGAGCCTGGCACCCGGCAGAGATCCGGGATGAGCACAGAGCCTGCCTGTCTCCTTGCGGGATGGGCTGAGCAGCGCAGAGCCGGCGGCACGTCCGCATGGCAGAGGGTGAGGTGTGTGACCCCAGGCACCCAGCGTGGGACAGCTCACTGCCCTCTGCTCCTGGGGTGCCAACAGCCCAGCCCGCCGAGCCTGGGCATAGGCACAGGGCAGGGAGCGGCTCTGGAGCAAAGGCACCTTCCCTGACCTGAGCCAGCCCGGAGACAGAGCTCGATCTGCTCCTGGCCAGAAAGAAGGGAGCAGTTGAGAAAATGAATACAGTATTTGCAAGGACTTCAGGAATTGTTCCCTTGTTAATAGAGCTGCAATTTGTGGAAATATGATGGAGGGTGAAGGTCTGCAAATACTTAGAGGAATAATGAGCATTGTAAGCAACAAGCACCACAGGGGAGTATGAGAAATAGATTGTACCAGACAGGCCATTTCTGCATAATTACACAATTAGTGGACTGGGGAAGACAGCGGATAACCCTTCGCAGTGTGCTGTGGTGCGGCGCAGACCGTGCTGGAGACTGGAGCACCAATTAGCTGGAATAGCTCGCAATATGTGGAAAGGCTCGATGGAGGGAGGAGCACTCGTCTGGCACAGGAGGAAGGGGAGATGCTGCCCAGGCGAATGGTCACTCCCTCTGCTGTGTACCATGGTGGTGATAACACAGTGGACAGGCGTGGAAAACCCCTGGGCTCTCAAAAGGCACAATGCAAATGAGGGGAGAGAGCAGGGAATAAATGTCAGGAGGGAGGGTTTTGACAGTGAGCAGAAAAGGATGATTTTGGTAATAGCCTGCAAGAAACACAGCTCATACCTTTGGGCAACAACAATTATAGGCAGAATTATGTAATGAGAAGGCGCTGTTTGGGAAGCAGTAATTTGGAGAGAGCCCTGGCTGTGTGAGCAGATCACAAGAGCTCTGTGGTGCTGAGGTCTCCACTCCAGGCACCCGCAGGCAGAGGTGGCATTGCCCTGGGCCAGCTGTGGCTCGGCTGGGGTATAGTGAACAAGGCAAAGGTGAACTGGCAGCGACACAAAGAGATAATGGTGAAGGGTGGGAGGCCTTCCTTTGGCCCAGAGGAGCCAAACACATGGAGCGGCTGTGAGAAGAGGGAGGGAATCAAAGTCTGGAGGCAGCTCCTCTTGTGCTCTGTGCCCTCACACCTGCACAAGAGGCAGCATGTTGGGGAGGACAGAAATAATAACGCAGATTTGCTGCTGCTTCTTCTTCTCTGCTGCAAAGTCAAATTCATTCCCCCAGGCTTTTCTGTGTCTGGATTAGAGGAGTTATGCCGAGAAAGTGCTCTCTGCATTGCCCTGATCCTAAGGCAGCCTGGAGCAAGGCACAGATTTGCCCCCCACTCTTGGTGGAAGCCTGGAATCCATGTGGGCAGATCTCACCTGCCTGAGCAGCTCATGCTGTCAATTCTGCCTTTTTGATATGGAATTATTTCTGGGAATCACCAGGGACTCCCCTCTCTGCCTTCCTCCCCACACATCCTGGAGGAATCCCCTCTGCAGCTTGTTTTCTGTGCTGACATCACCTGGCTTCCCTGGCTCCTGCTCAGGGAGAATATGTCACTGTTCTCACTGCACACGCTCAGGCTACCTGAGCTCCTCCTTTCCCTTCTCCCATGGGCAGAGACAACAGCAGATGCTTTCCTGCCCATCGCTGTCCCCGGAGCTTGAGGAGTAGGGCTGGCAGCAGCGGCCCTGCTCTGTTGCTGTCCCCTGGCCGCCCGAAACATGGAGAGTCACAGACAGCTGGGGTGTCAGTGCCAGCAGAGCCTGCCAGGGGGAACACAGTTCACATTATGGGGAGGTGATGTGAGCACCAGCACCTTCCCTGAACGGGTCCTTGGATGTCTCATGGTCTGGGCCCGGGAAGGATAATTTTCTTCACAGTGGCTCATAATTGCCATGTTTCAGCTTTTTGATCAAAACAACACCAATAACACACTAAGATTCTAACTTTTGTTAGAGTAGATATGGGGCCGTGCAGTAGGTTGGGAGGGACACAGGCAGGCAGATGATCTGACCACAGAGATACTCCCTGAACACAGAGATATTCCACACCATTCAACATCGTGCTTGGCCATACGTGGGTTAAGCACCTGCTTGGGAACTGGCTGGGAATCATGTACTCATGGAAGTGGATGAGTGACTGCCTTTGTATCACTTTTTTGTTTTGTTTTCTTCTCTTCACTCATCCTTCACTTGTAAAACAGTTTTATTATTTTTATTTTTATCCTGACTCCTAATTTTCTTGCTTTTGTTCTTCCTTTTCTCTTCCCTCATCCCACTGGGGGTGGGAAGGAGAGAGCCAGCAGTTGTGTGGTGCTTAGCTGCCCACCAGGGTTGACCCACAGCATCTCCTCCATGGAATCAAATGCAGCACATCCAATTACTCCTCTGCTTCAGGCACATTTTTACCAGGCAAATACAACACAGAACAACATGTGCCCTGTGTAATGTACTCGTCCATCTGATCGTGCTCTCCACCCACAACACTGCAGTGAATGATGCTGTATCTGCTTTTCTTGGGCTTTTAAGGTTGTGGAAGAGGTTTCTGGGAATGAACCTTCATTTGGGTAGAGATGCAATCTCTAACTGCTTTTTCAAACATTTCCGTACGGCAGAGCTCAGGCGTTCTGGTCGATATCCTTGCAGAGGCTTTCCAAGATGCAGGTGTCCCTGGTAGGACCTTGCAGCTGCACTCTCTGGTGCTTGCACAGAACCAGGGCAAGCTGGACCCATGGTGATGTCAGCCCTTCCTTTATGGAGCCTCATGAGCTCTTACACATCTGGAATCTCCTACATGTAGCCTCTTGCCCTGGTTCAGATCTCTGGAAACTGCAAGGGCAGCTTCTGATCATTTTTGCTCCATGTGGACTAGTTCCTCTTGTCTAACCTTTGTCCTGTCCCAGTTCTCTTCTGAATGGAGGAACTAACACAAAAGATGGGCCTTTTCTGTCCTTGGCCATGTGCCTGCGGTTTTGGATGCGTTTTGTCTTGCAGACATCCCGTGGGTCTGGGCAGCAGCCTGTGGCTGTAGGTATGAGGAGCTCATGGATGTGGGGGACAGGGAGAGGTGATGCTGGCTCAGGGGGGCACAAGTTGTGATGGTTGCAGGGAAGCAGAAGCTCCTCCAGAGCTCTCCCGGCTGTGCAGGGTCTGGCACAGTGCTCAGCCGAGGATCACTCTTTGATCCACTCAGATAAGCAGCTGAGGTGTCAGAGTGCCCCTCGCACGGGCTCTGCCTCCACTTCCACTCCTCCAGCTCCAGACTGACCCTGCAAGCGGGCAAAGGGTTGAGCTGGAGAGGCTTCATGCTATCACTTCAATATAAACATTCCTAAAAGCAACTTTCCCATTTCTTTGTGGGAGGCTATAACCTGCTGGGGCCTTCAGCACTTTAGCAGAGTTGCCTCTTGAGAAAAAGAGACAATAAGAATTCATGGAATTTTCCACAAAACTTTCTGGCCATCCCTGGTTGAGAGGCTTAGGATGGAGGCATGAATAGAGGATGCTCAGTTCATTGATATCATGTGGAAATTGCTGTTGTTTGCAGGGGCAGGAGGAGGGAATAAAGAGGAATTGTTGAAGGAAATGGCAGATGTCTCTTGCTGGGTCAATAAACATCCAGGATGATTTCAGAGGTGCCAAGGGCTGGGGTGCGGACCTCAGCAAGGAGCTGAATTCTGCTTTTAAGGTGTCTGGGCTGGCTCATGGACACAGACACGGTAACTTAACTGGAGCTGTCCCAGCCTGATGAGTGAGTTTGTGCCAGTTCACAGCAAGGCTGTTCTGAGCAGCCTCAGAGGCTCAGTTTGTGAGACAGAAAGGACAAATCTGTGATTTAAAGCCGTCACTGAAGCTCATCAGCTGAGCCTGCTCACACACAAGCCCTCCGTTCTGCTCTTCCAAAGCAAGGATGGAGCCTGAGTCCAAGCTCAGCATGGACCGTGTGCCGCAGCTGGGATGGGCCAGGAGCACCCATGGTCACGAGCAGTGACTGACCTGCCAGCTGTGGGAGGGCACCCAGACATCCAAGGGCACCCACAGAGATACCCCACAGCGCCCATCTTCTCCAGCAGTAGAGCCTGGTGTAGCCACACTTCTCACACCCATGGAGCTGCTGCAAACATGGGCTGGGATTTCTCCACCCTGGCAGTGACTCCGCTGACATCAGAATCCAAGAGATGAGCTTGCTGAATGTGTCAGCAGTGGGTTGAGGACACCTTCAGGAGGTGCTTCCCTGTCTTTCTGCCTGCTTTCAAACTTAAACTCAGCTGGACTTCAACGAGAATTGGTAAAGCATGCTCACTTTTTTGAGCAAAGCCTTGTACGGTTGTAAGATATAACTGCTATCTGATAAATCCTATAAGGTTGAGGATTTGCTTCCTTAAGGATGAAAAGAAGATGCCATGTGAAATAGCCCACTTGGGCTGGCTGTGTCAGGGTTTTTTCAAGCATCCCCAAAACTTGTCCCCTTTCAGAGCTGCATTTGCATGTGCAGTGGGTGTGAGGCTGGATTTGGGAACGTGCAGATGGGAAACTGAGAATGGCAAAAATGCCATTTCTGCAACACAGAGATATCAGGAGATGCTTGAATGGAGCTTAGGTGTCCTTAATGGACAGATAAATAGCTGTACTTGCTGAGTGGCTTTTCTTTTTTCCTTTGTGGCAATAAAAGATGTGGCAGCAAGAGCTGCAAAAAGAAGGGATGGTATTTTTAGCTTAAAAATATATTTCCCAGCTTGTCAGTGCCAGCAGACGAACCTACAGCACAGCTTTTGTTGAGCTGGTGGTCCAGCAAGTGCCAATATCTTGTCTTCTGGCAGGAGATCGTTGTGAGAGGATAAACCCCAGGGTCTGATTCTTACCCTGGTCCTGGAGGAGCTGTCTGAGCAGCAGTGGCACGAGGGCTTTGCAGTGGGTTTGCTTCAGAAAACCTGCTGGTGGGACTGTGTGTGTCAGGAGCCGCAGCTTTGCGTATTTCATGGTGCCGTAGTCTTTTTGCCAAGTCTGCTGTGCCTTGTAGGAAGAGGGTCATAGAGAAACGGTGTCCAGCAGATTGCACGGATAAGCCAAAGGGGTGCTGACAGGTATGGTCCTACTGTGCCTTCCTTTACTCTACACCTCCAGAAATAATGTGCAAGTATTTCTGGCTACCGCCAATTTTGGGTCGACTCCACCATTAAGCAGGAGTTGGCAGTTCCAGGACAGCCCTTGGAATTTGACACGAAGGTTCCCCAGAAGCTGATGGCCACCTCCTGGTGATGCCAGTGAAGGCAGAGTTAAGCCAACTCTGGAAGATTGTGAGAACGCCACGGTTTAAAATGGGTCATTGTGCTCCCAAGACTGCTGCCGTAAATACAGCCACAGACGTGTGTAGAGCGTGCACGCCTGACTTCGCTCCTGAAATTTGGAGCCTGCAGGAGCTGGAACAGGATTTCTGTCTGGGTTTCAGCTAATATCAAGGAGCAGTGATGGCTCAGAGCTTTTTTTGTTAATCCCCATCAGGCCAGGAGGTGTTGTATTAGTTTCTTTCCAGATGCAAAGCTCGCTGTTTTTCCCTGGAGAGCACACTGCTGTTCCGCATGGGAGCAGTGCCTTCTATCCTCCTGGAAAACAAGCCAGAGTGCAGAGCAGCAGCATCGCTCTTCTCCACGGACCCCATCCTCCACCGAGCTCATCTGGGATTTTTGTTTGCAGAAGTAATTCTACAGCATCTCCTGGCAATGGATACTATGTAGGAGAAGAGGTAGGGAGGTTCTTTTTTGCCTGATCTCTGTTCTGATTTCCAGGGGATTATAAAGGATCCCAACTTGCTGGGTTTGCATGCAGGCAAATCCTAATGAGGGTAAGGATTCTCTGCCTGGTAAACTCGCCCTGCTGCTCAGAGTGCTGGATTTCATGCAAGAATTATCTGTACTTAAGGTATGGCTCAGTCTCTTATATAATCACATCTCTCCTCTCCGTCAAGCTTAAAGCTGTGCAGGGATTGTAAAGACTGAAAAACCCATGTGTTGATGGCGGTTTAGGTTATAACTCTTCACGAGGCTGTTTAAAGCAATAAACATTAAAAGCTATTTTAGAATGAAATATTAAGTGACTTTTGAGAGCACAGGCATTAAAATATGCACCGACCACCAGATGAGGCACCTGGGACACCAAGCTGGAATCCACTTGCCATTGGCAGGTTTTATTGTACCAGTGCAGCCACAGGAGCACTGAAGTCACCTGCTGAATGTAGCTGCTGTGTGTGGGAGTCGGAATTGTGCAGGATAGAGTGTATTCCATAAGATCCATGGATCTAGAGGGGCGGATCCCTACCCTGGGACAGGGGCCAGCCCGTTGGATAAGGTGTTAAGAGCTACAAGATGTACACCTGCCAAGGTAAAAATTAATCTGCATGTAATATTCCTCACCTGTCACAGGTGAGCCTGGGATTGTGCCAAGGCACAAAAATGGCCACACTGGGTGTTGCTGGTGCTGTTTCTTCCCACCACATGTCCCAAGCTGCTCAGGATGCTGGGGCCAAGCCACACACTGCCACTTGTTCTTTTTAGACTTATACTTTTAATTTTCTGAGCTGTGCACAGCTTCACCCTCTGAGCACTGTTCAGCAGTAGGGAATCTTTGATTATTCATTCATTTGGAAAAAGCGGGGAGAAAAGGTAGGGCATCATCTTAGCTGCACTTGTTACCTTTAAAAACCTCTGCTAAATGCAAGGACTTTGGAAAGATGATCCCAAGAACACACTGACTTTGTGTCTTTAACAGGAATGAAGGCACTTGCTGGAGTGGAGGGAGAGCTGTAGTTTATCTTAAGAAATGGTGGGGAGGAGCTTAAAAATCCAGTCTTCATGTGAAGGATCTTGTGGGAAAAGATATTTCAGGATGAAAATATAATTGCAAAAGAAAAGAAAGGAGGGAGGGAAATGCATTTTTTATGAAATGCATCCATTCGGGACGCACATGCTGGCAAAGCAGCTATCCCTAGGAGTAAAACATCCAAGTCCCTCAAAACTCTGCAGATTTAACACCAAAACCAAGACTACTGGGTCTGGGCCCCATTGTACCTGGTAAATACTGTCTTATGGATTTTGGTGGCTGTGTTAATGCCTCGTGTTTGGCCTGGGGACAGTGCCCATGATGGGTTTCCATTCATACGAGGTAAGAGATGGGAGCTCTAATCATACAGGTGTAAAACTCTCCTGTGGATTCAAAGGAAATGATTTCCCAAGGTTGAGGAAAACCGGGTGAAGTTGGTTAGGTGTTAAAACATTCTCAGGAGAATGAATAGAACTGGGAGCTCTTTGAGCAGAGGCCAAGAAAATTGAGATTTCAGAGCCATGAAAGCGGACAAGGTTTAGCCCACAGATGTCCTGTCTTGGCAGCACTGAAAGCCACAACTAGAAGCAATAAGAAAATTAACAAATTTAGTAAAGAGGAGAATAGGGAGCAATCCATGTACATCTGGAATTATGATGTGTAGACAACAAGCAAAAAACATCTGGAGGGAAATCGCCTACCAAGTAGAGCTCAAGTACAGAATTACAGGACTTCATAGACATTAGCTAAGAGAAATAATGTGATGAACCAAACAGTGGAATAACCACACGGCAATCATCATTCATGATAACCTAGAAAACACTAACTGGTGAGTAACCACTATTACCTTGATTTTGGAAAAGGGCAAAGGATGGACCACTGCTGTCCTGTGACAAGGGCTCATGGAGGGGTCTGGAGAAGAGAAGGCTTCAGGGTGACCCTACAGCAGCCTTCAGGTACCTAAAGGCGCTTACGGGAGAGCTGGAGAGAGACTTTTCACAAGGGCACAGAGTGAGTGAATAAGGGCACTGGCCTTAAGCTGAAGCAGGGTAGGTTTAGATTGGATATTACAAAGAAATTCTTCCCTGTGAGGGTGGGGAGGCCCTGACACAGATTGCCCAGAGAAGCTGAGGCTACACCATCCTTGGAAGTGTCCAAGGCTAGGTTGGATGGAATTTGGAGCAATCTGGGATAGTGGAAGATGTTCCTGCCCATGGCAGGGGTGGAATAAGATGAACTTTAAGATTCTTTCCAACCATAACCACTCTATGGTTCCGGGTTTAAACAATGTGTATTAGGCTCAAACTCCAAACCCACCAATTTGGGAGCTTTTATGTCATAGTTCAGAGCAGGTTTGCTCAGGAGCTGTCTGGTGTTCACCTCTCAGCTTCTCCTGAGGCTGTACCCCATTGCTCAGAGCGCTGATGCCCTCTGCTCTCACTGCAAGGGGAGTATTCTGAGGTCTCCTTTGCACCTCTGTAAAGGTGAAGGAGTGATTGACCAGCGTGTACCAAAACACCCCGTGCTGGCACTGCTCCATGAGGTGTTTCTGGTAACATCATCACCAGCAACCTGGAGGTGAAAATGCTCCTAAAATCAGCAAGATGAGACAGGGAGTGGTGGTGTTTCAAGGGTCAGTGGGAGAAAACTAGAGAGGGTAATCGGTCTGGCTTGGCACACTGGCCCCTTGAAAACAAAAAGAAGCTTCACCACAGAGACTGGGTCTGTGAAAGAGCAGAAAAATTCCTCTTGGTGACTCTGTCTGGCAGAGCAAGAATAAAGGATAGGACCTGCAGTAGAAACACAGAGGGACAGATTTTCCTTGTGAAGCCCAGTGCTTGAATGTAGCACTTGGGAGTTAAAAGGCTGGGAATGGGTGGCAGTAGGGATTTTGCCTCTGTATTTTCCTCTGTCCACAAGAGACAATGCAATAGCGCCTGGTTTTTGTGTTCTTAGCTTAAGTAGGATATTGCAAAATGGGATAGCCACAGATATGATCCTGAGCTGGAGAAAATGCCATACAGAAGGCAATGGAAAAAAAGCTTGATCTGTTTAGCTTATCAAAAAAAAAAAAAAAAAAAAAAAAAAATTAAGGGATNAAAAAAAAAAAAGTGTGTAGTTTAAAAAAAAAAAAAAAAAAAAAAAAAAAAAAAAAAAATTCAGGGATAACTTGATTAGAGAGTGTGAGTACTTCCATGGGAGAAAATACCAGTTGCTGAAGGGCTTTTTAATCTAGAAGAGAAAACAAGAGTAAGAAACAATGGCTGGACAGTGAAGCCAGATATTTCACTTCAGAGCAGGCAGACATTGTTAACAATGAGGGTGATTAACCACTGGGAGAGGATCCCAAGGGGGCTGATACCTCGTTCATTTCTTGATGTCCACACACCAGGCGGGAGCGCGTCTCTGGAGGACACACTTTGCTCACCAGTGTGGAACTGGATTTGATTCATGGATAGCGGGGTTTGAATGTGCTACCCAGTGCCCTACAACTTCTGGCCCCTTTGGGCCTCTGAAGCCCTGAGCTGCATCTGGGAATGATTTGGCAGTTCTCTGGGGCTTTCCAGCTGGGGATCCTGATGGACTTTTGAGGCAATGCCAGCATGGGCAGCTCTACAGAAGGGGACCGGACTCAGTCACTCATCACATGTTGGACTTGTGGAAAGGGCCTGGTTAACCCCCAAGCAGATGAGACATGGGCTTAACCAACCACCTAGAGCTCCCAGAGATGGAGGACAGAGACGAGAAGCGCAGGTAAGGGCTCTCCAGCTATTTCTAACTTTTGGAAAAGCCTCCTGGGATAGCAAAGAGCTGGGTGCGAGGGCAGGTGAAGTCACTCTGATTTACGATAAGAACAATAGGAAGAGAATGGCCAACTTAACCCATCTGCAGGGTGGAAGCAAAATGGAAATGGATGGCAAATCTCTGCCCTTCTCTTTAGACTCCACTGCCTCTCTCATATCACAGTCTGAACCTCAGCAACACCCCAAAACACTTATTTCTGTGATGCTCCAGAAGCTGTTCAGAACTTACTTTCAGCCAGAGACAGAATCAGCAAGTGGAAAAGCACCTCTGGACTTCATGTGTCCAAGACACTCCCGGGTAAGCTTCTCCTGTCCCGTAGCACTGCTTCCCTCACCCTCCCACTGCAACCCAGGGCATCTCTTCAGCCAACTGGGAACAGTGAGCAAACGGTTAAAGTTTTGCTTCTCCACCCAGTGGTGGGTGTTGTCTGTGTCAGAAACAATATAAGAACAGTCGGAAGTTGCAGCTGGCAAGTAACATTTGGAGTAGCAGTCGTGGGGCATATAGATCTGGTGTGGACTGTCTTTTCCTGAGACTGTAAACACTTGTGCAGAAATGTCCGAGAGCAAGAAAAAAGGGAAAGGAAAGAGCAAAAAGAACAAAGAAGGGAAAAAAGGGGAAAGAGAACCTGACCCAGGAAAAGGTACTTCCCATTTTTAACAAATTTTACTTAAAGGAAGAAGAGACAAGCCAGCAGGAAAGTACTTGTGGGTTGCATGAGGGTGCAAATGCCAGGGACTCTTTGCCAGGAGAGTGTGCAAATCTCTGCACCTCATTCATATTTCGTGCTGCTATAAGTCTGCTTTTGTTACAGGTCTGCTTTCTTCTTCATCTTCTCTCTTTTTTTCCTTTCCTTCTTTTTTTTTTTTTTATTTTTTTTTTTTTTTTTTTTTTCTTTTTTTTTTTTTTTTTTTTTTTTTTTTTTTTTTTTTTGTTTAAATACCCAAAGCCCCAAGACTCCAGGGCAATATGCTCTTTCATGAACAGCAGTTCTTGGCTCCTGTCATGGTGATATGGGAATTGAAGGGGTTTGTGTTGATTCTCTGGGGGTTCTGCTGTGTTGTGATTTACTGTGTAGTTGGGTGTTTCCTTGCTTCTTCCTGAGGTAAATATCAAAAGCCAAAATTCTGGAGGATCACAGGTACTGTTCCTTGCGACAAACCAACTCTCAGAGACCAGATTTTAGTTATAGCCTCGGTTTTTGAGGTAACTGCAATGACCTATAGTGAAAGGTACGTGGGCTCTTTGCTGATATGCTGATATTCCTGAAATCAGGCTTTTCTTCAGAGATCTGACTGTTCCTTGCTGATCGAGTAAGGCAATATTTATGATATTGCCAGGATTAAATGTTTTAACTGATGCAGTTCGATTCCTGAGTACACGGGTAGTGCTAGAACTGTCTCGGAAAGATACAGAAGATTTGGTGGTAATGCAGCCCAGTGTAATTCCTTTCTCTCTCATGGTATCAGGAAGGGATTATCCTGGGCTGTTTCTTATCTGTGGTTTATCTAGCAATGCATTCGGAGAGAGCGGCAACTCTGTCGGCTTTGTGTTTTATCAGCGTTAAAAGAGGCTACAAGCTGGACCGGGTCCTCCCCGAGCCTGTCAGTTCAGCTCCTCACTTGCCTGGCTGCAGTTCTGCTCTTGGTCCTGCTACCAGGACATGAGTGACCGCTCTTGACCTGAGCAGGTTTGTCCTGCCTTTGCACTGGCATCACTGGTGGCAGGATTTGCCCCTTCCTTTTTTCATCCCTTTACTTTGAGCATGGAGATCTTGCTGTGCCCAGACCAGGGGCTCTTCTGCCAGAGCTGCTGGGGTGGCAGCGGGTGCTGATGCCGTGGCAGGCTGGTGACATCAGAACATAACTGATGTAGCTGTGGGATCTGGGAGAAGGCTTTTGGGAAAGCTTCAAGACAGGGAGCTTGGAACCACGAGGCAGAAGCAACAGCTGCTTGGAGATGACAGGCTGTGCCCAAGGGGCTCGGGAGGATGCAGGGGTTGGGAGCTGTCTCAAGCCATCACCAGCATCACCCTGCCCCTGCCTCCAAACTGCACAGAGGGGACAGGGCAGTGCCTGCATCGTGGGCATCTCCTCTGCTGGGAGTAGGGTGGAGGGGCTGGTGGGACTGGGAGGCACTGGCTGGGGCACAGTGGGGGCATGAGGCTCCCTGGGACTGCTGAGGAGCAGCCACCTGCTTTGAGAGAGGGGCCAGGTGTGCGCTGAGGCTCGGTTTTGGTGGTGCCACGTCAAAGCCCTGCAGTAGCTCACTGCCCTGGAGAAAAAAAAAAGACCCTTTACCTGACATTATTCCTGCTGACAGCCAAGTCCTCGGCTGAGATTCATTGTCAGGCTGTTTTGTCACATATAAATTCCACAACTGACACATTGGCCAGACAGCAAACCCCCTTCCTCCCCACTAATGGATCCAGAGTAAAACTGGGGATACTTGCACTGATCATTGGGGGTGATTGCATTGATCAGGTGGTGGAGTCACCATCCCTGGAAGTGTTCAGGAAATGACTGGATGTGGCATTCAGTTCTCTGGTCTGGTTGACAAGGTGGTAACTGGTCAAAGGTTGGACTTGTTACTCTCAGAGGTCTTTTCCAACCTAAATGATTGTATGAGTCTGTGATTCTATCATCCTGTCTGTACCTCAACCAAAAGACTGAAAGGTTCTGTATTTGGCTTGCACAGCATCCTTTTATTGCACTCCTTGTTGACTGGTTTGTTTAGATCCAGCTTGCTCGCTTGCCCTGTGCTGATAAAGAGGTTGGCCACTGTTTGCTCTGCAGGTCCAGTAGAGGAAGGCACTTGGTTGTCTGTGGTGTCCCTGAATCAAACAGCACTTTGGGTTGGGCTGGTTGGGTCCAATGGAACCTGAGGACACCTTTTCACATCATGGGTCACCTTTGCCGTGTGGTCTAACGGGCACCATAGCAATGGCTCCCTAAAAGGACCTTTATATGTGAGGAGTTCCGCCCCCCCCCCAGTCACCTCTGAGTGGATGCCCCAGTCCGGGCACACACACCCTCACTCTGGGCAGCAGATTATCCCGTGGACTATTTCTTCAGCTTGAGGCTGAACCTCAGACCGCTCTCCAGAATGCCCATGCTGATGCAAAAACCCAGCCCTGGCACACACCAGGCAACTGGCCGGGCACTGCCAGGGGGATTTGTGTTCTCTGTTTTCCCAGGCTGTAGAATTTCCCTGCAAACAGGATGTGCTGACCTCCCTGAAACCAGGAGGCAGAAGAGGAATCTACAAAATCTCATGCAGGCTCTACAGAGATCCCGACAGTAACACTCATTTGATTGTCTGTGCAGGGGAAAGTAAGGGAAAGATGACAAGGTGCAAAGCCTTCATCCTTCACACTGCATCCCTGAGCAGCCTCTGGCTGCTGAGGACCAAACTTTGATCCCTGTGTCTTGATCTACCCTTGTGCTCATAGGTGTCTGCATGGAAAATGACCTTCAGCCATCCCTTCGGGGTGGGCTCTGTAGAGAGCCCCAGGACAGCTCTGTCAGGACCAAGCCTGGCCTGGACTTCCAGAGGTGATCTCCCAGCCCTGCCACCTGCTCCGGGGGAATTGCCCCCGGTAAAGCTCTTCCCTGTCAGTGAATCAGAGCAGCAGAATAACCTCTGGAAGGAGGAGAGAGCTGAAACAGTAGTTTCAGGAAAGTGCATCCATGTGCCACGGGGTGTGCTAGATTTCCCCTGAGGTCTCTAAAACTCAGGGGAAGAGAGGATTTTTCTCCCACTGCGGCTTTTAACACAATTGTTTCAGCTTCCGTGAATGTGTAAAAGAGGATTCCTGATCTCATGTGAAGTGCTAGTTTTGTTCTGAGGACAAGGGCTATCTTTAAAGTAAACTCACATTTTCATGCCTCTAGTGACGCAGCTGTCCCAAAGTGAGAGCCTTGGCTACAGCTTTAGCCAGTGGAAGAGCCTGTGAAGGCCTCCAGAGGGAGATGGTGTCCACCTCTGAAAACAAACCACAGGATCCCTGTTTTAGACGTTTGTGACAAGCATTGAAAAATAGACGGCCTGTGTCCCACCCAGCACACGTGGAAGGCACACCCTGCAGGGACTACGTGAGCTGCAGGATGTAGGAACAGACCCACAAATTAATGTGTTATGCTCCCACAAAGTTCAGGTTTGGGGGAGAACTTCCTTGCTCCAAGAGAAGATGTACTTTATCAGACAGGGCATGGCATGGGGCAGGCAAAGTCATGACACTGAGGCAAGACCATGAGCATAAAAGAAGCTGCCTTGGCACATTTTGAAAGATTTGGGGTAGACTTTGGGGAAGTGGGGCAAACAGAACCAAGACCAACACCAAAGTGCAGAGCTGAGCAGAACCAGAGCTGTGGCAGGGGATTGGTATGAGAAGAAAAAAGGGCTGGAGGAAGCCTTGGTAGTGGGATAGGAAAGGAGCAAGCTGAAAAGGGTCTGTGTTTCATCTGTACTTTCGTGAGGTCACTTGGGGAGAAAAGACCAGAGAAATGTAAAGCATTTGGTTGGTTAAATTCCCCAGCAATTCCAGGCATTCTCTCTTATTTTTATTTGGTGTTGAGGAAAACATTGCGTGTGCTTAAGGTTTTTGTTGTTTGCCAGTGCTAATAAGCTGGCAGCACAGGGAAAGTGCTTTCCTTTGAACTGCCATGGCAATTGCTAATGCTGGAAAACTACTAGGAGAGCAGGTGAAGAGTCTCTGCAGAGAGTATCTCATGTTTCAGTAGGAACTGGATTGACCTCCGTTCCCAGATGAGTCAGGAACTGGTGGAAAGGTTGTGCAGAAGGGTATTGCAATTGAAACTCCCAAAGCCTGAAGGGGAAGGTGCCCCTGGGCATGAGCCAGCAGTGGGGTTGTAGCAGAAGCAGGTGCACAATGTCCAGGTCTACCAGCCTGGGGCGCTTCAGAGCCACCTTACCACGGAGTCTGGGCAGCGATGTGGCAGCCCTTTGCAGATGCTGAGTGCAGGCTGTGTGGTGGAAGCTCAAGGTCTCAGAGATACTCAACAGCAGCACAACCCTTCACTGCCAGCCAAGGCACCTCTGTGTGAGCTGTGTCCACGCTGCAGGGTGAACAGAACACGCTCCTGATTTATTCTTAGTCTCCTGTTCGTATGAAAGGCTCCAGTTCTAAGGAGCTCGTAGGAAGATTAGCCAAAAGGTTTGTTTACAAGAAGAATAACCCACAGCGGATATCCCACAGTAGCAGTTCTGTTTTCTATAAACACCCAGGCACACAAGGTACCAGATGTCAGCTGTGCTCCAGGATCCATCCACATGCATGTTTCCACGGGCTGGTGTTCCGTGTGGCTCAGAGCACACATGTGGACAGTCACCACGCATCAGGGAACATGCAGGGACTTGCTCAGCTCTGGGAATGGAGGGGCTCTGACTCACAAGCTCCAGTGATTCATTCTGGGGTAAAGGAAGAGGTGCATCCCAGCTCCTTTCTGGTCTCCGCTGGAGCCCTGCTGAAGGAGGGATTGAACAGAGCACGCAGCTCTGTTCCTCCACTGTCCATGGCTCGTAGTCTCAGGTGTTAATACAAACAGAGGAGTTATGGGAGAGGGACCCAGCAGGGTCGATGAATAACCCATCTCTCCATGCAGGCAGACTACAGGTCTAGGAATGCCTGGCAGAGGGGCAGGATGAAGCAGAACAATATGTTAGTAAGTAATCCCACTATGGATCCAAAAGCTGGTGAGTCAGAGCCCTGGGCATTCCATTTTCAATCCCTTTTTGGAGGTATAAGTAACCTGGGAAAGGCAGTCTCTGGAAAGAGGAGGAACATCTGGAGAGGGGCTGAGCACAGCCTGGGTGCCGACCTTGCAGGTCATGTGCTCGGCTCATTCTCCTGCCTCATTAACGTGATGGGCTGCAGCTGCAACCTGGCTGAAGGAAAGCTGTGCTGCCATGAGCAGCCTGGCTCTTCGTCCTTCCTCCTGCCTCTGGACTGCCAGAGTGCTGCTCTGAGCACTGCCTTGAGCCCTAGGCTTGGCTTAGTGCTGAGCTCTAATGGAACCGCAGCTGAAAACTGGTTGGAGAATGTGGGATGAGACCAGGGCAGGTTCTCCTGTGGCATAACTCCCGAGGCAGTGAAATGGGGGGGAGATGAGCCTCCTGCTCTTCTCACCCCTTCTCATTTTCCCTCAGATTCCAATCAGGGCTTTCAGGTGCATGAGGGGGGATGTTCAGCATGGGAGTTGTATGACCCTGTGCCTTTCCCAGTGCCTGAGAGCTCTGTTACAGTGGGGCCGTGCTCTTGGAATAGGCAATGAGTGGAGCCTTGGGTAATGCACGTGTCCTGCTTGGGTGTGCTTGTTTCCTTCTGGGAGCAAAGCTCCATAAAAACCACAGTGTCTCTTGAAGAGAACATGAAGAAATTAAGTTCAAGAGGAGCTGAGAGATGCAGTTCATGACTAGGACCCTAAATCCAGGCTGTTTCCTTTGGCTGAGAAGTCACAAGACTGTGAAGTCCCAGTAAAAACTGGGTGTCTGTGCTACAAACAGCTTTCAGAGCAGAGGCTGTGAGATAACCTGGAGCTTTCCTTTGGGAAAGCTTCACCTGTGCCACTGAGGATGAGGCTGGAGGCACTGGAAAGCTGGGTAGGAGCCTCCCAGCACTCCTGGCTCACCCAGACTCCCTTGGTGCTGTGTCAAGCTCCTTGCCCTGGCTCCTGTCAGTGTGTGCTGTCCCAGGGGCTGCTCAGGGACACGCTGGCAGGGAAGGAAGGCACTTTGGGAGGGCGAAGGCCTCTCCTGCCGGGCTGGAGCTCGGACATGCATCACTTGCTGTGCTGACCTCCTGTCTGGGGCAGGATAACAAAATCACATGACTGGGGAAGGGGACTCTGCCCAAGGGGGAAGCTCTCACTGGACCCACAAGGGACGGATAGGGGCAAAACTGCCCATTCCCTCCACATCCATGGGAGTGTCCAGAGCAGGGAGGGACGTGCGTGGCCTCCAGGCTGATCCTGATCCTGGCTCTGGTGCTGTGCCCAGGCAACAAATGGTGTTTGAACCAACGTGACCTGGGATAGTCTTCTCTCCAACAAGGGCAGCGCTGTGTTGTTGCATTTTTGAGATGCTTCAAACTGTAACAACAAATACAAGAGATAATGGTAAAAATTAAACATTTTAGGTAATTAATAACTCTGGCAATTAGGCTTGGCAGACTCAGTCATCAGTTCTTATAATGGATTTTAGTTCAGGCGTGTCTAGAAGGCAAGAGCTCCTCAATACGAGGGAAAGGTGCTTGGCAGAGGAGATCAATAAGGCACACAAGGCTGTCTCCATGCAGCAATGGTGTGATCAAACTCCTGAGGAGTCTGGTGGTCCTGAAGCTCTTCTACAGAGTATTTCATCCCTACTATCCCCTTAAATCTTTGACTGCAAATAGAAGTTAGAGTCCAGTTTTTCTTGCTAAATTTTCATCATGGTGAGGATGAGGAGGGGAAGGGAGCCACATTTATTCTCCAAGTCTGGTATTTAGTGGCTGGCAGCTCAGAAAAAGAAAGACGGCCACAAATGTGTGAGATGGACAGAAAAAGTGTTCTTTAGAGATGCAGTGAAACTTTAATTTACCTTAAGACTACACTAAAGTCAGGTGCTTTAGTGTTCAGTTCGTTTTTTCTTTAAAAAAAGATACCCCAAAAATTTGAAACAGATCTCCTACATCATTGACCAATGTTTGGAAACTCTTCAGAGAAACTTCTTTTTGGTGTCAGAATTTGCACATTTGCTTAATTTGAGGGTAAAATCAGGCTGAAATCCATCCACCAGGTTCTCAGCAGATGTTTCTCTGACCTATCTCCTCCGGCTTTGTTGGTGGATATGTGATACGTACCAGCTGAACATCCAACCCTTCGGCTTTTGACAGTTTTTGATTTGAAGGCTGGGACTTTATTCCCCTCCAAAACTCTGTGTGTGTGTCCATGTGTACATATGTTTGTGCTCACATGAGTTTTTTATTCCACTTTGAAGCCATAGTACTTTGCAAGAATTCCCTGGTTCCTGATGTGCTCCAGCCCTCTGGGTGTGTGGAGATGCAATTTTTGGCTAGCACACTACTCTGGCAGAGCCTGTACTGACCCTGATGCTCCTGCTGTGTCTCTTGTATATCTCTTCCTGCAGTCAAACCACTGACAAAACTCCCATGCTCAGGACCTACATCTCTGGTTCAAAGCACACCAGAAGAGCTCTTTGTGTTCCAGCTGCTTCCCACCCCTTGGCTTGACCCAAGTGCTCCTGGAGAGCTCCCCTTGTTCTGGGGCAAACAGGTCTTGTTCCAGGAGTAGTGCAGGCGTGGGTTTGTGGAGTCTACTCAGAGCACCTGGTGTTGGCCACACTCCTGATGTGCGAAGGCAGATCAGCAAAGGAGCTCAGGTGCCAGCAGGGAACTGGGGATTGATGCTCTCGGGAAACACCGGGCCAGCAAACTGAGGCAGAGGTGCTCCCCTGACCCTGGCCGTGTCCCCCCTGCCTTCACTGCAGGGCTGTTCATGTGCCCGTCTTCTGTGCCCATTCCCAGCCCGGGAGACTGGCGTAGGGCTGGCAGAGAGGAATGTGGAATTTGGGCCGAGGGGAGGGAGGGAGGATCTTTCAGCTGCTAGCACAGTCCTTGTGCACACAAGGTAACCAGCTTCAGCTGAGCCCATGCTAACCTGCTGCTCTCTGCGGGAGAGAAACCCCAGCTGCCCTGCAAAGCAAAAAAAATCCCACCTGCCTGACTTGCATTGCAGAGCTTGGAAGCAAGAGGAATTCTGGTGGGGGCAGAGGCTTGGGAGACACCCCAGTGCCTGCAGCTGTGGGGACACTGCTCCCTTTTGGATAGACAGCTGGCAGTGCAAGGCAGGGCTTCCTCAGCCTGCTCTGCTCTGCGCCTGCTCCGTGATGCCACCACGGATGGACACAGCAGCATCAGCTCCACACCAGATCCCAGCACTGGGCTCTGTGGCTTCTGCCACGAGCAGGACAAGCTGTGAATCTCCTGCCTGAAAATGGCTGAGAGTTAAAGTGATTCGGATCCCAAAAACCTTGCTCACAGGTACCTTGCTCACAGGATCCGTGGGTGGAGGTGCTGGAGCAGGGCAGGATCTCTTTCAAAGTCCAGGAGTCTCCCTGATCATGGCTGCTCCAGGCACAGTTCGTTTCCCTTGCGGAGATCGTGCATGTTTCATCTGCTTATTCAGGCTTTTGCCTGAAGGGCAAGGACAAAGAATGCAATGAACTTCTCCTTGGCATGGAAGTGTATTTTGCTTCACATTTGTCAATAAATGAGATTAGGTTTCTGTATTTGTGCTGAGAGGCTGCGTGAGAGGCACGTTTAATGAATGCTAAAATAAACTCTCTGGATAGCTGTGGGGTAACAAACACAGCTAAAACTCGCATCTCAGGAGAGATCCTGACATTGCAGAGATGCCAGTTATATGATCAAGCAAAAGCGAGTCAGCCCAAACCTAAAATTACCCAGGATCTTTCATGAAATGATGAGTCTGTACCAAAAGCTGTGTGTGTGTGATAATGACCATGCTGCTTCTCTCTTGAAAGAACATTTCCAACTCAGTCCTGAGTTACCTCTCCCAATCCTTCCAGGTATGAATACTCTTTGTCCAGAATCGGAATATTTTTTCTTAAAAAGGTCATCTCAGAAAGATGGGAGGCAGTGTGAAATGCCTATTCCTGGGTGTCCTTCCCACTGCCCACCCTGATGAGTCCTGACATCCCCCTTTCTGTCAGCAAGGCCAGTGAGACCACTTAGTAATAAGGAACCTTCTCCTCTGTCTGAAGCAGATGCAGGGGGATCAAGGGAGAGTCCTGGGTATCAGGGTTTAAGACCCATGAAGAAATGTGGATGGATTTCAGGAGGGTCACCTTGAATCATAGAATTTTAGGATCACAGACTGGTTTGGGTTGGGAGGCACCTTAAAACTCATCTCATTCCATCCCTTGCCATGGGCAGGGACACCTTCCATTAGACCAGGGTGCTCCAAGCCCCATCCAACCTGGCCCTGGGCACTTCTAAGGATGGGGTGGCCACACCTTCTCTGGGCAACCTGTGCCAGAGCCTCCCCACCCTCACAGGGATGATTTTCTTCCTAACATCCAATCTAAATCTACTTTCTTTCAGTTTAAATCCATTTTCCCTTGTCCAATCAAATATCTCAGCAAATATGGTGGTAGCTGGGGGAGAAAAGGGTAAAACTCTGGAGGAATGGTTGTGGATGATGGTTCAATGAGCACTGGAGTTTTCTGCGGGAGGCCAGAGGTGAAGGGCAGTGCCCACCCACCCCACGCTGTGGTGACACTCAGGCAGCACTGCAGCCGTCAGTTCCTCACCCCCGGAGGCTCAGGGTCTGACTCATCTCTCCTGATTCATGGTTGTGCACTTTCAGGCATGAGGGTGAAGAGGTTTTTTGATAACCAAAGAAAAGCTGTTGAGTGAAAAATGTTGTTGTGGGCAGATGATCCTGGCTCTCTGTTGTGAGAGAAAGGGGAAGGGGCACTGCCACAGGAACACGTCCTGAGGGGGTTTTGCTGTTGGACACCAGCAGTGGCAAAGCTGCAGTAAAGGCACAGCACAGCTCTAGGCTGTGTAGCCCCAGCACAGAACCCTTCAGCCCTGGTTGAAGTGCAAGCTTCTGCCTCTTCAGTGCTCCTCTCTCAGCTCGTTTGTTGGGGAGGGTCCAGTGGTGCTGCTCTGCCCTGCTGGTGATGGTGTAGGTGCTGTAGACCCTGCCCACGCCAAGTGACCTTGGCTTCCACAGACCTCCCAAGCTTTAATTTTTGTTCAGTAATGCTTCTAGCTCTTCTCCTGGCACGCTCCTTGGTGTAAGACTGCCCACCTGAATCTGCAGACAAGCAGTCGCGATGCTGTTCCTGTTGCTTGTGACTTTCCTAAGCTGAAATTCAGGGAATTACTCCTCTTTGTGGTCAAGCTTATCCATTCTACCTGCTGCTGCTGGGTAGAAGAGAAAGCAGGAGTGGCAAAAAAATATTACACTACAGAAATAAGCAGAAAACAGCATTCAAAACCACCTCTGTCCATGTAGCATGTATTTGGTTGGTTGCTTGGATTATTAGGACTTCTGGAGAGGTTCCCTTGTCTATCCTATATTTAGAAAATGTGGGCAGGCCATGCAATTTTAAGAAGCAGCCTTGTGTTGGCAGGGCCATTGCTCATTTCATGTGTTGTAACATTTTGTGTCGGTAATGTTTTGAGTCGGTGTTTGAGGGAGATTCTGTGAGTCACAGCTCTGGTTTTCTTGTGGGGTTAGGTAGGTGTCTTGTTCATTTTGGGGGCTTAGAAGGCAAGAACGAAGCAGTAGTAATCTGAAGCAGTGCCAGTAGTTTTGGTTTTATTGCCACAACCGCGATAATCTGGTATTTCCCGTAAAGCCCCAGGTGTTGTAGTTGCTTTGTATTTTGCAGGTCTCCAATTTCTCTTACCCTTTGTCATTGCAGGACAGAGCCAGGCAGAGTGTCTTATCTGGGCCCTAAACAATCACAATATCAAAGACAATAGCAAGCCTCAAACACATCTCTAGGTGGAAATCTCCTTCTGTTTAATTCAATATTACCATTCGCAAGAAGGAGAACAGGCCCAGTTCATGATTTCCAAGCGAGCAGAGCGGCGTGTGTGGTGTCTGTCTGTCCCCTCCTCTTGTCCTTTCCCCTTCTTCTCTTCTTGGTCTTTTTTGCAGGTCAGAAGAGACAGTGAGTGTCTTCCCTGGTGATGGAGAGCCCATATCCCAGGGCCTGTCCTGTCTCTTCTGCCTCATGCAGGCGCAGCAGCCGCCTCGCTGCAATGCTGGGGCCCTGCCTCAGAATGGTTTGGGTGCTTCCCCCAGCAGCAGCGTTTTTCTGCACTGGAGCCTCGGGGCTTGTCTGCACAGGGAGGCTCTTGCAAAACATGCTTGGCCTAGGGTGTGAATTTAAAGGGAAAGGACTGTTCTGCAGCAGAGTCCTGCCTTAAACCCTCCTGTTCTGCAGAGGAACCCTGGTGTTTTCAACTGTCTGGTCTTGGTGGAATGGCTGCCCTCAACCTGGGCGGCCCAGAGCTCTTGTGGCAGCTCTGTCCTGAGCTGGCCTGGGGTTGGCACGGTGTAGGAGGCGAGGCCTTGGGGCTGGAGGCTGGTTCTCTGTGTACCCAGAAAAGGGGCAGCGCTTGAGGGCAGAGCCTGCCTGAGGGCTGCTGGTACCCTCTGGAGAAGCCACGCTGGACAGGGACTGCAGAGACCAGCCTGAGCCGACAGTCCCCCTTCCTCAGGACTGGGCTTGGATTTGCTGATCGAGTCCAAACCTGTCAGGGCACCTGAGCCAGCAGCCCTCTGGAGCAGCCGAGTGCTGGGGCTGTAGGAGATGCATCCAGGAGGGAGATTTGCTTTGGTCCTCACTGAGCAATCAGACTGGTCACACAGCTGTCATCTGTGTCCCTCCCTTCCTGGAGCTTTCTCCTCAAATCCACCCCTCCAGCACTGTCTCAGTCCCACCATGCCAAACCTGAGATACTGGAAATGGTGCTGTGGGGAGCTGAAGGTGGTCTGTGGGTAGATTGTGCCTGCTGAGCTGGGGTCTGACAGTGCAGTGTGGTCCCCATCCCAGCTCCTGGGTGTGAATTAAAGTCTTTTGCCTTTAGGAGAGGAGGAAGGGACCCTGAAACACTTTGCACCACACAAGATTGAAACCTGAGGTCTTTGAAAGCAAGAAGGGACACCGTGACAGTACAAAAAGTCATGTAAATGAAGCATTTTCTGTGTCTCTCTGAGGCCAAAGGTGGGAGCCCAGATGTCCCTGGCTGCTCCTGGCTGGTTTCATTCGGTCCATCAGCACTTCCTGGAAGTTGTTGTCACTGCAGTCTCTGAAGGCAAGAGCATAGCAGGGCTGGCAGAAAGGCAGGCATTTACATGAGGCATGGGCATGCTGTCAGCTGGATAAACTCGGGAAAAGTGCATGGGGGTTCTGTGCCTCTGGGCATCAGGGCAGGAAACCAGCCCTGTCCATGAGAGAATGCAGAAGCCTTCCCCACTGGGAAGTATTCAGAAGGAGTAAGTGATACTTGCTGCCACGAAGTGGGGTCCTTGTCTGGCAAGGACCATGGTCAGGCCCAACATCCCAGCCTCCCTCAGCCTGGTGGTCCTCCCTGGCTGCTTTCTGTGCCTGTCATGAGTCCCCATGTGTCACTGAAGCCTTCCCCCTGTTCCTCACTGCTGGAGATGCCCTGCTAACAGAGTTGGCTGCTTGAGGACTCATCAGGGCTGAAATGATTTATTCCTCAGCCATTTATTGCAAATGAACCATTGGAAGGCTTTCAAAAGCCATCTTCTCTCGACCTAAGTTCAGCTGAATGTTTTAGCAGCATCAGCTTTACATAACACACCAGTGGAGGGGAATTCTGGGAGAATAAAGTTTATGTTGATAAACAATCCTTGCTGACCAGGATCTCCCTCTTAAAGTTGCTTGGTTATTCAGAGGATCACTGGGGGAGCTGGGAATTGCAAGCCAACTGCCCCAGAAAAATGTGATGACTTGCATGTTTACTTGGAGTGTCTGATAAAATCCCAAAATATCTTATGACAGCAGGTAATTCTTTGCCAACATTCAGATTTTAGTGAAATGTCTTGATGGAGCCCTAGCACCCCAAATTAATTCCAGTTGGTGAGGACAGGAGAGCATCACATGGGCTGAGAACTGGGTGGGGAGGACCATGAACAATGGATTAGGATAAACAGCAGTGTGTCGAATTGTCAGGGGAGTGAAGGAGAGCGCAGCCTTGGGAGCTAAAGTCGTGCCAGTTGCTGCCCTCCATGGTGTCTGCGCAGAGTTAACCTCTGAAAAGTCTCCTTGGGACCCTGCAGCAATTCTGAGGAGTCCCTGAGGGCTCTTAGGAAGTGGAATCTGTTCAGTGTCATTTACCTGGGAATGTTTTTTCAGAATATCCTTCACGGGGTAGGGCTGCCATGTGATCCTGTCTGAGGTGTCCATTCAGCTTTTGTTCACAAAGACGCTCCCAGTTAATTAGCTGATATTTTGTCCAGGCATTTATTTACCACCAAATTACAAAGGGAGGGGCACAAGCTGAAAAATGAGGTGAGAAGCATAATAGGGTAGGCTATGCTTGACTGTGATGTTCCATCTTCATGATCCCCTGGCTTAGGGTGAGAGCCGGGTAATTGCTGGTGTGGGTCCTTGCTGAAAAGCACCATTAGAAAAGTGGATCTGGGATGGATCCTTCCTCTATGCATGCAGGGGTCCTGTAACTACAAAATCTGAAGTGTCTCTGAGCTGTGTCCGACAGCAGAGCTCCTGATGTTCCATCCCAGACTGGCAGAAAATCAGAAAAGCAGCACCAGTGTTCAGGTGTCTGCCTGAGAGGGTGACTCAGGCCCTACGGATTTCATGGAGACAAGGCTGCTGGGAGCTCTTCAGTGAGATGTGGGAGGAGGCCAGCATCTCCAGAATGAAAGGAGGATGAGACTGGGGCTTAAGGAGTGGTATTCAAGGTTTTCAAGGTCATTGATTTTGCAAAGGAAAAAAAAGAAATCATCCACCTCACAGCCAAGGTGGATTGAGGCAGGAAGGACAAAGATGAGCGATTTTGGTGACCTGTGGCTGGTGGCAGCTGGCATGGGCCAGCAGAAGAGAGCAGAAAGAAGGGGTAGTGTAGAGCACAGGACAAAAGGAAGGATGGGCTACATTTTTGCAATGATGGAACATCTCTTTTGTACCTGGGGACCAGAAGAGCCTCACAGGTCTCAGAAGCTGCCAGTTCTGGGTTCCCCTCACCTGCTAAGCAGGGCCTGGTATTGACAGCCTTTCTGCCAGGGACCCTGGGCCTATTTCCAGAGGGAATCAACTGGTGAGATTGTGGGATCAGCTATATCCTAGAAGCCATCCAGGCCCTGGGACACCCTGTGGGCTGCACTGTGGGTGTGTAGTACAGGTTGGCTGTGTCTGGATCCTGGTGAATTGGTTGGATGTTGCAGGTTCCCCCTCAGGGCAGGGATGTGATCTGTTCAACTTCTGAGTGGTCCTTTCAAGCTTATTCTTGTAATCCTGTGATTTGTTGTGCCCCTGAACGCTGTCTTTGGACCTTTCCAGGCTGGTTCTGTAGACACAAAGGCTTTTCCAGGCTTTTCCAGGGCAGCTCCTCAGCATCACTGCACCTTCTACGGATTCATCAGAAAGAAAGTCACGTGCATGGGGTATTTAGATTGAGCATTTCCTACCAAAACGTTCTCCAGAAGAGGAGGCCCCACGCCTTCCATCAGGTTTTCATAGTGTTCCTCAGGCCCCTGTACATCCCTTTTTGGGTTCCAGGTGGTTGCATTCCTCTGCATGCAGCTGCTCAAGGATGGCTTAGGGGGATCGTGAAGGGGGCAGTGGGAGTGCAGAAGTGAAGGAGAACTTCTGGAGGAGTTTTGCTTCAGCAAAGGGTCTGAGTGGAGACCCTTTTTACTTGTCCAGCTCCACTGCCTCCTTACTTTTCCTTGTCACTCCTGCATGGAGATGAGCCATCCATGCTTACAGCACAGGATGAAACCTGCATTGTGCCCTGTCTTTCCCCAGGTCTTCCTTGGATCCCAAACTCCTTCCGTTTGTTGTCACTGCTGCTGAAAATTGGCGTTTGTGGTGGCATCCAGAGGTCCTGGCTGCACCATTGTTCCCCTTGTGCTATTCACAGCACAGAGTCATAACAAGAGCCAGTCCCTGCCCCAAACATATTAAGAGGGATCTTTGAGAGAGGAAATGGAAGCACAGAGAAGGGATGTGAATTGTCCCACTTTACGCAACATTTCTGGGATAAAACCCAGCACTATTAATAGCATTTTGCTCAACAACCATCTTTTGTTCAGAACTCTGGTTTTCACCTTAAGTTGTTTGTGTTGTGCAGGATCTGCTGGCCAGTTTGGTGAAATGTCCCATTTTGTCACCTACAGCTGTACATGAAGCAGGTCCAATAAAGCCTTGTCCAGTCTGACCTCAGAATTGTTTACCTGCTTGGGCCACCACCATGTTGCCTATTGTCTCTTCTTTGCCCACATTTTGCTGCTGCATCGTTGGTCTTTGGTTTTGGTCGCTTGTGTTCTGCAATAGCTCCTAGGAAATTACACCTTCCTGTGCTGCTCTTCCCTCAATCCTTCCCCGAAGTAGCTGGACAGCCAGCAAGGGTTGGCTGTCATCACAAAGTCAAATTTGCTTTACCTTGCTTCTCATTTGTTGCCTATGAATATTCTATAAAGTGATCTTTCTGCCAGAGAAATGTTTGTGGAAACAGAAACTGTTGATTAAATTTTAACGAAGAGTCACAGGAAGCAAATTTTAAAATTGCAACTGTATGTTTGTGATAATAAGAGCTCTGTCATTGCTGTCAGGGACTAGAATTGATGCAGGCCACAAAATCTCTTCATCCAACCAAAATGAGCCAGAGTTTCTTGATTTCTTTTTTTTTTTTAAACGCAAGCCACAAACTGCTCATGAGCAATTTACAAGCCAAAAATTAGCCAGGATGGCTTTCCAGAGAATAGTTCTGAAGAATATCGCAATAAGCAATATTCGAATATAAAACGAGGGAAAATAAGGATAAAAAAATTAATCAGGAAGAGCTGACATCCTGGAGACTCCTGGCAGCTGTAAATCAGCTTGGTTGGGGGACATTTCAGTGGAAGCCACCCATCGCTGTGCTCCAGTGGGGGTCCAGAGCTACTCAGAACAATGCTGGGAAGCCGCTCTCTGGACAAGGCAGGAGACACGCTGTGTTAGTGTCTCCACTGGGCAGTGCCCAGAGTCCCAATCGGAATTTACAGCTCGCTGCTTCCCTGCAGCCCATGGCCGAGGGTGGCCCTTCTCCGCAGGGCCCGGGCGCTCCCTCGGCCGGGTGGGGGGGATCTCTCTCTCCTGTGCAGGGTCCCACTGGGTGCCACGGCAGGCTCAGCCCGTGGGGAGGGAGCAGATGCTGCGCCCATCGCTCCAGCAGTGGCACAGACCCAGGGTGTCCAGGGCATTGGGACAATATCATAGTGCAGGGTAGTAATTCCATCCACACTTGGTGGGATTTGGGCTTGTGTGAATCTGGCTGCTGTGGAAAAGCTGTCTCAGGGATGATCTTTAGTTGCTTTCCTGTGTTTGGATGAAAACCAGACCTGCGGTCACTTCTGGTACCAGTGCTTTAAAGCCTTTCTTCAACTAACAGCATAACTTTTAATCTTTCTAATATAACATTACAGAGAACAAACAAGTCTCTAATGCGAGCCCTGGGGTCTCTTGTGGGGAGATCCCGATAAAAACAGGGCTTTCTGTTTTGGAAATACCCTCTGGTGGATTTGTCTCTCACCAGAGACAATGGTGAACTTTCAAAGTAGGCAGAGACATGGGAAAAAAATAATGTAATTAAGACTACAAGTGGTTGTCTTTTGTCACGGAATGCTAGAGAATATTATTTTATAGGTTAAAAATTAAACATCTCTACCTCAGTATTAGAGGCTTCTCATAGAATTTATTTATCCAGATATTAAAGTGCCTTCTTCTGTGAATCCCTGCTTTACGTGGTGTTTCACCTGGTTGTGTGTGAAACACTGGGATGTTCTCTGGCCCAGGACTTCCTAGGAAGCTGAAATATAAAAAAAAATTTTGCCAGCTGGGCTGTCGCATCTGACCTTCACTTGACCTCTGCCTGCCCTGGATTAACTCCTGTAACTGATCCCAAGTTTGTCTTGCTTTTTCCTACTCGCTGAAGTTAAGTATGTTTAAAAACACTTGTTAAAGCTGCCTCTCACAGCTCAGTCTGCTGGGGCAGGGAAGGAGCTGGGTTCTCTGCTGGGATAGTGCTGGTGTGGGCCGGGGTGACCAGTCCCTCTGCAGTGAGGTGTTCTGTGGTTACTGCGCTTCCTGACCTCAGATCTCACACCTCATTAGTAGCCCCCTCTGGGGTCCTCATTCTATTTAAATACAATATATTGAGAGAGGAGGAAAGAGATCTCCAGAAGTGCTGTGCTGCCTGAGGCTGGGTGCAGCCCTGGTCCTTTGCTTGCACACCCAGCTGTGATGGACACAGCACCGGGTTGGGCAGGGAGGGACAGGTCTGTGTGGAGATTCGGTCACATCCACCTGTTTGCAGCAGCCCATGTGCTGATTTACCTGAAGGACTTGGTGAGTGTGTCTGGGGCTGTGCTGTACCCACGCATTGCAGTGGATCTTGGTTTTGCAGGTTTACCTGAATCACAGAATCATCACAGGATCCCAGGATGGTGTGGGTTGGGAGGGGCCTTAAAGCTCATCTTGTTCAACCCCTGCCATGGGCAGGGACACCTTCTGCTATCCCAGGCTGCTCCAAGCCCTGTCCAGCCTGGCCTTGGACACTTCCAGGGCCCCAGGGGCAGCCACAGCTTCTCTGGGTACTCTGTGCCAGGGCCTCACCACCCTCACAGGGAGGAATTTCTTCCTGCAATGCTCCCACCAGTCTGTGATGCTCTGTCTGCTGTCCTCCCGTCCTTGGGAAAGCCCAGGTACTGCAGGCAGTCCCTGTTGGAGGAATTTCAGCTCCCCTTTAACTGAGCTGTTCTCCCCTATGTTTTAAAGCAATAATCCTGTGATTCATAAAGCTGTAAACATCAAGTGGCGTTTTTGTCACCCCTTTCTAGAGCCAATGCTGTTCCACTAATGGCTATTTGCATCTGCAAATTCTTCCCTGTAATCTGAAATGCAGCCTTTAGCTTTGCCATGACGTAAGGGGTCTGTATATGGTTTCATGTACAGATTTCATAATAAACATTTAATGAAACGAGGGGTTTTTTCTGCTAACCTAGATTGTTTTGTCTCCTGGGGTGTGTTTTTCAATCACTTTCCTTTGGTGATTGAAAGATGATGGATGCCACCCGGGTCTTTACCAGGGTTCTAGGGCAAGTAATTTGTGCTTAGTGCTCAGTGACTGGAACAAAGGATTAATGTATTTTAAAGTTTTGGATGCTTGGGGTAATTTCTTTGTTGGCCGGGTCTGGACTGGCAGTCCACAGAGTATGGGTGGGCAATTTTTCTAGCTGATTGTGAAGATAGAGATAAAGCTATATTTTATGAATTGCTGTTTCCAAGGTCATCTGGAAATTGAGCAGTTCATAAAACATATCTTTGTTCAAAGATATATTTGATTATATAAAATATGATCCCAGAATCAATTGGGTACAAACAAGATATTGCCTTTAGGGTTGAAAACACATTGTTAGAGGCATGAAGAGCAGAAATTGTCGCTGCTGTCTTTGTGTGGCTATTGTTTTTGGTCTTAATAGGAACAGAATGAATGACATTTTTCCACCAGACCACTTATGCTCAACTATACCTCCAGGACAACTTCCTGGCCAAAAATATTCAAAACAAACAAACACAATAGCAATTCTACTCCAATTACATTGTTTGCAAACCAGCTAGTGTTCATAGAGTACTAGGTTTGGCAAATCCAAGTGCTTCAGCCCCTGGATTTTAATATTGGATATTTGCATGTGAATTTCTTGTAGCTGTTGTGATCTTTAGGTGAGTGTTTGCGTGGCCACGTGCATGGGCACCTCCAGCATTGTGCCAAAAGCACAGCCCAGTTGTCCTAAAATTTGGGTATGGGGAAGACGTCCTTGCCCAGTGGCCAGATGCTCATTGATTTCAGTGGAGCTGAGGTTTCAGCCTCAGGCTCTGGACCAAATCATACACCAATTTCAAAACTTTCACTGGGAAGAAGAATAACTGGATTTTGAAGTGTGGGAAAGAGGAAGACAGAGGAGGAAGAATTTATCAGTTGCTCTTATATATAAATGGAGCCATGATTTGGAAGAGGAGGGTGAAATTTCAGGCTTTGTGGCACCTTTTCATAGAATCACAGAATCATTAAGGTTGGAAAAGACCTTTAAGATCCCATGGATTGAGCTGCCAGAGGGATCCTATAGAGAGCAAACTTAAATCAACAAACCTGCTTATAACTCTCCAGTCCATTTTCTTTGGTGATGGGAACGGTCATGAAAACAGAAACTGTTGTAATTCACGGTTTTTAAAAAAAAAAAAAAAA